>JAEQBH010000529.1:1200000-1800000 GCA_016808115.1 Tetrastigma voinierianum | reverse complement strand
ACTCATCAGATATTTTAGAATAGATTTGTTTTTTCTTTATTTTATTTTATTTTCTTTCATTTCTTGGGATCTGAACTAGCGATCTGTTAGAATGTCAAAGTTTGAAGTAATATTTCAATTTACTGCCTCATTTTAAATGCAATCTAGACTATTTCGAAATCGCTTTCTCGCTTTATTGCAACCGCAGCGGGTGGCACTTGATCGTTGCCCATCAAGCCGCTTAATGCGCCGTAGTTTAACTTCCACTAGTTTGAATTTATTGTTAGTTATAGTCTTTCCTGTATAAATTAGAAGGAAATACTTGGAATTTGGGAAGGATTTATTTGGTTGATGTGTTTTTCATGTAATCGTTCTACAAGAGCTTTCAAAATACCCTCCAAGGATCGGGTGGTCTTGTCACCGTGATTCTCTGAGGACATAGAAATAGAGATTCTTAAGAGCTTAGAACAATCAGTTTGTGGGTATGCTAAACTACCATTGAAGAACTCCTGAGCTCTAAGAGTTCACTTAGATAAATTCTCATTTCACTCATAATTGATGTTGGAGGGGATTATTTATCAATTTAAATTATTAGAGATTTCACCTTAATCTATTCGAAGGCTCCTAATCCTGTGTTAGCTGAGATCTAATCAAGGGAAGGGAAGTATCTATTGGGATGAAGGATAAGTCATCAATCAAGTCAAGTCTTACAAACAACCCCGATTTGTGGAAGTAAGAAACCCGCAGCCTCGAGAAATGCATATGAAGTATTGAGAAAGAAAAATACCTAAATCTTATAAAGAATATGTTGAATACAAGTAGCTGATTAAACCCTTGTCTTCGAGAGAAACAGGGATACTTAATTGGTGAATAAAAGGAGAAATCCAACTTGCAATATCAAGCATATTTGACGAATCCATATCCAAATTTAGGATCGAGTTTTAAATGGGATATAAGGGCAGAATCGACTGCTTCACAAGCATTTTTATTAGTGTTCATTTTACAGAGAACTCGATTCACCCAATTAATTTGTGAGTTCATATATGTTTATTATTTATTTTTAATGACCTAAGTGTATATGTTACCCTTTAATACGATTATCCTTTTCTTAGTTGATAAACTTTATCATTGAGGTCTCGTATAGTACGGATCTTAAGTAGTTGTAGCCGATTTTTAATCCAAGTCAATCTCTACGGAACGATATCCGACTTACATCCATTTTTTTTACTACTATGACCTGCGGCACTTGGGTTGTCATAGACTAAACCCATTTATAATTCCAAAACATTTAAAACAGTTTATTCATTTAAAATAAACTCCAGTCCAATTTGACATGGCCAGGAAAATTGTGAGACTTTGTAGATGTGTTAAATTGAGAGGTTTAGTCTATATAGCAAAAGGCAAACAACTACAACAGTCCAAGCTGGACAGTCAGTATGCAAAATTCCTAAATATATTCAAGAAAATGGAGATCAACATCTCATTTGCTAAAGCATTAGTTCAAATGCCACACTAAGAAAATTTTCTTAAGGACATCATCAGTAAGAAAAGGAAGTTGGATGAAGCGGGAGTGATGAGCTTATTTGCCAACTGCAGTGCTATAATTCAGAAGAATCTACCTCATAAAATGCAAGATCCAGGGCGCTTCACAATACCATGTACCATTGGGAACTTTGAGTTTGGTAAAGCTTTATGTGATTCTAGTGCAAGCATCAATCTGATGCCTCTGTCAGTGGTGAAAAGGCTAAGTTTAGGGGAGTTAACTCCTACTACAATGTCCCTACAGATGGCAGATAGGTTAATGACTCAACCTGAAGGCATCCTGGAAGATGTGCTGGTCAAGGTGGGAAAGTTTATTTTTCTAGTTGACTTTGTTGTGATTGATGTAGAGGTGGACAAGCAGATTCCACTTTTGCTTGGTAGACCATTCCTAGCCACAAGAGGAGCCTTGATTGATGTGAATAAGGGGGTGCTTACCCTGAGAGTTGGGACAAAGGAATTCCACTTCAGTCTTAATCAATGTTTGAAGCAACATGATGTTGAGCAGGCTCATTGTATGAAAACTGACAATGTTAATTATGTTTGTAAGAAGATGAATGATGGTTTAATGAATGAGAATCCATTTGATGACTATATCTCTTCTTCACATTATGATGATAATTTTGAGAAGGATAAGATAATGGCAGAAACTGTTTTGAGTTTAAATACAAAAATCTTAGCAGTGAAGAAAAAGTCCAAGTGGAAGAAAAGAGCTCTAAAGGTCTAGTTTTAAAGAATTACCAAAACATTTGAAGTATGTATTTCTAAAAGAAGAGAGATTCGAGCCTGTTATAATAGTAGCTGACTTGACTGTAGAGAAAGAGCAAAAAGTGGTGAAAATTCTAAGAAAACATCAAGAAGCTATTGCATGGTCAGTAGAAGATCCGAAAGGGATCAGCCCATAAGTTTGCATGCATAAAATCCTTATGGAAGAGAATGCAAAGACTTCAATTGAACATCAGGGGAGGCTAAATCCAGTCATGAAAGAGGTAGTGAAGAAAGAAGTTCTTAAATGGCTAAATGTAGGGTTTATATATGCCATACACGTGATACTCTCGGTGAGTCCAAATTCATGTAGCAATTAAAGAAGAAGGGAGGAAATGACAAAGAATCGAAATGAAAATAATGAGCTTATTCCTGATCAGGACTAGTTAGACTGAGAGTCCGCACTGACACAGAAGCCAAATGACCGCCACCAGAAGGATCTCATCCTTGCCATTTATCGATCAAATGCCAAAACAGCTAAAGGTGACATCTATACTACTGTTTTTTGGATGGGTATTCTGGTTAATACTAAATAGCCATAGCACCTAAGGATCAAGGGAAGACCACATTTACATGTCCCTATGGCACCTATGCTTTTAGAAGGATGTCATTTGGACTGTGCAATGCACTTGCTACCTTCTAGAGATATATGATGTCCATCTTCTCCGATTTAGTGGAGGAGGTAATGGAAATTTTTATGGATGATTTCTCTATGTATGGATCAAGCTTTGAGAGCTATTTGGAAAATTTGGAACTGTACTTCAAAGATGCAAGGATAAGAACCTAGCCTTAAACTGGTAGAAGTGCCATTTTATGGTGACAGAAGGCATAGTTTTGGGGCATAAAATTTTTGCAGCAGGCTTGGAAGTTGACCACACCAAGATTTCTTAGATCAAAACTCTGATTCCACAAACTACAATGAAGGGAATCAAGAGTTTTCTTGGGCATGCAGGATTTTACAGAAGGTTCATCCAAGACTTCTCAAAAATTGCAAGACCATTATGCAGACTGCTGAAAAAGGATGCAAAGTTTGAATTTGATGAAACATGCAGTTTTGCATTTAAGGAGATCAAAGCTAAATTGGTCATCTCTCCCATCATGGCTACACCAAACTGGAGCAAAGGATTTGGGAGCTATTTTGGGACAAAGAAAATAAATAATTTTTCGAGCCATCTATTATTCCAACAAGACTTTCAATGAAGCTCAAGAAAATTATTCAACAATCGAGAAGGGAACGCTGGGCAATGGCTCGCTTATGAGAAGTTCGCTTAATAGTATATTAGGATCTCATGTCATCACACACACTGATCATTCAACAATCAAGTATCTCATGGTAAAGAAAGATGCAAAACCAAGACTGGTCAGATGAGTGCTATTGCTTCAAGAATTTGACTTGGAGATCAAAGACAAAAAGGGCAGTGATAATGTGATAATTGATCACTTATCCAAAATAGAGAAGCCTAATGGAAAGGAAGAAGAGATTGAAATTGAAGAAAAAAATCCCCGATGAGCAACTTTTTCAGGTAACAATTCAAGTGCCTTGGTATGCTAACATAGTGAATTACCTAGCATGTGGTATCATGCCACCATAATTGAATTATCAACAAAAGAGGAAGTTGAGGACAAATGCCAGGTTTTACAAATGGGATGACCCACTGCTATTTAAAAGAGGGGCATATCATATTATTAGGAGATGTGTGCCAAAAGCTAAGCAGACTGAAATTTTAGACAAATGTCATGCATCACCATATGGAGGACACTTTGCAAGAGACATAACAACCCAAAAAATTCTTCAGTCAGATTTTTATTGGCCAACTCTATTCAGAGACTGTTCTAAATGGGTGAAGCATTGTGACAGATGTCAAAGAATGGGCAATATAAATAGAAGAAATGAGATGCCTTTGTAATGGATTTTAGTGGTGCGGATTTTTTATGTATAGGGCATAGACTTCATGGGACCTTACCTACCTTCATTTGGAAATCTATACATTCTCCTAGCTATGGATTATGTATCCAAGTGAGTTGAAGCAATAGCTTGTCCCAGAAATGATGCCAACACAGTTGTGGGGTTTATTCAAAGAAACATCTTGAGTAGATATGGAGTCCCAAGGACAATCATTAGTGATGAGGGAAGCCATTTTGTAAACAAAATGTTTGCAAAACTCTACTCTTGAGCAGATATAGAGTTAGACATGCTATGGAATTGGCTTATCACCCTCAGTCAAATGGGCAAGCAGATATATCCAATAGGGAGATCAAGAACATACTAGAGAAAACAGTGAACACAAGTAGAAAAGACTGGTCAATAAAGCTAAATGATGCATTGTGGGCTTATAGGATTGCTTATAAGACTCCTATTGGAATGTCCCCATATAGGATTGTATTTGGAAAGCCTTGTCATCTCCCTCTTGAGCTTGAATATAAGGCTATGTGAGTAATCAAGAAGTTGAACTGTGATTTCGAAGCTACTAAGGAGAAGAGATTACTTTAGATGAATGAATTGGAGGAGCTGAGAAATGAAATTTATGATAATGCCAAGATCTACAAGGAAAAGACTAAGAAATGGCATGATCAGAGAATTCTGAGAAGAGAGTTCAAAGTAGGAGAGCTCCTACTATACAATTCAAGGCCCAAACTCTTCCCATGAAAGCTTAAGTCTAAATGGAGTGGTCCTTATACAGTAATTGCACTCACACTTTTTGGAGTAGTTACACTGGGAGCAAATTCAGGGTATGAATTCAAAGTGAATGAGCAAAGACTGAAACGTTATCATGGAGGAATTCTGAATGAAGAATAGCCTTAGATCAGAAGTGTTGAAGAAATTGCTGAAAAGAAAGCATATTACAGCAATGTCCAACTAAGGACATTAAATTGAGTAGTTGTTGGGATGCAACCCATAATTTTTGGTTAGAGTCAGAAAGCATTACATATTCTTCAGTATAAAGAAGTGCTTGTCAAAGAAGGATAAATTCAAGTTTGAGCTACAATGAAAATTCTGTGAGGATTTTCTAGTTGCTTTCTTCTTTTAAATTTTATTTACTATTATTTCCTTTCATTTCTAGTTTATTTTTGTGTGTTTGAATTTTGTTTGATTGATTGAAGTTCTTTGATTTTTCTTAGTTTAGTTTAGTTAGATTTAATCAATTAAATAACTATAAATTTATGAGATAAAAATCTACGTTTCATTGATATATATGTGGATGATTTGTTGAAAATTTCTCGAATTAAGTATGATTGAATGAATAAAATTGTTGAAAATAAGTAGAAAGAGAAAAGAGGAAAATTCATCTAAATGTCGTGGATAGCAACTACAAAATGTTTCCAATGTCGTGACACTAGGGTCCAATGTCGCGACATTCTCATTCATGTCGCAACATTGACATTCTCTTTAATGTCGCGACATTGATTCTGTAATGTCGCGACATTCTCATTAGAGTCGCGACATCAATTTTGCAATGTCGCGACATCAAACCAGAGTTGCAACATTTCAACCCTAATGTTGCGACATCAACACCCAATGTCGCGACTTAAGAGAACACTTAGTGAAAAATTGAAAGTACAAACCAAATTCTTCAACCTTCTGAGCCCTAACCTTTTCCAACCTCCATTTTTTAAACCAAGAAAAATGTCTAGCCCTATCTCTCCTACCCTAGACAAGGTCGTTGAGAACATTATGGAGGGTGTGCTACTAGAGAGGGTAGAACAAGCTGCGAACCAGGAAACGGTTCCTGCTGAGGAAGTAAGAGAATAGACTAAGGAGGTAGAGGTTGAGGTAGGAGAAGCAAGAGTCTTCTTTATGGAAAAAGGGGCTGAGGTTTTCCAAAATAGCTGTGAATTTCTTAGATAAAAATATGTGTTTCATTAATATATATGTGGATGATTTGCTGAAAATTTCTCAAATTGAGTATGCTTGAATGAATAAAATTGCGGAAAATAATGAGAAATCAGAAAAAGGAAAATTCATCTCAAAGTCGCAACATCATTTCATTGTCGCGACATTAACTCCAAAATGTTTCCAATGTCGTGACACCAGGGTATAGTGTCGCGACATCCTCATTAGAGTCGTGACATTGATTCTGCAATGTGGCGACATTCTTTTCAGAGTTGTGACATCAAAGCGGAGTCACGACATTGCAACCCCAATGTCGTGACATTGAGTCAAGTCACTAAAATTTTTTTAATGAAAGTCGCGACATCTAAACTCAAAGTCGCGACATTGCATCCACAATGTCGCAACATTTCTTCAATGTCGCGACATCGCACTTAGGGCAACCTTCCTATTTAAGAGAACACTTAGCGAAAAAATTCAAATCCAAACCAAAATTCTTCAAACTTCTGAGCCCTAACTCCCTTCCACCCTCCATTTTCAAAATGTCTAGCCCTAACTCCCCTACCTTAAACGACGTGATTGAGAATATTGTGGAGGATGTGCTAACAGAGAGAGCATAACAAGCCGAGAACCAGGAAACAGTTCCTATTGAGGAAGTAAGAGAAGAATCAAGGGAGATGGAAGGAACTAAAGAAGAAGCGAGAGCATTCCTTGTGGAAAAGGAGGCAGAGGCTTTCCAAAAGACTCTCACTAAGAAGGGATTCGTCGAGGAGAGAGGATTCAGAGAGCTAATCTTGCCCTTCAAGGAAGAAGAGGAAAGAAGGGGATGGGAAGCAGTTTGCAAACATTTGTAGCCGAGCAGAAGAGCCCTAGTAAAGGAGTTCTACACAAAACTTGGAGAAAGAAGGAACCTGACTTGCTGTGTCAAGGGAAGATATGTGCCTTTTGGAGAAAGGGCCATCTCTCAACTGTTTAGATTAAGATGAGGAGGAGACTGCACTGAGTATGAGAGGCTCCAAAAGAACCCCAACTTTGAGGAAATTGCGAAAGAGCTCACGGGAGGCTAAGGGCAATGACAGAGAACAAGGACAATCTCCAACGCCTTCATCAATAGAGGGGATCTAACAAAAGTTGGGAAGGTATGGTTTTATTTTGTAAATTCAGTACTAAAGCCCTCCAAGCAGCCCCCACCCCATGAGATGTGACCATGCAATACTTTTGTATGCGCTGTCAATGGCTATGCAATCGACCGCCCAGGAAGATAATGGAAAGAGTCCATTCAGACTATGTAGGGAAATTCTCTCAGAAATATCCCCTACCCCTATTTAATCACACTATTATGCATCAAAGGGGGTGTAAAATTCAATGAAGAAGAAGAAGAGAGGTGCCCCAAGGCCTCACCTCTCACTCTTGCTGGAGTCTTCAAAGCTTTAGTAGAGTGAGGAGGGATAAAGAAAAGAGAAACCCACCAGAAAGAGGAAGAGGGCAGAAACAGAAGAAATGAGATATCAAGCTCCAACAGCTACGTCTGGTGAGGGTAACAATAGTGAAAGGGGTGGATATGAGGCACATTTAGAGTAGCCAGAGCTCTCCCCCACTACAGACCAAAGAATTCCAACTCATACTGAAGATGAGAATGAAGAGAGCTCCAGTGCAGAGCAATTGTCTACACAAGACCAAAGGAAAAAAAATGGAAAAATAGAGCTACAACTGAAGTTAGCAGTAATTCTGAACTGCTAGCCCTATTGAAGGAAATGAAAGAAGAAATGAGAGATGATGAGCATATAAGAGAGGAGTTAAGGTGGAGAGACAACCACCATGAAGATCAAATAAAGAAGAGAGAGAACACTCTAGCAGCAGCTCTCTACAGTAAAGAGATGAAGAGTGGAAAGAGGAGTTAGCTAACAGAGATAGACTGTTGAGAGCTTAATTCAAGGAGAGAGAAAAAGTTTTTATTAATGAGCAGCTAAAGAGGGATCAAGAACTACTGAAAATCTTGGAGGTGAGGGAAAAATAGATGGAGCAAAATTTACTATAAAAGGCTGATATCTTTCGCTACCTGTATAAGGAGCATCATAAATAGATTAGGACCACAATTCAGAAGAGGGATGAAGAGATGGAAGCCTCCCTGAACAATAGAGAGAAGCTTTGGATTGACAATTTGGATATGTGCAACTCTAACATGATAGAGATGTACAATGTCCAAGGTGAATTTGAGGGTGCACTTAACTCTATTGGAGGAAGGCAAAATGAACTGATCAAGTTTAATGCTAGGATGCTAGAATGGTTTACCAACAAGTTGGCAAGAGATAAAACAATTGAACAACCTCAAGCTTCTATCTCTAACTTCACTCCATCTCAAGTTAGTTATCGAAGAGATGAACCGCTAACCTCAAAAAAAACCTCCTTTATCCTAGCATAGAAAAAGAAATGAAATTTAATCAGAATCCCATTCGCCCTCGCAATTGAAAAGATAAATGAAAAATACATTTCCTAAATTTGTGTGCAATTGTGTCCATTTTCTTATTTTCTCATTTCTTGTTCATTTTATCAGTATGCACTAAAATGCTAAGCTGAAATGATAAAAAGGCATAAATATTATTGTTTAAGTTGTTTAGACAGACAAATTGGGAACTTGAAAATGAGGAAAACTGAGTTTATGAAATTTGTGCAACTTGTGCCTTATGTTGAATATTTTTGTATATTTGTACAATTTCTGAACGATGCAGGTTGTGAGTTTGTATGTTTTGTTGAATTAAGATGGAGATTGTTGAATTGCTTGTGCTATGATGATTGGGTAGAAATGAATTGATTAATCAAAATGAGCTTATGAGTTGTATAATAGCACAATAATTTGTTTTTTAACCAAACTAGCAAATTTGTAGATGAAATCGCGTAGTAAGTGGAAATCGTAACCGAAAAGTTGTGATGTCAGTAATAAATAAGCTAAAATTTTAGATTCTAAAAGACTGAAATTGATGATAATGTTAATCAAGCTGATAATTCTAGTTTGCTTGAACAGTACGGTTCTAATGATTGATAGCAGACACATTGGTCATAAGTACCTTGAAAACTTATTCTATTTAGGTTAGGAACACCTTATAAGATTCACTATAAGTTTAGTCTCAAAAGGTCCTAGAACTTGTTAGATTATTATTCAAGGCGAAATCCTAGGCATCACAACCAATGTTAAATGATTTGTGCCATCCTCGATAGTTTGGAGATTTCATAGCCTACCCTATAATATGCTATATGCATATACCCTAGTACATTATTTGAGCCGAAATTCCAATTTCATCCTCAAAGCCACATGAAAGAACCTTAACCATTCCTGAAATTATGATTTTTCAGTAAAGAACCCTGTGTTTGCCAAAAATTACCAAATAAGTGTAGAAAAAGTGATCAAGAGGACAAGTTTGAGGGAGTACAATTTTGAAAAGTAGAGAAGGATGAGAATTAAGGATGTGGCAGGAAAAGCAATTGAGAAAAGAAAAGATGTACAAAAGAGGTGTACATCAGAAAACAGAGAAGCTGAAAAATATGCCAGTTTCAAGGAGGAATGGGTTTTGCCTTGTAGTTTTCCTCCCTTAAGCCATTAAGTTCTTAGGGGTGTTCTACACCTAGTACCCTAATGCCAATTGGTATCGGAGTTTCTAACCCAAATCTTGCTAAGATGAGGTAGAAAGCTTAAGAAGGCAAAACATTGCACCATTCCTAAGACCTTGAACAAAATGAAAAAGAAAAGAGCTTCTGAACTAGAGAAATTGAATTTGAAACAGAAAGTGGAGAAAGAAAAAGACACAGTGGGAAACATGTAAAAAGATGCAATAAAACAAGTTTGGGGGTGCTTTTGAAAAGGTTTTGAATAGGAAAGAAAAGTGATGAGTAGTAAGAAGGTAGAATGTTGAGAAAATATGTGCAGTCTAGGTAAACTTGAACCTTAAATGTCCAGTTATCTACCCAAGTACCCTAGCCATATATTACAAGCCTAAAATACCTATTTGATCTAGAGGGTTGTGTTATGCCTACATTAGTGGAGAGATATGACCAACAAGCCTATGGAACCCAAGTCACTCTGAAGAGACTACTATTCTATTACAGTGTGTCTCATAAGGCCACCTAACCTGCAATTTTGTCATAAATGGAAGACCAGCTGATAAGTGAGTATCGTTCCCATGGAGAATTGGGTTACTAAGTACCGACTCTAATCTAGCCTATGCTCTATTTGGATGGTGGAAAATCTATAGAAAAACTCCAAGACACCAATCTAGGCATGCAAGAATGACTATATAAAGACTCAAAAGCCTTAAGGCATATGTTTCACCTAAACAATGATGTATGAACCTCCTAACCCAATTAATCGATGATCAATTTCATCATGAAAATGGCAATTTCACTAATGTATATTCAAATCTCTCTCAAGCATCCGCACACTACCCTTAGAAAAGGTTATACTGCATCTCTGCCTCAAACCATCATAACTAAGGATGTAATGGAACCTAAGTAAATCTAATACCACACCTAATCTCACTTATATCTCTATCTCATGATAATTAGATGGTAAATCATCCAAGGTCTAATTTTAACTCTCACTTCTCAGATTTTGAATCAAACCACAAATCATGCAAATATTGGCCAAATACCCACAAGCATTAAGATCCAAATGAAATACTCAACATAAATATGAAATAAAACATCACGACATATAAATTAGAGATTCATACAAACATGTTCGCTACATCTAAACCTTCAAAGAAACTAACTAAACATAAGTGGTGCAAGTAAATACAACCATACAATAAATCAAAAAAGTAAGAAAACCGAAAAAGAAGAAGACAAAAACAAATTTGGCACATTGAAGCTCCCTTCTTCTCCTCCATTATCTTCTTCTTCCTTAAAGTGTTTCTTCCTCTTTTGAAGCAGACCTAGAAATCTCTCCGGGGCATGACCTAGGGTGTTTCCACCCAAAGGGAGCTTGTTCTCCCCTCAAAAAGGCCCAAAATCCATCCCCCCTTTTTGTTTCTAGGTTTGAGCTTTTAAAACCCTCCATTATGAGCTCAAAATGGGCTAAAAATCAACCCAAAACCAACCTCGAACGTCGCGACATTGTTTGGAAACGTCACAACATCGGGATGCTGCGTTTCTGCATCTCTCAGTAACGTCGCGACGTTGCTGCGACTTTCTTGTTTGCACCAACTTCATAAGGCCATAATTTGGTCATCCAAACTTCGATTTGGGTGATCTTGGACTCGTTGGAAAGCTTAGAGAGTGTATAATCTAGATATGGCCAGAAAGAACACTTTATAAATGATGATAAAGACGTAATTTACAAAATTCTCAAGCTGGTCCTTGCAGGCTCTTAACTGTTCCTTGACTACCAAGTCATAACTTGGCCATTTGAAGTCCAAATAGAGTGAATAAGGTCTCTTTAGAAAGCCTGAGAAGTATCATATCCATCCATATAAACATTGTAGCCATTTGGGATCATCTTGAAGCTGAAAACATCAAAACACAGTAGCTTCTACTTCATGTGTAGTTTGCTGATTTTTGGGCTTTATCTCTTTGTTTTTGCTCCATATTGACTCATGGTTGACCTAATCAAAAATTGAACATTTAGAGCATTAGATCACTTATTTATGTAATAAAACTAATAAAAATATAAGCAAAATATATTGATAAAATGAGTATAAAAGTATTCTCATCACCAGCACACACTCACTTCAGAGGTCAAGAACTATATTTGTCTACAATCTATGAATTTTCTGCTAATTTGAATGATCTACATTGAAAATCTTTAGAATTCATAAATGGAAGCTTAGTTGGAATTGATATCATAACTGACATTTCACTGAATCCAAATTGCTGATATGACTAAGAAGATAATTGAAAAGAAAAATGTCTTAAAAAATAAAATTTGATTGTTTGAGAACAAACAATGAGTCTTTTCTTTGTGTGAGGACAAGCAACACTTTAAGTTTGGGGGAGTTTGATGAATATGAAACTCATCTATTTTTAAGTCCATTTTTCATGAATATTCGAGACTTAAAAGTTCAATTTAATGCAAAATTATAGAATCTTCACCCAGATTTGTGTTTCATAGGAAAATAACGAAAAACAAAGAAAAGAACAAGAAAATAAGCAGAAAGCAGTCAAAAGAGTAGAGTTGCGACATCGGCTGAAGAATGTCGCGACATCAAAGTAAAGTCGTGACAACAGGTAAAGAATGTCGCGACATCATATCAGAGTTGCAACATTAGTTGAGCAATGTCCCGACATCATATGGAGAGAGTCGCGGCAGCGACTAGAAATGCTGCAGGATTCGAGGAATGTCGCGACATCAGATGAAATCAAGTCGCGACGTGAATCAATGTCGCAACATCGACATCAAAACAAAGCTTCTCTGCGACAATAATTCCACGAGTCCGCGACATCAAGCAAAGAAATCCGCGACGTCGCGTTTGGTCGACGACGTGAAATAAGGCTATACGAGTAAAGATGCCAATTTCAGAGTCGCGACATTAACAACGACATTAGAGCAATGTTGCGACATTGAAACCTAGAGTCGTGACATTGTACGGACATGCAAAATTTAGAGTCGCGACACCAAAAGTTGAGCTACGGCGCCACAAGCGCAATGTATGGCATTAGTGCGATGGGGGGCGAAATTTTGGGCTTTAAGTCAGTGTTTTTGCCGTTTTGAGGCCCAATGATTGGGGCCCATAAATAAAGCTCTGAGGAATTGGAAAATTGCAGTTTGCATGCCCAGCCTTGTGAGGCTTTGAACGAGGAGGTGAGTGGAGTGAAAAACTAATCAGGCTGGTTTTGAAAAGTTGAAAGCATTCTTGGCCAAGGAGCTCGGTCCTTACTCGTTGACTTCTGATAAAGAATAGCATGATCTTTAGTGATGCTTTTTGTTAAATGGACTCGGATGTCCCTTGCTGAAGGCTTCAAAATGAGTTAAAGTCGCATGAAAAGAATTACCCTACACATGATTTGGAATTGGTCGCCATTGTGTTTGCATTGAAAATATGGAGACACTATCTTTGCGGAGAAAAGTGTTTCATCTACACCGATCACAAAAGTCTTAAGTATTTGCCCTCGCAATGAGAGCTTAACTTGATACAACGTAGATGGATGGAATTGATCTTAAAGGGAATCATTCTTAAAAGTAGCTATTTAGACCCATTGACTTGGTTTAGGAATATGGTATGCTAAATAGTGAAATGTATTAATGTCGGGGAAGTATTCGAGCTACTTACTATTACGCTCTTGGACAAATCCGAGTTCATGTCTTTTAACGATCTTGTGTTGGGAACTATGCAAGTGAGGATTTAAAGACTTCATACTCGGTGGTCGAAATGAAGAGATGTTTCGAATTTGTGACGAATGTATGGTGTGTCGAGAAAGTAAAGCGGAGACATCGAGTTCCTTGGGTTGTTGTAACTTTATTAGAATGCCAGTGGAAATGGGACCAAATCACAATGGATTTTGTGGGTGTTGCATTCAGCGGGGAGAAAGCTATGGTCGGTTTAGGTCGTGGTAGGCCAGATTGTAATCCCAAACTCACTTCTATCAGTAGAATAACTATTCACTTAATAAGTTGGCGAGCTTTCGTAAAATGATTCAATTACAGCAGGATTCCAGTGTCCTATCATTCGGATAGAGATTTAGAGGTTTACCTCGAGATTTTAGAATTGCAGAGGCTTTGGGCACTCGGCGAATTTCGACACGGCTTTCCACTCATGGGGCGGATGGGCCGATCAAAGAGAGTGATTCAAGTTTTAGAAGATATGCTGAGAAGTTGTGTAATCGACTATGAGGGTAGTTTGGATAGACATATTCCTTTAGTTGAACATGTGTATAACAATAGCTTCTAGTCAAGTATTAGAATGACACCTTACGAGGCTCTCTACGGAAGGAAATGTAGAACACCATTGTGTTGGACAAAGTTAAGTGAGAAGAAAGTAATCGGCCCCGATTTGATTCAAGAGACAGAGGAAAAGGTGAAAATGATCGGAAAAGATTCAAATGTAGGTTCTTGGATACACAAAAGTCGTAGGCCCATTTGGAAGAGAAATGACATTCAATATGATGCTCCCGGTGAGAGAAGTGTTCTTAAAGTTTCTCGTGGAAGAGTCATAATGTTTTCCGTGTTTCAATTTTCGGAGGTATCGGTCGGACCATCATGTGGTCGGGGAAGGCATGTGAGATCTTGGCTTGAGGAAGTTAAAATTCTTTGAACAAGCGAGATCTGTGGTCAAAAAATGTGTGGAACACAAGACGGAGGAAACCACGTGGGAAGAGTGAAGGAGCATGTCGGTAGTATCCTGTTTGTTGATGAAGGAGTAATTTAATTGTGGAATTCAACCCAAGGAAGGGAGAGTTGTAACGTCCTAAAAATAACCTAGCAGTTTTATAACATGTTTAGGGTATAAAATAAGTTAAATTGTATTTTTCCGGAAATTATAAAAGAATTAAGATAAAATGTCAAAATGAGGACCCAAGGGTCATAAATGAGAAGTGTATGTGCCAAAATGAAAGAAGGGTAATAAGTTAAATAGAAAATGAAAGAGGAAATAAGGATTAAAATGAAAAAATGAGAAATGAGGAAATATTGCTAGCTGAGCAAGGCCCTAGTGAAGGTTTGAGTTAAGACCAAAAAATTGGTCTTTGAATAACATTTCTCATTTGGGCATATCTTCACATTAGACTATGGCACGGATGAGAGAGTGAGGAGAGGAGACCGAAGTTGGCTTTATGCTCCCTCGAGTTTGAGCAAACAAAGAAGAAGGAAGAAAAAGGAAGTGAAATGAAAAAGATTAAAGGTATGAAACTAACCCTAACCCCTTTTAATGTTGTGTTTGGCTTTGATGAAAACCCCAAATCAGAATAGAAGTGCTTTAAATGGTTGTAGATCAGTTTTGGGGTTATTTTGGGTTAAGTTTCAAAGTGCTTTTGGGTTAGGATTGGTTTTAAGGAATTTTTGTATAAAGAAATGTTAGGGTTTTTAGGAGAATCTTTGTCAAATTTTCAAAACCCATGTTTTTGTTTTTGTCATAACTTGGTCATCACTCATCCAAATTGAGTGATTCAAATTTCTGGGTAAACTAGATTTCTAGGAGAACAAATATTTTTATATAAGTGTATTCAAATTTAGACCTCATTGGACCCAGAAATTCGTCAAAGTGAGGCTCTGTTTTTGGGCAAATTCTGGTTCAGTTTGGTACAATTTTGGTGTTTTGGAACAGTTTTGGTATTTAGGCTATAAGTTGAGTTTCACTCATCCAAATTGAGTGATTCAAATTTTCGGGTAAACTAGACTTCTAGGAGAACAAATCTCCTTGAAATAATTGTATTCAAAATTGGACCCCATTGGACCCATAAATTCGTCAAAGTTAAGCTCTATTTTCGACAAATTCTGGTTATGTTTTGAAAATAGAGTAGTCTCGGTTGTTTTGAACATATATCTTGATTTTCTGGTACTCCAGAAATTGGATGATTCCAATTTTTGAATAAAATAGATTTATAGGGGAACAATGGACTTGAAGGAAGTTGGTTAAAATGTGGCTCATTTGTTCATAGAAAATTTTACTTAAAAGAAGTTGGGTAGAAAACAACCCTAACTAGAAACCTAAATAAGCTAACTAATATTGTTATCTAATTGCTATGGATTAGGGGTTGGTGACGAGGAAGCCTAACCAATGTGGGATTCAGGGATATGAATCGAGGAGAAATTGACCTTTTTTGGGTTTGTTCCCCATACCTCTTTTCTTATGTCGAGTTTTTGTGATGATTGGTTGAAATGATTTTCAAAGAAAAGCGCATATATGATTTGTTTTAATCGATTTAGGAAGAATTGATTTCAAATGCATTATATAAAAATTGTATAGACATGTGAGAAGTATTATGTAGATATAAATCATATATATAATATTATAAATTACTATGGTGAGTTTTAATGCCCATGCTAATAGAATGAGTATCGAGTCATATTTGAGTTAAGGATAGATTGGTATATGCAATAAGGGAGTCAAACTAATGTTAGTCTCTTGTGAACGAAATGAAATATAGTGGCATACCGATCCGTAGCCCAACATGATAGTATTAATAGTGTACACACAATGATTTTAAATAACCAGTCAGTAGCCCAGCAGGACCGTACTGTGTTATAAAATATTTTTTTCTATTGGTCTGTAGCCCAGTGGGACCGTGTCGGTGATTCTGTTATCCTAGGCACCAAAAGAAATGGTTAAATTCGTTTAAGGGCAAAATTATAAGTAAATATGTGAAATGCATGATTTGAGTTTCAAATGAAATATTGCATATGAAATTGAATACTTTGAAGTGATCAAATGATTTACCAAATGAGGAAAGTATGTGAAATAAGCACATATATATAATGTATATTACATGGACTATTGAAATTGTGTCAAAACATTGTTTCAGAAAAGCTACATATTTGTGTTTAATTGAAATGAATAGAGAATTATATAGAACCACTAAGCATGAAAATGCTTAGTGCGTTGTTTTTATCATCGTGCAAATACCAAGTGACTAGGTACAAGAGCAAAGACCACAAAGTTCAGGGTCATCGTCAAATCGTGCGGAGTATAAGTAAACGCTCTGTCTCATGCATACATTTCATCCTATGACATTATCTGATCCTTTTTGTAATGAAACCAAAAATGTATAAGTTTTCATGGAAGAACATATTTGATTTATTTGTGGAAATGAACTCTGATAATGTTGAAAGGGCATACATGTCATATTAAATGAAAGTGTTAATTGAAAAAACGATGGGCCCACTTTAACCAAAATGATTATACGAACTGCATTTATTTCTGGGTATTCAAAATGTATATATATGGTAAAATTAGTGCATCCTCGGATCAGGTTTAACCTCTGGGATATAGCTTCTAAAGTTCTCAGATAAACAAATCTCTCCACGTGTTGATTTGTATCGTTGATAATATAAGATGATGTGAGTGTGTTCCATTTGCCTCAGTGGTGACGTCTGGCTTGGGCAATCACGATTGTCAGGTGTAAGTGATCCAGCGTCGTGAGTGTTTGTATCTCATTCGACGGGTGGGATACGGTTCATGCAATGTGTTTTGCGACATCCGGACTCAGGGTCTGGGTATATAAATGTAGATTCTCGTGATAAACTCATTTGTGGTTCTGGGTCATCAAATGACTAATATGTCGATTGTTGGATTGGGTTGTTACAAATCAAGTTTGACAAGTGTGGCAATTAACTAAATTTGTGAATTCACAAGTTAGAGTCCAATAATAAGAATAAGTGGAGCATTTAAATAAAAAATATAGTTTAACTAAGGGGCAAACGGTAAAATTGGCTCCACACGTAACTTGTCATTCATTTTCCTATTTTCTATTTTAACGACGATACGAGTAAGAGTAACTATGAAATGTGAAGTAATGAGAAGCATAAATTATTTGAAAGAAAATTTACGGAATTTTCAATCATCGAATTGACTTTGTACAGATTAATATCTAATTATGAAAAATATAAAATATTACATATACATGCAATATGCAGTTTAAGAAATATATATGTTAGTTATTTTAAAAATATCGTCCTGTCCTTCTGACGGGTTTTCGTCTCCCCTTGTCGGAGAAATTAGGGTTTGAATTTGTGGGCGCGATACCATGGAAGCAGGAAGTAGTAGTGGAGTGGCTGGGCTAGCGGAGGAGTGGGACAAGTTTCATTTGACAGAAGAGGATGAGGGAGGAATGGATTTATCAAAAGAGGATAGCGAAGGGGCAGTTTCTGAAACGGAAGATTTGCGATTTTGTTTGATAGGCCAGTTCCTTACGGCAAAGCCAATTAACTTTAATGCTATGAAAAATAATTTAGCCTCCATCTGGGAACCAGTTAAAGAGATCACCATAACAGAAGTGGGTATTTGTCGGTCGGTATTTGATCACCATAACAGAACTGCCATGTAATGGCAGTGCTTAATGGGGGGCCATGGACGTTTAAATTTTAATCAACATATTCTGGTATTGCGAAGGGTATTAGGGAATGATCAGGTTGATAAGGTATTACTTAACCATGTATATTTTTGGGTTCAAATTCATAATCTTCCTATCGGTTATCATTCCAGCAAGATTGTTCAAAATATCGGTGAGTATGTCGGCACTTTTTTGGAATCAGATTCCACTGATTTCAATTGTGTTAGAGTGAGTATCGATATTCAGAAACCTCCTAAGAGACGAATGCGAATAAAGAAACCAGATAGGTGGATTTTCGATACGAGAGGCTTACGGTGTTCTGTTTCATTTGCGGTCTCTTAGGCCATACAGATACGAAGTGCAGGCAAGTATATGATCGCCCGACAGGCGAGGTTATTATGCCTTATGGTCCCTACTCCCTAGATGAAGGGATCATCTCGTCGACTACCGAGTAATAGCCGAGATAAATGGTTCTGATTAGCTCCAGTGATCAGAAAATTGGAAAAGGAAGTTATAGGTAGTTTTGAGCCGATGCTGGTGGAGAAAGTAACTGCCAACATCATGGGGCTTCCAAATGGTGCATGGTAAAGATATTGCTAATACTCGTGGTAGGGTTATAATGGTTATGCGTGGTCCTTCTCATCCAACGTCAAATAATGAGATGCATACTATTGACCGAGGTCTCATAGTGCTCAATCCAAAGCGTCTCTGTCTTGATGAAGGGGCTAAAATGTTGTTGGATAAGACACAACTTTAACCCATGGTGCATACTGAAAGCAATACAATCCAGTCCAAAAATGTAAAGGTGGTGGGTCCTGGTTCCCAGGCCCACCAAGTCCCATGACATGCTTGAGCTGGAACCGTCGTGGGCTTGGCAACCCACGAACAGTTCAGGTTCTTCGTGACCTTGTCATATCTAAGAGGCCAAACTTTGTTTTTTTGATGGAAACCCTAATAGATGGAATCCATTCAGAGAATGCTGGGATATTAGGGTTGCTATGTAGTTGATAATGAGGGACGTAGTGGAGGACTTGCAATGTTATGGAAAGAAAAACAGAGGGCTTCAGTTGTTGGTCATTCCAGAAATTATATATATTAACTTGGAGGTGGCTGTTGAAGGCATGGGGATATGGCGCTTGACAGGGTATCATGGTTTCCCTAAGAGGAGTCGATGACGTGAGGCTTAGACAATGCTCAAAAGCTATCCCAACTTTCCCTTCTTCGTTGGTGTTGCATCGGACACTATAACGATTTACTATACCAATCAGAAAAAGGGGCAGGAGGTGTCATCCTAAATGGTTGATATTCGGCTTTCGGACAGTAACGGAGGAAGTTGGATTGCATGATTTAGGTATGACAGGGTACCAATTCACGTGGGAGAAATCCCGAGGTATAGCAGAATGAATTGAAGAAAGGCTTGATAGGGCCATGGCTTCTCATTCATGGGTTTCCAAATTTACCACCAATGTTGTTTATGGTCTTGAAGCAGCAGAATCTGATCGTAATCCCATCTTTCTTGACTAGAAGTTCCAACAGCAACAACACATACACCGCAAATTTCGTTTTGAAAATGCCTAGGTACATGAGGAGGCTGCCTGTGAAGGAATCATTCACCATAGCTCGCACAATATGCTAGACTGTTCTATCCAGCAAAGATTCAGGTATGTGGTCAAGCATTACAAACATAGGGTTGAGGGGCAATGCATGAATATCGGAAAAATATTAGAGATTGCAAGCAAAGAATGATCCAGTTAAGGGTTAGGAGGGATGAAAGAAGCATGGTTGATCTTGGGCAAGCTAGACGGAGGTATGTGCATTTATTAGCCCAACAGGAGACGTTTTGGAAACAACGTGCGAAGCAGCACTGGTTGGCTACGGGAGATGCGAACACTTGATTTTTTCATTCCCGAGCATCTACAAGACAGAAAAAAAAATCGTTTTTACCAACTGAAAGATGATTGTAAAGTATGGAGAGACAAAACCAATTAGGATGGAAAGTACAGCTGCCTATTTTCTGGGAAGGATTTATTTTCATCTTATGCAGCGTGGGCCCCATTTTATTGTGGGCTCCTTTTTGAAATAATAAAATATTATATATATTTATAATTTATAATTAATTAAATACAATAAAAATTTTAGGTTAATTGTAATTTCAAAAAAAAGCTAGCGTTAAATCTGATAAGGCTCAAAGAAAAAGTTCATGGCTTTAAATCTGATAAAGGAAGCTTCATGAAGGCACAGCTTACGTTAAATGATATGTCTTTTGAAAGCTCTTTAGTGCCGATTCTTTATGCGATGGGCAACTTATTTTTGTTAAAAGTTCAAAACACTCTTCCCGACATCGAGTTCTCTCGGATTCGAAATATTACGGTTTCTTTCGAAAAATTAGAGTTCATAACTTTTTCTTGATAAAAGCAACGGAACTAAAATCTTGATGTCGATCGTAGGTATGAAATAATTTATTATTTATTTTTTAAACGTATTTTTATTTGATTATTTATATTTTATCTAAATAACCAAAATTTTGTGTTTATATTTTTATTATGCGATTAATCTGAAGAAAGAGCGTATTCGTTTGATAAATTTATCAAGATTCTCTCATCGAGTTCTATCATTATTGATCTAATTTAAAGTTTGATCTTGAATTGATATTGAATTGAGTTATTATATACTAGAAGTATTTATGCGGATATGAAAAAAGAAAGAAGAAAAGAAAAGCGAGGAGTTTTTACAATCTCAAATAGAATTTATGGACAAATTCTTGTAGTAATGCGAAGTAATGTTGTGAGAGGGAGAAATATGTAGGAAGGTTCGAGATGAAAAGATATTAATGAAGAGGGGAGAATTTAGTAAATAAAGTGATTTAGATGATTGTGAGCAAGAAATTTTTGAAGAATGTGGAAAATAGGAATAGCAGCATGATAATTTGGAGGAAAATATGAATGAACAAGATGATTGAATCTTCAATATTTTTATTCGGCTGCCTTTAGACATTCATGAATCTTGAAATTGGAAAATTTACTATTTGAATCAGGACTTTATGACATATGTGTTGGTGAAAAGAGGTCCTTAAAGTAAAAGTGGATAATTTTCATAAGAACAGAAAAATAGAAAACTTTCTCTTCTACATTACACTTTCGTTATTTATAAATGGTGAGAAAATTATCAAAAATGGTTAGTTTACTCAATTTCATTGGATAAGAAGTATTTTGCTTTTTATTGTAAGTTATTTAAGCAAAAGGAAAATGTTTAAATTAACTAATGAAGGAACTAATTGGAAAAATATCGATTATAGACTCGAGTCATGAAACTAATGTAATGGCGCATACGAGCGTATGAGAAGATGGATTGAATTTGAAAGGGATTACAAAGATTTGTGATTGATAAGAAATTTACAGGATCAAATCAATAAAGTCGAGACATGGGAGTCAAGTTACGTGAATAGATTCTGTTAATAAGGCTACCTGTCAAAAATAATTGAGTTTGCGGGTGAGAATGAGAGAATCGATGGGATTTCATGGGTATCAAATTGGGATGGTTGCAGTGCCCGATCGATAAATGCCACCTGATGGGATGAGGAAAAAAATCAGCCTCCAATATCTTAATCAAAGGAAGTAAATAATTTATACCATGTATATAATAGTGATATAAAAAAAAGTTAGAAATGAAAATATTTTTACGATTATACTTGATTGTACACGGATATAAGTCATAAAGAACCGATATGCTCTACATGATACGATGTGTGGATGTCTTTCTTACGAGTCTAGTTAAGGTAGAAGAGTTCTTTTTAGGATTTACGAAAGTGGAGGATCTGCTCGGGACAAGGATTGACTGATGAATTAATAAATGCTTTTGGGCTTGTGAACTTGATCTTGGTGATTTAAGAGGTGAGTTATGATACTTGATTGAATATGAAAGGAAAGCATAAAGATTGTGCAAAAGAAAGTGTAAGTAAATCCAGAGCTTTCTACACACCATGTGGTTGTCGTAGTCTTAATCTTTATGACTTTGTGATATGGAAAATTCTTGTCTAAAGGCTAAATCTTTTTTGGAATTGTACAATGCATATATATATTATTTTGTCTTACAAGCGATGGAAAATTTACACAAAAGATAATGTAAAGAGTTTGACCATAAGCCGCTATCACGGACACGTTGGGAAGAAGTCGGGTTGGATGTGTTAAAGGCAATAAGATTCAGTTTGTAACACAGATCCCAGGAGGGTGTCTGGTATGTATGTAGTATGTGCATCGAGGGCTTCTTAAAGTAATTTAGTGTCGTAATATAATTTTGAAAGTTGTTTTAAGGGTGAAATTTTAAAGTTTTCAAAGAATTGTGGCCTTTTGCGATTAAGGAAAGTGGAGGGTGAAAGTATAATTAATGGAAGTTTAAATAGTAAAGCAAATAATAATAAATTGTCGAAATAGTTCGGGAAAGTCTGAAAATTACCAGATCTTGGATGACGAAAGCGGATTCATTTCAGATTAAGTTTGTCTCGTAATCTAATCAATAAGGAAAGTTTGATTCAAATTAGGGAGCCGGTCGAATATTTACAATTTACAGTGACAGGTTTAGAGTGAAACACAACGGGATTTTAGAAAAATCTCGAAAAATGACAAATATTTAAAATATTGATTATGAAATAAAATTTTCCGGGATAGAAATATAGGTCGAATGGAATAATAGAAATTATTTATCTAAATAGTAAGAATAATAATTAAAGAAAAATAATAATAATTAAAAAAAAAAAAAAAAAAAAAGGGATAAAAAAAAATAAAAAATATCAAACTGCAGTGGGGAGCGGACGGTGAGAAGCAGAGAGGGCGTGAGGCGATTTTTATATTTCATGCATTTCTCGTTCCTTCTCGAGATTCACGGAGAAATGGGGACCGTGGCGTCGTCGGACGAGAAGCGAGAGTGGTATCACCTTGAAGGCTACGCATGGAAATGCAAATGTCTTAGCCTTTTAATCAAACTTTAAAAAAAGGTAGAAAATTTACTATTTACAGTATTTATTGGCTAAAAAGTTTATGTAATGGCAGAAACTGCTTAGAAAGTAAGTAAAAGATCGTAAACTTTAGTCCCAAAATTTTTTAGGCAGAGTTTAGGAATTTTTTAGGAATTTTTGGAGCGTGTTCAGACGGTCGAAGTGAATTTTGGGGTATTTTTAGACAGTTTTGGATTAATTTCATGAGTGTAGTCGGACGAGAGTCGAGCGGAATTTTCAAAAATGTTTCGGGTATTTTTAGACTATATGGAAAGTCCCTTAAGTGAAAGTTGGCCAAAGCAGAGATGGTTTATAGGGCATTTAATGTGTATGGACATTTGGTGTTCCACATCATATAATCGATGTAATGAATCGGAATTGTGGCATTAAGTTTTGTTAGAATCGAAGTTAAGTTCGATATAGTCAACTTTAGAAGCCATGTGTATGTTTATGGTTAAAACGTTAAGCGGGGGCATTTCGTAATTTGAATGAATTGTGACGATTTGAGCATCAGACGAGGAATATAGAGTGTTTAATGATTGAAGAAAAGGGAGGTGTGGTCGAAAGGTGAGTCTCACTGAAATCGTTTTACAAAAGCGAAAGTGTTTAAATTACAAAAAGTTTGTAAAGTGCTTTGAAAATATAGATTTATAAGCGTTACATTGCCTCTATGGTGTTATGTAAGCGAGGAAAGTTCGATTTGATTATTATTTAAGAAGCAGTTTGGCTGGTTTAGCAAAAGCCCACTAGATAAGCACGAGCTCAGTTTCGGTCGGATGTATTTCGAGTTGTGCATATTAGCGAGGTTATGGGATATTATGACTAACTATATTTGCGGTCGTGATTTGGGGTTAGATCTAGCGTATGTTATATAGTGAGTCGCGCCTGCGCATTCGGAGGTATATAGTTAAGTAGTATTGACTTAGTCATGCGATGAGGTGTTATGGATTCCAGGGTTCCATCAGAGCATTTTTTAGTTCAGGGGTTCCATTGTGCTATATAGATCCCGGCCGGAGTGTTCACTTGGACCATCTTAGCCGGGTAGTGTTCAGGGTTCACTAGATGCCGAGATTCAGGAATTGAGGCATCACTTCTAGGGTATTTCGGAAATGGGCCCACCGGTGGTTGGTATTTGTTTCTGATGTAAGCTTCGGATATTAGCAGCGAAATTGAAGCGGTTGTGTGAGAAATAGTTTTGAGCCCAGTTTGTTGTGAAATTAGCGATTCGAGCAGTTTTAGCGTAGCAGTTTCAATAGCATAAATAGTTTCGGACCGAGTTTCGGAAATGGTTTCATGGCAAACTCGAGTTTTCTCATAAGCAGTTTCACAATGCATTTATGTCTGATTTTCATATTAAGTCAAGCAATGACGTGACGTTTAAGACTTATAGTCTTCATTGAAGTTTAGTTTGGCTCGCGGTTTATTTTAAAATAATTTTTCGAATTAAGTCTTTGGCGAAAGATCTTCTGGATCATCGGTCGCAGACGATGTGTTGTGTGATTATATACTCTCGGAGTAAGGTGTAAGAATTAAAACTAGTAAAAAGTTAAAATGTGGCATTTTGTATATGTAAAGAATATCTTTTGTAAAATATGTGCATAGTTTGAAACAGATTTGCGATGAAATTATGTTTGATTAATTGGTATCTTATATTTTGAGGAGGACCGAGTAGTCGCTTTATGATTATAGTTGGATTTTGGAAAATATTGGGAGTGTAATTGTTTATATACGGGTGATTTTGTATTTTAAGGCTTGACCCTTGTGCGATCGTTATCTTTACTTAGGATTTTCGCCTAAATCTAAGGTTTGATTTTGATAGAAAAGTGAAGAAAATTTTCTGCGTTGCTGATCTGATTTGACGGTTTTTAGCGGCTTAGCTTCATGGTAACTTGTCGGTCGGCGAGGGCTTATTTGGGAGGTTCAGTTGTCGGAGTTCTTAGGCGATTTCACAATCCTTTGGAAGAGTGCATCACAAACTCGAGAAATTAAAGGCTGCTAACTCCTTGGTGGAAACAGTGATGATCTAAGACGTTGGGAATCTTTAAAAGTTTATTGTCGAGATATCGTGGATTTGAATTAACATTTGGCCTTTGTTTGATGAATCATTTGCTCCTCGCGAATTAATAGAGTGAGCAAAATGTTGCAAAGTAAAGACATAGTTATTAATGCTGCTATTAGTCATTTGAAAGCAATTATTTCTTTCTTTGAGACCTATAGAGAAACTGAATTTGAATCTGATAAGATTATTGCTAAAGAAATTGCTTCTCAGATGAAAATTGAACCTACACATTTATTGGCGTATTATTCTGAGAAAGAAGCAATTTGATGAAAATCTTTAGTGAAGAGATTACACATTAAATTTGAAGAATCTTATAGAGTTGATTATTTCTTATATAGTTGATCAATTATTTCTTCCATAATAGTAGATTTACAGACAATTTCAAAATATGAATATATTTTTGGATTTTTATTGATTCTGAGATTCACGTATTGGGATGATAATTGTTTGAAGTCTTGTTGTGATAAGGCAGAAAAATTTTGAGGGCATAACATGAGTCTGGACTTCTATTCAGGGATGAGTTATTTTGAGCTAAAGATTGTGAGAAAGTGCTGCAAGGAGACCCAGAACTGATTGAAGTGTTAGGCCCATTTGAAAATGATGGATTATATTTTGGAAATGTATGGATTGCTTCACGAATCTTGACCATTTATCTGGGTTGATTCTTTCTTGAAGAAGTTCTGAAGTTGAAGTTAATCGAATCGTCAGCCCAGTCAGCCGATATCGCGAGAAAGATTGAATGGATTGGGCATACGATACATTGAAAACATATCTTTAGAAACGAATTGATTTTAATAGTTTAATTATTGATTTTTATCTAAAAATCTTGTAGAATAAGCTTGTAAATTTTTTATGTAATGTTGAATATATTTGTTCGATAAAATTTTATTTTTTAACTTTTATATATATATATATATATATATATATTTATAATAGGGCAAAAAAGATATTTTCAGGGCCACACTATAAAGTAAGAAGTAGGCCCTGATCTTATGGGTGTTTGAGTGATGAGGGTTTGTAATATATAAAGTCCTCTGTTTCTGATGCCGATATTTATTTCTTGACTGATCCATTTACTGAGAAGGAGATTAAAGAAGCACTGTTCCCAATGCATCCTGACAAGTCAACTGGTCCCAATGGGATGAATCCTGCATTTTTTCAAAGGTGTTGGCACATCGTGGGACATGATGTATGCAAAGAGTGTTTGTCTTTTATATCTCAGGGCTCATTCCCCGCCAGGTTTGAATGATACTCATATCGTTCTTATTCCAAAGAGAAAACAAGTTGAGTCCATGGGAGATCTGAGATCGGATATCTCTATGCAAAGTGATATATAAAATAGTTGCAAAAGCTATTTCTAATAGACTTTAAAGAATTTTATCGATTGTGATTTCCAATAGTCAAAGTGCTTTTATTCAAAGAAGGGCTATAACTGATAACATTCTCATCTCCTTTGAAGTTTTGCATTTTTTGAAAAGGAAGACACAACGGAAACGTATGTTGCGCTTAAAGTGGACATGGCAAAAGCTTATAATATAGCTAGGTGGAGTGAGAATTTCTGAAACGAATTATGGCTCCGATGGGTTTTCATGCACAATGGGCTCGATTAATAATGGAATGTATATTCATAGTACGGTTCAATATTTTATATGAAGGGCGGGAGTTGGGTCCAATTTTACCTCAAGCCCAGGGTCTTGGTGGAGTGTTATTCTCAATTTTTTAGATGATCTTCGAGGGCATGGAACATGATGTGAGCCTGCAAAGGCGATCCGACAAGCGGTGTGTTGGTCGCCTCTCTGACAGATGATTAAGTCGTGATATAGAGGGAAAGGAGAGAAGAAGGAGGTTGAGATGAGGTTTAGATTTGCATACCTCCTGCTATGTGGGGATCTTTACCCGATTTATAGGGCTCGGTTCCCAAATCTCCGCTCTTATTTTAGGAATAAGATATGTTTTTCCTTATTAAGAATTATCCTTTTAAGGGATAAGATTTGTTTTTCCTTATCAAGGATTATCCTTTTAAGGGATAAGATCTGTTTTCACATGCTCGAGTTAGATCTGTTTTCCGCATCGAGGATTATCGTAAATAAAAGTTTAGATTTTAGAAAATTCGAGAGATAAATATAGCTACGTATTTTCCATAACAAATTTCTCATATGCGGTGAGATGGCCAGCTGAGGGGACTCGGGATCCCAGACGGGTTCTAGGACTACAGATACGGGTGGGTTTAGGTGTGGTTTTTGTGTCTGATGGAGCTGCATCTAGTGGACTGTGACCTTTAAATTTCCGGGGTCTTTTTTTTTTTTTCACGCGGTGCTTAGCTTCAACAAGCTATTTGCTGACCTCATTCACGCGTATTCACGTGTCACTCAATTATTAAGCAATGACACACGCAATCCATCTCATTCAATATTCTAGTAGGTAGTGCACTTAGTGCAATGATAAATTTTCAGAAATTATGTAGGCACCAAATTCCATCCTCAGGCATATGGTTAGATTCACAGACTGGAGATCTTTTCATAGAGTCGAGAACATGCAAAACGGACTTCGGACGAGGAAGTTATAGTCGTCCGAAGTTGGCGCTGCCGAGCTCATTCCACTAGACATTGGTCGGTCTCCCAGCCAAGGATGTCGAGTTTCGGCGGAAGAGTCAGCTCGGCTATATTGAGCACTAAATTCCATCCGCAGGCATGATGATTCTAGACTCAAGAGACTTTCCATAGAGTCTAAGAACACTGAACGGACTTCGGACGAGGAAGTTATGGTCATCCAAAGTTAGGCGCTTCATATGAGCGACAGGCGGCGTGCATAGCGGCGGGCCGCCTATTGTCTTTCGTCTTTTTTGAACACAATATGAGCTCAGGATTCTTATAATAGAGCCTCATATAGATGGATTTTTAGACTCAAAGGGCTTTAAAGTAAGTCTACGAACATGTAAAGGAAACGGACTTGGGGCCAGAGAAGAGTGGAAACCGTCGGGTTGGCACGGCGAGCTCATTCCCTGCGGGGCTGGGCGGGGAGAGCCCCACCAGGAGGTCGGCTCGGCCTCACACACGGCTCATGCGGAAGAGCTCGCAAGGGTCCAGCTCATGCAGCTCCTTCGAGGAGGGAAAACCATGCGACTCGGCCACAGAGGTCAGCTCGTGGCTCGTGCGAGAGAGAGCTCGGCCGCAGAAGTGCGCTCATGCATACGAGAAGAGCTCGGCACAAGAGAGTCGGCTCATACGGCTCATGCGGGAGGCTCATGCATTTCGGCACAAGAGGTCAGCTCATGCCGGCTCATGTAGGAGGCTCGTGCGAATCGGCTCATGCAGCTCTGGCTGCAGAGCTCAGCTCGACCAAAGGTCGGTTCGCTGGAATGAGGCTCAGCTCTGCGGCTCATCCTCTCGGACCCTTCGAGGTAAAAGGCCATAACTTGAGGTGCAGCAGAAGTCGATTGGTGATTCGAAGAAGCCTACATCAAGCTTACTGATGGGGTTACAATTTCTATCAAGGATGCTAGTCCAAATTCCTTTTCCTTAACAAGAATTCAGTCTCAAAAGACTAGACATCTCATAGGCTCCAAAACAAAACGCTACTCCCACACGGCTCATGTAGGCTGGGACCTTTTCGCAGCTCATCCCAGTGAAATGACACTCATAGAGGTCAGCTCATCCCGGAGAGCTCAATGAAAGAGGTCAGCTCATCCTAAGAGAAGCTCAGCCAATGAGCTCGGCCACACGGCTCATTCTCGATTGAAGCTCAAGCCATAACCATCTCACCTATAGATACTTCCAAGTAAAAATGTCATAGCAGAATTTTGTAGAGTCCGATTTAGGTCGAAAGCCCACATCAAGCTCACTGACTTGAGGCTCACGATATACCCAGAGGGCCTGAGGCCAAATTCCTTTGCTGCTCAACTTGAAAAATCAGTCTTAAAGACCAAGCCCAGAAATAACAAAGGTAAAGAGAAAAGCTTTTACCAAATTGTATTAAACATGTAGGCGAGTTTAATTACAATTTATCTCACACTATATCTGAAACTGGACTAACAGTCCAGTATATAACAAATCGGGTTTTACCTTGAGACTTTTACAAAACACATGAAGTCATGCTTGACCTTAGCACCTCAGTGGGCCTCATGGGTGCCTTCTCTTGAGTGCACCTCGATGCACAAATGTTTTCCCACGACCAGGTGAGCTAGCCACTAATTAGAAAGTCTCCTACAAGGGCTACTCCCACCTAAGTGCACATGCAATGACATAATCAAAAATCATTCACACATTCATATAAAATATGCATATCTATATGAATGTCTATGTCATGCCCGTTTTCACAGTCCTCACAAACTCTCACCTGTCTCTGGTGTCATATACTTAAGCTGTTTTCAAAACAAAAGCTTTTGTTTTAAATCCCTTCCATGGACCACCTCAGGAGTATCCAAACCATTGGACCATCTCGAGAACCCTTTTATTGGACAACCCTCCGATGGGTTTATTAGACAACCTAGGTATAATTTATTGGACAACCCTCGAAATAATTTATTGGACAACCTCCGATATGATTTATTGGACAACTCCAGGTATCGTTGCAGCGTTGGACTTCAACCCTGCGATATGATTTGGCTGGACAAACCCCTACGATATAATTTATTGAATGACCCTCGAAATAATTTATTGGACAACCCTCCGAAATATCCATTTTTTATTCATGCTCACACCGATTTATGTATACATGCACAATGATAAATATCACTACATAATATCTCATATTGCATTATCTTTGAAAACTACCAACATTTATATTCATGCTTCATCTCAAGCATCATGTGCTCATAAGATAATAACATCAATATCCATTACTATGTCATGTTATTCAAACAGCGATAGCACACAACAAGATCATCAATATCGATTCACGTATCAGCGACAAAATCAGTTACGGAGCGCTAGTTAAAACTACACAAACACGGACGAGAAACCGGTCCCATGACAACGATTTCTATCAAAGCATTCTTTATTTGAATAATATACCAAGGCTACACCTCATAGCCATGTCATGGCTGCGAAATGAATTAACGAGTGCTGAGAGAGCCCCTACCTCTCGAAGTGCGAGATCAGATTCATGCTTCAGCACGCTCTGTTTGTTAATCAGCTACTTCAGTTCTCTTTCCTTTCCGTTGTCTTTCTTCTTTCTTTTCTTTTTCTTTTCTCTTTTCTTCTCCTCTTTTCTTTTTCCCTTTTTTCTCTCCTCTTTCCACCGAACAAGTTTTGATTTTGGTGGAAATATATCTGAGTGTGAAGACACCTCTTCTTTCTCCTCATGACACATAGCATCCCGCACATGTCATTCATGCCATACCTTCCCACTAAATTCCTCATGCAAAGCCTATTCAAGACACCTAGCATCCACTAACATTTACCTCAGCACGAACCACTTTCTCTAGACACATAGCCTACACATGTATCCATGTGGTGTGGGACTTTATGCCACTTGTCATTTGCTAATTTGTCCGATTTCTATAAAAATCACGTGTAAATCAAATATCGAATTGATAAAGTCATTTGTGTGTACCTAGATTTCATGAGATCAATCTAATAGCAGGATCCATGTCACATCCGAGATCTAGAGAAATTCCGAGGTTTTCAACCTATATCTATCGTTTTACTTTATCCGGGGTCTCACAGGTCTTTCATGAGGCGGCCACAAATGGGCTCGCAAGTGAGCCGTGCCTATCGAGCAAAGGGATTCGCCTCAAAAGCCACTTGTGATCACACGCCCCCTTTTTTTCTCCGGGCCTGAAGGTTGCTTTTAGCTCCGAAAATACGCGTTTAAACCTCGAGTGGAGAAAGTTCGCAGATTAGGATAATTAATGCGCATCAACGTGTGTTCGATATAAAGCGCCAGGAACCATGTTTCAACATCGCCTCACCGCCGAGATCATCGAGGGAGCGCCAGCCGGCTCCTTCTTGTAAGTGAAGAACTCCCGTGAGCAGCCCCAAAATGCCCCTTTCCTTACTATCCCCGCTATACCCTCATTCATCGCCAAGAGGTCGTTAGGGTAAACATTGCTTCGCTGACCTTTAACGCTAATCTCCGTAGCCTTCCTGGGCTGGTTTGAATCGAGAGCCTCAAGCCGAGATTGATGAAGGGGTCTTAGTTAGCTTCGCCCCACAGATCGGCCACCAGGAACAAGACGCATGCCGCCCCGCGGTGAAGAGAAAGAAGCACAGCCGACAAACTATCATAGGCGAAGCATGGTCGCCAAGGCTGGGGAGTTAAACGATGGACTTTTAAAGTGCCATCGCTTAGAGCCACAAGTTTGACCTTAAAGTGCCAAACCACCGTGAGCCACAAGTCCGCCTTTAAAGTGTCGACGCTTAGAACCGTGTTTCAGTTAATGGAAGAAGGTTAAACTGGCTGAGCCAAAAGTCTCGTTCTTTGAAATCGCGACTGACAGAAAGCCAGAGTTCAGCATTAAGAAAGTGTCGCAGCGTAGAGTCACAAAGCCTGGTTTTTAGAAATTGCCAACGGCTGTAGATTTGTTCCGGCATTAAGGAAGTGCCAACAGGCTTAGAGCTACAATCTGGCCTTTAGAAAGTTCTAGATGGGTTAGAGCCAAAAGTCTGGCATTAAGGAAGTGCTAGTGAGCCAGAGTCACGAGCCACAATCTAGTCTTTCAAATCTGCCGTAGACATCAGAGCCGCAAGTGTGGTATTAAGAAAAGTGTCGACGACTTAGAACCGTGTTCAGCATTAAGGAAGTGTCTGACTTACTTAAAGCCGGAGTTCACATTAAGGAAGTAACTCGACGGCTAGAGCCGTAAGTCCCGCATTAAGGAAGTGTCGACGACTCGAACCAGAAGTCCGGCATTAAGCAAAGTGCCGATAACTCGAGCCGGTCCGGTGACATGAAGTGCCGACGCTTGGAGTGGCCGGGCGGTCAAACGGGCTAGAGATATAAGTTTGTCTTTAAAGTGCTGCACGACTTTGTAAAGCCGTGTTTCCAGCATTAAGGAAGTGTCAAACAACCAGAGCCTAAGTCCGGGCATTACTAAGTAAGTCGACGGCTTTGGTTTAAGTCCGCACATGAAGTGCCAAACGGCATAGAGTCGAAGTCCGGGCATTAAATGAACTAACTGGCATCAAACTATATCAGAGCCCCGTGACTTAGTAATGAACCAACTGGTGATCCACTACGCTGGGCCAGATAAAGGCTTAGCGCCCATCCCGACTTCAGACTAAAGCCGGGCCTAGGGCATCGCCCATGCCAGGCCGAATATGGCATTTAGTGTCGTCCGGACTTTAATATGAGTCGGCTAGGCATTAGCTATGCCGTGGGCCAGATAGGTCATTTAGCGTCATCCGGACTTTAGTCTGAGTCGGCTGGGCATTAGCCATGTCAAAGGATAGTATTTAGCATCATCTGCATTTTTACTATGAGATGGCCTGGCATTAGCCATGCAGTCAATATGGCATTTAGCCGCCATCCGACTTTAGTTCAGCTTACCGGGCATTAGCCATGCCAGGCCTATAAGGCATTTAAATAGTCGTCCTGACTTTAACTGAGCTACCTGGCATTAGCCACGCCTGGATAGTGGCATTTAACGCCATCCGGACTTTTTTGTGAACCGAGCCAAACCGGGCACTAACCATGCCGGGCCACAGTAGCGCATTGGGGAAATGCTTCGACTTTAGTCCGAGCCACCGGGCACCAACCATGTCGGGTCGAATAGTGGCATTAAACTTCTACCGCCTATCCGGACTTTGGGACCGAGCCAACCGGGGCAGATCAACTATATCGCCTGACAAGTCATGTAACGCCATCCCGACTTTAGTCCGAGCTGGGAATCAACTATGTCAGCCGAACAGTCATGTAGCCCATCCCGATTCTTTAGTCCGAGTCCACCGGCATTGTCCGGCGCCGGGCCTGACGGGTCATATAGCCATCCCGACTTTATTCTCGAGTCACCGGGCATTAACCATGTTACCGGGATGTGTCATGTAACGCCATCCGACTTTATTATGAGCCTACTGACATTAACCATATCAGTCATTAGGCTCATATAGCTTATCCGGACTTTATTCTAAGCCAGCTGGGCATTAACCATGCTGGGCCGGACAGGTCATGTAGCGCCATTCGAACTTTATTCTGAGTCAGCTGGGCATTAACCATAATGAGCCGCATTGTGTCATGTAAATAGCCATCCTGACTTTATTCTAAGCTAGCCGGGCATTAATTCGCGCCGGGCCGAACAGTCGGCATAGCTGCCATCCGACTTTATTATGAGCCGCCAGCATTAACCATCCCGAAGTCGATGTCATGTACGCTATCCGACTTTATTCTCGATCCATTGGCATTAACTATACCTGGTCGGAGAAGTCATGTAAATGGCTTATCCGGACTTTATTTTGAGCTAGTTGGGCATTAACCATGCTGGGTTGAACAGGTCATGTAGCGCCATCCAAACTTTATTCTGAGCCAGCTGGGCATTAACTATTCTGGGCCAGACAGTCACGTGAATACTATCTAGGACTTTATTCGAGCTAGCTGCATTAACCATCATCGGGATGCAGCATTTAAATACTTCATCCCACTTTAACTCAGCCGATTGGCATTAGCCATGCCGAAGTCGACAGGACATTTGGCGCCATCCGAACTTTAACTGAGCGCCAGGGCATTAGTTACATTGGGCCGGAGGCGTGGCATTAAGGTAACCGGACGAACTGAGTTTGCCAGGCATTAGCCATGCCAGTCGGAGAGGTCGCGTACGCCATCCAACCCTTTTTGGTGCGGCTATTGCAAAGATTGATAGAGAATGCTTTAAAGGAAAGTCATCGATAATACCTCTCCAGTTCGCGCCTATCTTAGTCTCGCAACCGGTCATTATCTCACGCGTATTCTCAACATGACTTGCAACTCCTTCATCTTTTCGCTGTTCGCTTTCTCCATGCCCTTACCAATGAAGAATTGATCTTCAATGACTGGTCGGGTTGCACATTACAACCGCGAACGACCGGATGTGGAATGGGATCGACCGAGCCCGTGCAACTGAGGGCTATTGGGACAAATTGCCGGTTCCAAGCTCGCTAATCGCCAAACTTTTTTGCTCGATTTCTCACCGAGCGGCTTAATCAAGGCACAAATTTTTCGCCCACCGGCATCGCCGCAATGTGAACTCGCAAAGCCGATTTGCATCCTACGACTCCGCGCCTGGCCGCTTCCGGGCGATTGGGTATCATTATGGTAGCGAATGGCTGAAGCCGGTATAGCCGGAACGTGATACCTACCACTGGGGATCTTCCCAATTTATGGCTCTGCTCCCAAATCTCCCGCCTTATTTTAGGAATAAGACAGGCTCTTATTAAGGATTATCCTTTTAAGGGATAAGATATGTTTTTCCTTATCAAGGATTATCCTTTTAAGGGATAAAGATCTATTTTTCCTAATCAAGGATTATCCTCCAAATAGCGATTTGAGGGAAATTGCGAAATTCGCGATAAATATCCGCTTTACGTATTTTCCCATAACAAATTTCCCATACGCGCGCGGTATCACCGACCGTGACTCGGGATCCCACACGGTTCTGTGACTGCACCGTCGCGTGTTCCCGCTGCTTAATATACAGCCGCTCGCACGCTTCACGGCAAATGCACACCGCGCGATCGTCGCCTATCAGCATTGCCCGCCTAAAAAGCCATTGCATCACGTAGGTTGTCCTATCACCATATTTAATTATTATTTGTGGTTGACGCCTTGAGTGCATTTATTAGGTCTAAGGAAGATGCCGGATCTATTCATGGTTGTTCCATCTCCCATCTTTTCTTTGTTGATGACTGTTTTGTGTATTTCATAGCTAATACAGATGAGGCACGTGAGATAAAACAGATCTTGACTGAGTATGGTAAAGCTTTAGGGCAGAAAATCAATTTTCAAAAATCTTCAGTTTCATTTAGCTGTAACGTTGATGAAGTTTTGAAAAATGAAGTTTGTTCCTTATTAAATGTATGCAGTACATCGGAGCATGGAACCTACCTGGGGATCCTTCCATGGTAGGCAGAGGAAAGAAGAAAGCTATAGAATTCTTGAAGGATAGAGTATGGCATCGAATAAATAATTAGAATACAAAAATGCTGTCTCGTGCGGGCAAAGAAGTATTATTGAAAAATGTTGCTCAAGCATTGCCAAACTACAACACAATGTCAATTTTTTTGATACCACTGGGATTGTGTAAAGATAAAAACCATCCTTAATTCGTTCTGGTGGGGCATTAAGAACAATGGAGGGCGGAGTATTAGATGGATGAAGTGGGAGTGTTTGTGCAGACCAAAGGCTGCAATTAAGTGGCTTGAGATTTAAAAAAATCCATGACTTTTTGTTGAGTAAACAAGGATGGAAGTTTTTTACTGATCCTTCTTCTTTTGTATCCAAGCTGTATCGAGAAAGATATTTTCCAAACTTATCTTTTTTACATAACAAATTAGGTTCTAACACAAGCTACACATGGCGTAGTATCTGAGCAACCAAGGAATTAATCGGAAGACATAGTAGGGTTCGAGTTGGTGATGGATCCCGTATTATGGTAACCCATGATCCCTGGCTTCCGGATATTCAGTCGGGCTTGATCAGTTCAAACCTTGGGCAAGAATATGCCTATGTCACAGTCCAGGAGTTGATGATACCGGGTGCATTACAATGGGATGAGAATTTGATTCAGGATTTGTTCAATCACATAAATCAGACCCTTATCTTGAATATACCATTGAGCATCCGGAGCATTGAAGACAGTTGGTACTGGTTGATTGATAGCAAAGGATCATACTCGGTTAAGAGTGGCTACCGTTCTCTTCAGGAGGGAGTCACAGATGAGCAGTCAGTTATATGGCAAAAATTTGTGGAAGCTGAATATTCCCCCAAAAGTTATGAATTTCATGTGGCGAATGTTGAGGAGAGTTCTTCCGATAGAAGACATGCTTAGGGGTCGCAGGTTTCAAGGTGATTCGGCATCCCCAATCTGCTTTCATGAAAACGAATAAGCTCACCACCTTTTTTTTTCCATTGCCCTCTTATCATATAACGTTGGTCTTTAACCTCATTCACTATCCTTGGTAGGTTGGAGACTGTTACCTCTTGGTTCAGTAGGATTTTTACATTATGCTCGCCATCTAATATTTGCACTCCTGTCATGATATGTTGGTCTTTTTAGAAAAACAGAAATAATATTGTTTGGAGAAATAAGAGATGGTTAACATGGCAGATTGTTAACATTGCAAGGAGTACATGGGCTCAATGGAAGGATTCCAAAAGCCAGTTTACTCAGATCATTATGGGTGGAAATGCACCTATTCCACGGCTGCATAAATAGGTGGAGCCTGGGGAGGGCTGGACCAAATTAAATGTCGATGCTGTATTGTTTCCAAGTACGGGGTTGTCAGGTTTTGGCTGTGTTTTAAGGGGAGATGTGAAGACCATTTTGTTTGATGACCAAATCAATGACACTGGTACCAATGACTACTTCGAGTCCTAACAACGGCGCTAAAAACTTATGAAAACCATTTTGTTTGATAACCAAATTATTGACACTGATACCAAGGACTAGTTTTAGTCCATACTTGTGAAGACCATTTTATGTAAAATCTGTTTTTTGTTGTTTGAATATAATACTATGCTTAAAATTCAATATGGCTTAAATCACTGCAAGCACAGGTCATATAAGTAATAAAGTGGATTATAAGTCTAAATATCATTTCCACACGGATTGATGAGAAAATCTAAAGATCAACTACCCTTACTACTCAAGATCATCATTATTTGAACCTCTAATTTGAAGATTGAACTATCTAAAATAATTTGAATGAAAGAATTTTTGTCAAATGTTCTTTAAAGAAAAAGAAGTCTAATCTAGTAGAATCAGAGATTTCACTGAGTAGAGATAACACTGGGAATGGACCAGTATTCTAACTATCAATTTGCATAGTTCCCAAATATAGTAACGTTAAAGACATGAATCCTGGATTTGTCCAAGAGCAAAATAGTATAGCCTTGGAATACCTCCTGACACCACACATCTCACTATTTAGCATACCATATTCCTAAACCAGGTCAATGAGTCTAAATAGCTACTTTTAGGATTTGATCCTCTTTAAGATTTGGTTGTTTTTCCTAAACCAATACTTCACAACCATTTCTTATGAATGAAAATTGTTTGCCCCCATAGACAGGGTAACACAAGCATTTTCCAATGCAATTTGTACCTCAGACATCAATTCCAATAAAATACTCTCTCCTTGATTAGAATCTTAGCTAATACGGGATCAAGATTATTCTACCACATTGAGATGAAACCTCTAAGGATTAAACTAATACATCATCAAATGGTCCTTAGTCCTCAAGAACACACTTCTGTTGTCACCTAGAAAGGAATCTTGAAGTCAAAGGTTAGAACATCATCTATGATGCACCAAGGTTACACTTAAAGCACATTAGTTCTAAGGATATCAGTGCACTTTACCCCCAAGCCATTGTTCTTGCTTTCAAGTAGTCCATATCTGTGTCACTCAGAGGGATCCAGGAAATCAGAGCATAGATACAGCTTTTTCTGGGTATAAAACATTAATTTTCATAACAACTCATTACAAAAGTAGCACCAATTATATTAATCTAGTTTTCATACCCAAAACGTCATTTAATACTACAAACAATCATCGAAACGACAAATTCTTCCCATGTGGGGCTCAAACATAATTGACTGCCAAACAAATGACTATTAACAACAATCACAATAGTCTGTAATTCAAAATTCCAATATAGATCCAAAATTTCCACTCCACTGAGTCAAATGATAAATGAAATTCATATACAATAATCTCGCTCCATACTTCACCGTGATCGAATACTATAATTCTAAAAAGAAAGAAAAATAAATCATTAAAATAAAATAAATTATATACAAAGGAGACTTCGCCTCCTCCTCAAAAGTTCAAACTCGTCAAGGATTTCACTAAAGTCACTCACCCTAGGAGCTTTATTTATAGGCCTAGTCATTGAACCCTGAAAACGAGGCAAAAAACATGGACTTCAAAAAGCCCAAAATTTTTGCCCTAATCGCGCCTGATGTTGTGGCTAATATGCCACATTGCAATTGTGGTGTAGTGGCTCAACTTTTGGTGTCGCGAATCTGAATTTTGGATGTCCATACAATGTCGCAACTTTGGGTTTCAATGTTGTGACATTGCTCTTTGGTGTCGCGACTCTGCATTTTGGCTGTATGTACAATGTCGTGACTCTGAAAGTCAATGTCACGACATTGCTCTAATGTTGCCGCTAATGTCGCGACTCTGAAATTGGTGTCTTCACTCTTACAGCCTTGTTCTGATGTCGATGTCGTGACATTGATTTGATGTCGCGACTTTGGTCATCCGATGTCGCGACGTTGTGAACTTGATATTCCGCTTCTTTTAGCCAATGTCGCGACTCTGAAGTCAATGCCGCGACATTGCTCAACTAATGTTGCAACTCTGATATGATGTCGATACATTCGTTACTCGATGTCGTGACTTTGCTTTGGCGCTACGCTTCTTTTCTTATTGTTTCTTTGTTTTAGATTTTATTTCCACATGAAACACAATAAGACATAATTCTATAATTTTGCATTAAATTGAACTTTTAAGTCTCGAATATTCATGAGAAATGGAGTTAAAAATAGATGAGTTTCATACTCATCAAACTCCCCCAAACTTAAAGTGTTGCTTGTCCTCAAGCAAACAAAAGGCTCATTGTTTGTCCTTAAACAATCAAAATGCATTTCTAAGGACATTTTTCTTTTCAATTATCTTCTCAGTCATATCAACAATTTGGATTCAATGAAATGTCAGTTGTGATATCAATTTCAACTAAGCTTCCATTTATGAATCCTGAATTTTCAATAATGAATCATTCAAATTAGCAAAAAAAATCATAGATTGTAAACAAATACAATTCTTGATCTACGAAGCGTGTGTCTTTGATCTTCCCTTTTATGGGCTGGAGTGCTGGTTCCATATGGCCTTATGAGACACCTTGTAACATAATGTGATAGCCTTTTGAGTGACTTTGGTCCCATAGACTTTTTGGTCATATTGCACCCTCATAATATGAGCCTGCTTATAACCACTCGAGATCAAATAGGTCTTTTAGGCTTGTAAGATTTGTGGCTAGGGTACTTGGGTAGATAGCGGACATTTAAGGTTAGTTTTACCCCCCCAGGGCTGCTCCTCCTTTTTCTCAACATTCTACCTTCTTCTTTGCTCATCCTTTATTTTCTATTCAAAACTTTCCAGCACCCCCGAACTTGTTTTGGTGCATGTCTTTTACATGTTCCCACTTTGTGGCTTTCTTTTCCACTTTCAATTTCAAATTCAGTTTCTCCAGTTCAGAAGCTCTTTTCTTTTTCATTTTGTTCAAGGTCTTAAGTGTCTTCTTAAGCTTTCTACCTCTCCTTAGCAAACTTTGGGTTAGCAACTCCCATACCAGTTGGCAATAGGGTGCTAGGTGTAAAACACCCCTAAGAACTTAATGGCTTAAGGGAGGAAGGCTACAAGGCAAAACTCATTCATCCTTGAAAATGGCATATTTTTCAGCTTCTTTGTTTTCCGTTGTACACCTCTTTTGTACATCTTTTCTTTTCTCATTTGCTTTTCCTTCTTCATCCTTAATTCTCATACTTCTCTACTTTTCAAAATTGTACTCCCTCAAACTTGTCCTCTTGATAACTTTTTCTGCATTTATTTGCAATTTTGGTCAAACACAGGGGTCTTTATTGAAAGATCAGAATTTCAGGAATGGTTAAGGTTCTTTCATGTGGATTTGATGATGAAATTGGCATTTAGGCTCAAATAATGTACTAGGGTATATGCATATAGCATATCACGGGGTAAGCTATGAAGGGGCTCAAACTATCCGTTGAGGATGAAAAATCTTTTCTTGTTAGTTGTGATCCTAGGATTTTCACTTGAATAATAATCTAACAAGTTCTAAGGACACGATACTAAACTTATAGTAGATCTATAAGGTGATCCTAACCATGAGAATGAGTTTTCAAAGTACTTATGACTAGTAATACATGCATTGTCAATCATTAGGCTGTCTCTTGTTCAAGCAAACTAGAGTATCAACTTTGATTAACATTATCGTAATTCGAGTCTTTTAGAATCTAAAATTTTAGCTTATTTATTACTAACATCACAACTTTCAGTTATGTTCCACTTACTCTACCTAATTTCATCTACAAATTTTCTAGTTTGGTTTAAAAAAAAAAAAAAGCAAATCTCTTACAATGCTATTAGCAAACTTAAAAAAGCTCATTTTTGATTCATCAATTCATCATTTCTGCAATCATCTGCTTGCAAACAATTCTAATCCATCTCGTTGGCCAAACAAACTCGACTATCATTCGAGGAAATTGTACAAGTATGCAAAAATATTCAACACAAAACACAATTTGCACAAAATCTAGAAACTTGGTTTTCCTTATTTTCCGGTTCCATATTTTCTGTCTAAACAGCTTAAACACTCATATTTCAATTTTTTATCAATTAAGCTTAGCAATTCAGTGCATTCAGTACAACTAAATGCCCACTTATTTTTTGCAGCAATCAACAAGTTCAAAATTCATTATGTTTCACATATCACAAAATAAAATGAACAAGAAATGAGAAAAGAAGAAAAGAGACACAATTGCACACAGATTTAGGAAGTGTATTTTTCATTTATCTTTTCAATTACAAGGAAGTGGTGTCTGAAGAGTTACAATTAAGAATTCATTTCCTTTTCCTATCTTGAGATAGGAGGTTTGAGATTTAGCTAGTTCATCTTGATAACCCGACTTGAGATGGAGTGAAGTCAGAGATGGAAGCTTGAGGCTGTTAAGTTGTTTTATCTCCTGCCAGCTTGTTGGTAAACTATTCTAGCTTCCTGGCATTAAACTTGATCAACTCATTCAACCTTCCTCTAATTAAGTTAAGTGCACCCTCAAATTCACCTTGGGCATTATACATCTTTATCAAGTTAGAGTTGCACATATCCAAACTATCAATCCTAAGCTTCTCCCTATAGTTCATGGAGGCTTCATCTTTTTACCATCCACTCTTACGAAGATTGTGACCACTGATCCTCTTTTAAGGTGGCTTCTTGCATAGGTAATAAAGGCGTCAGCCTTTGCAATAAAATCTGCTCCATCTCGTTCCCTCGCCTCCAGGGATCTTGATGATTCACGTCTCTCTTTAAGCACTCATCAATAAAGATTTTCTCTCGCAGTTTGACTCTCAACAATCATCTCACATTGGCCCAGCTCTTTCTCTCCATTCTTCATTTCTCTACTGGAGGGCTGCTGCTAGAGTGTTCTCTCTCTTCTTTATTTGATCTTCATGGTGGTTGTCTGTCCACTTTAGCTTCTCTCTTATTTTCTCATCTCTCTGCCTCATTTCTTCTTTCATTTCCTTTAGCAAGGCTAGCGGTTCAGAATTACTACTAGCTTCAGTTGTAGCTCTATTCTTCCCTTTTTTCCCTGCTCTTTGTGTGAGCCGATTGCTGCATAGCCCGGAGCTCTCACTCATTAAACCGGTCTAAGTTGGAATTCCCTTTGATACATAGTGGGGAGAGCATGGCTACTCTAGTATTTCTCATATCCACCCCCTTCCTTTGTTGTTACCCTTAGAAGCAATTCTTTGGAGCTTGATCTCATTCTTTTGTTTTACTTTGCCTCTTATCTTTGCAGTTGGGTTTCTCTTTGTAGCTTTCTCATATAGCTCTCACACTAGAGGCTTTTAAGACTCTTATCAAGAGTGGAGGAGCAGCCATGAGGCACCTCTCATTCTTTACTTCATTCACTTTACACCTCCTGATGCACAAAAAAGTGTGATCAGCGAGGGTGGGAGATACTCGAGAATTTACTCTCTACATAGTCCAAGATGAACTCTTCCATTATCTTCCCCACATTTAGTGCATAGCGCTTGACCAACGCATACAAAAGTATTGTGTGATTCTATCTCACAGTTAAGACATGCTTGTTGGGCTTAAGCACTAAAGTAATAAAATAGAACCATACCTTCCCAACTTTTGTTAGATCCCCTCTATTGATGAAGACGTTGGAAATTGTTCTTGTTCTCTGTCATTGCCCTTGGCCACCAGTGAGCTCTCTAGCAATTTCCTCGAAGTTAGGGTTCTTTTAGAGCTGCTCATACTCGATGCAATATCTTCTTTCTTGGAGTTCGAACAGTTAGGAGATGGCCCTTTCTACAAAAGGAACCCACCTCCCCCTGACATAACACGTCAGGCTCCTTCTTTCTCCTAGATTAGCGTAGAATTCTTTTACTAGGGCTCTTCTGCCCGACTCCAAATGCTTGCACAACATTTCCCATCCTTTTCTTTCTATTTCATCCTTGAAGGGCGGAACGAGTTCCTTAAACCCTCTTTCTTAGACTAATCCCTTCTTTGCGAGAGTCTTTTGGAAAACCTCAGCCCCCTTTTCCGTAAAGAAGACTCTCACTTCTCCTGCCTCAACCTCTACCTCCTTAGTCTCTTCTCTTACTTCCTCAGCAGGAATCGTTTTCTGGTTCGCAGCTTGTTCTACCCTCTCTTGTAGCACATCCTTTATAATGTTCTCAACGACCTTGTCTAGTGTAGGAGAGATAGGGCTAGACAATTTTTCTTGGTTTCAAAAATGGAGGTGGGAAAAGGTTAGTATTTAAGGTCAAGAATTTGGTCGGTATTTTACTTTTTTCACCATGTCCCCAACAAAGGAGGTTGCCCTAAGGGCGATGTCGCAGCATTGTGGATGCAATGTCACGACATTGGGGTTGAAATGTTGCGACTCCGGTTTGATGTCACGACATTTCAAAATTGATGTCGCAACTCTAATGAGAATGCGTCGCTAGCTCTTTTTAGCCTTAAAGACTCGTCACGAACATTACTCATATACTCCATTTCTAATATGAATAATTAATATTCATTTAAAACATAATTATTTATGGGTATATGATATCATGACCTAATCACATTCTTTAACATAAAAGAATATATATACATTCCTTAATTCAACAGTGGTCTATAACCGGTTTTCGTCAACGCATTTATACAAATTGGCATTCCATGCCTTTCAAATACATTTACAAAATGATATTCTTGGGAGGTCATTCCTTTAAAACACTATCATCAAATATCCAAAACAAAATGAGTCAAAACTATATTCTTCTCATGTAAAGACTTTTGCAACACACCAATGCAAAATAGTTAAAAATATCATGAAATTAAATGATACGTAATGACGGAGCGCTTTTACTTATAATTCGCTTGTTCTACTTGATGACTCCATGCCTTCTACGATCTTCTCAAATTCCGCTACTTACTTGGTACCTCGCTGCTGATAAAATAACACGCTAAGCATTTTCATGCTTAGCATCTATACAATTCTCTTCGCTCTCGCTTAAATCAACCATGTAATGCTTATAAAACAATGCTTTGTTCATTTTTTTCAATATATATATATATATATATATATATAGAGAGCAGGTATATATATATATATATATATATATATATATATATATGTATATATATATATATATATATTCATTTCTATTTTACATCTTTCAATTACAATTCATTGGTCATTTGGGTTATGCAATTTCATATGCATTAAATCATTCAAATCATAAATCATGCACTTTTCAATCTCATTATCATTTTACTCCTTATCGAATTTAACCTATGCTTTCTTGCATAGATAACGAATCACCGTACAGTCTTACTCGGGCTGCAGGCCGGTATATATAATATGTAATGTTATGTACACTACCGATAATCGCCCCGCTTAGGCTACTTGACTAGATGCCACAATAGTATATTTGTTCGACTCTTATTGGTATATCAATTTATCTCAACTCAATCCAATTCGTTAACATTCTTTAAGGGCATTAAAACTATTCATCACAATTTATAATAGAATATATATACATTTGTATGCAAATAGAATATTTTCATTATGCATTTTATGTAAATTTGTTTTCGCTGCCAATTGTCTCAAATCACTTAAAACAAATCATTTCAAACACAAATCAATGTGCACTTTCTTGTCAATCATTTCCAAAATTCAAATCATTACGTAATTATTCAAATATTTTAGAAATAGAGAGAGAGTTTGAGAACAAACCAAAAATCGTCGCTTTCATTCTAATCTTCGGAATCTCAACTTCAATACGGGTTTTTCTCCTCATCAACCCCTATTCAAATACAATGACAATCACATATTAGTCGATTATTCTAGGAGTTCTATTTTCAGTGGGAATTGGAATCATCTCATTTGGATAACCCAAACTCAAGTTACGGCATTTCAATGCCAAACTAGTCCATATGCCCAGCTCATTGGATCACCCACTATTTTTTTTTAATTTCTGGGGTCTTAACTCCATAAATTTGTGAAACCCCTGAACCACTCGAAGAAAGGTAAAATGGTACTTCGTCAAAATCTGAAATTTTGATCTCGAATATGAAACGGGTCACCATTAACCGGGCTCTCACAAAATCTATTATCACGTCGACTTCGCTTCACCCGAGACAGCCTGAATTTCACGCTTTTCAAGGCACCAATAGAAAGGACACTGGGCACATTAGAGTGCTCAAGATGAGACATCGTGTCAAGCCGTGGAGTAAGTCAAACAATGGTCAAGTATGGCTATAGGTGACATGTGGCATCAGCGGTCATTGGAGAACCATGGTAGATGGATGAGAGGATAAGGGAAATCTTAAGAGCCAATGAAAATTGACAGCGCTGGCAGCGAGAGGACAAGATTCAGCCCATCTCGACCAAACAAAGGGGATGGAAGGAAAGAAATAGCATAAAAGAAAGAGGCGAAAAGAGAGAGTTTTCAGAGAGAGAGACTCCACCTTCTCTAAATCTTCCGACGATCAAACGGTGGGTCATGAGCAAGAGGAAGAGTTCATCCTTCCACGCAAGGGCTTCTCGTGATATATTCCTGAGTCGGGAGTTTTGACAAAACTCCAAGAGGTGGGTTTTCTCCTACTTGTTTAACTGCTTAAGGGACATTCAAATGGCTGGCTGTATGAGGCCATGAGTGGTCAGGTGGAACCGTCCCAAGACTTTGGAACAGGTGCTGTAGATTGGGACTATTTACTCGACAATAGGACTGATTCAGATCAAGAATTGTCCTGCAGCGCCATTTTATGTATTGCAGTTAAAAACAGAATAAATGGTGTTTAGCTTGTCTCATTCCAAGGGGAATGGGGTTTATTGTGTTTTGAACTACAGGCTGTTTACATTGTGTAGTAACACAATCCTGACTTTACAAATTATTTTGGTAGAAACAAAGAGTTAACATAAGTTATAAACAAGTCCGTCTTGGGACACACAATGCTATAACCGCGACTAATCAAAGCCTAGCGGGTGTTATCGTCCACAGAGTTCGCCTACCGGTTCAATTCCTATCAACCGCCTCGGCCAGTTCACTCCCGGCTGGGTCACCCCTGCTGGGTCACCCCGGCTGGGTCCGCCCCCGCCGGGTCACCTACTGGTTCACCCCGATGGGTCTCACCCCGATGGGCTTTACTCCCGGATGGTTCACCCCGACGGGAGTTTCTCGGTCTCTAGGATCCCGCATGACCTAAGCAACTTTGAGCGTCATAACTTCTTCGTCCAATCTAATTGAGTGTTCTTGGACTCTATGGAAAAGCCTTGATGATCGCTTCCAGCCGGATGCCTTTAGAGGGCAGTGGATGTCGGAGTCACGGTGCTAGCGCTCGGGTGCGGGCTGTAGGCTAACCCGGGTGTAAGGTATGCCAGTCATGTGTGACCTCCAAACTTCTGGTCAACTTCTTCAGCCCAAAACTGATTCAAGTGTTCTGCACTCCTCTATGAAAATCCCATTGAGTCAAGATTCCATCCCCAGCCTATGGAGGGGCATTGGGTACTGGATCCAACAAAAGGCGTTCGGTAGGTAAGTAGGCTAGCCGTAAGGCTGCTTTATCATGTGTGACCTCCAACTTCGGAAGGTCATAACTTCTTCGTCCGAACTCCGATTCGGGTGTTCTTGGACTCTACGGAAAGACCATTGAGTCAAGATTCCAGATAGGTGCCTTTGGAGGGAATTGGGTGATCATAACCTTTCTGTAACTGATGCTTTGAACCAAGTGTACAGGTTGCTTGGTTGTGTCAAAGTGAATAGCTGGGTTTAACATGCACTACGGTAATGGCATATGGTAGTCATTGTGAGGTTGTTATGATGTATAGGGACAGTTTGAACTAGGAACTGAAAGTTTTAGGCCTTTACAGTTGTTTTGATGTTGTATGGATGATTGGAACCAAACTGGTTCATGATTTGTGAAGGGGTCGTGAGGTACCGTGGATAGGTCCAAGATTGTGACCTTGTTGTGTGTTATTGCTTGTAAGAATAACATGCAGTGTGAATATGGATATGTTTAATGTATGCTATATGATGTATTAACATGGGTTGTATGGAAGAGAAATTATATGTATCAATTATAATTATCCATGGTGATGTTATTGATGTTGCCTGCTAATATATATATATATATATATATATATATATATATATATATATATATGGGAGTGCTTGATACATTAACATGAATTGTTTGAAATGGCATGGAGATTCCATATGCACCAGAGCACCCAGAAACATAGGTGTGAGGTAATATGAAAGAAAAAATGGAAAATGAAGGTGAAAGGAACTTCAAGGGAAGATTTTTCAAAGAATTGCCTTGAGAGTGGTCCAACAAGCTTCATCTCGAAGGTCGACTCCATGACTGCTTCTAAAATGACCCTGTTAATTTTTAGGTAGTCTCAATATATTTATCGAAACCTGATATTGTTTTTGCAAACTAAAAGCTTTTGTTTTGAAAATGATTTTCTCACACGGGTTTAATCATGCGTGAGATCAGTTGAGGGCTCGAGAAGTGGGAAAGGGTGAGTCGCATTCTCATCCATATCAGTGTGGTGATACTGAGCAGAACATATTTATTAGTTTGAATTGTTAAAAAGCAATCATGAGCACTTTAAAGGAGTAACCTATGTGCAGTAATTCCACCACTGAGTTGCTCACCCCATTGATCCCCTTTAGGTACAAGATGGTAATGGTGAGAGACTGTGCTCCCACGCCGTAGATTATGGGACGATTTAAATCAGAGGCGAAAAATGGCCAAATCGGCCTTATTTTTATTTGCAAATCTGAAAAGATCGCATCCAGCTTTTTTTTTTTTATGTAAATTGAAATTAAATACAATCAATTTAATCTTTTTGTATAAAATATACATTTTTGTGAGTATGGGATATGGACCAATAAAAAATATTTGATATCACGGGGTATCCCTATGATATATATTACGTATTCGGCAGTCGACGGCACAACTTTTAATTCTGAATCGGGCTTCACAAATTGGTAAGGGTTCCTTCACTAATTTGAATCATGGTTCGTTTCTTCTCCAATTGGAATCATCCAATTTTGATCACCCAAACTCGTTATGGCGTACTTGAATAAACTGGTAAGTCTGCATTTATCAGCGTGGTAGGTCCCTATTAGATCATGAATATGTACCTCAAGGTGTCGACAAGTGGTCAACTGGGATCCTCGGCATTGGGCTTCACTAAAAATTGTAAGATCCTTCTACCATTTTAGCTATGGTTCTAAGGTTTCTTCTCCAATTGGAATCATCCAATTTGGATCACCAAAACTCAAGTTATTAATTTATATCCGTACTTACTTCCACTTGGTGTGCTAGTAATCAAATTGTTCTTACACATAGCCCACTTTTGACAGATTTCTGGGAACTTTGGGTAGCAATTTTGTGATGGCCAATTTCCTTCAAGTAAATTATTCTATAAAAGATATTTTACCCAGAACTTAATCACTGACTGAATGAGTAAACTCAACTTTTGGCCAACTGTAATAAAACACCATAACAACACCAAAAAACATACCTGCATGAGCTAAATTTTAACTCACATTTAAGCCTATATTCACAGGTTTTAGAGCTACAATTTTCTCCTAGTCCCTTCTATATACTGTAGCCCTATCTCGGCGGTTCTTGGGCGAACTAGGAATCACTAATTTGGAAACAGATTATAACTTAACCTATAGCCAAAACAAGAATAAGGGTTTTGAAACATTTGACAAGATTTTTGAAAACTCCAATAACATTTCTTTACAAAAACATTACGTAAAACCAATCCAACCAACAATACTTTTTCAAAACTCAACCTAAAATAAATTCCTAAAAGTGGTTTGGCACCAAGGCAAACCCCTTACTTAAGTTAGGGCTTTTCCCCAAAATCAAAATCACAAAAAAGATGAAGTTAGGGCTGGATTTCTTACCTTGAATCTCTTCAAATCTTCTGTAGGTTGTTTGATTTAGAAGCAAGAAATGGGAAAGATTGCCACCAAAACTTGATCTCTCAGCTCCCCTTTCTCTCCTCTTTCTCTCCAAAAACGTTTTTGCTCTTAATGAGCTTCCTAGACCAAAATTTGGCCTTTAAACCCTTATTTCCTCAAGGCCTTGTTTGGCTCACCAAAACCTATTTTTGGGTTAAGTTCTCCCAATTTACTATATATCCCATATTTCATTTTATTTAATTTCAAATCTCACACTACATTCTAGACATATAATCTTAGTCTCAAAATGACCCTTAAGTCCTCATTTTCCTTAAGCCTTGTTTGGCTTTTCTCACTCTGATTTCATTTTTTCTCATTTTAGCACTTCAATTTACTTTTCCTTTCTCATTTAATTATCTTTGGCATTTAAGTCCATTTTCATTAGACCCTTAGGTCCTTATTTCATAAATTCCAAATTTGCCCTTTTTTACTTGGGTTAATTTCCGAGTTTGATCATTTAATCACTTAACATATATCATTCAATCATATACTCATTTTCGATCATATAATCATTTAACATTTTCATTTAATCATTTAATCATTTTTCAATTCCCAAAAAATCCTCATTTGGCTCGATTTATACCCTAAACATATAATAAAATTATTATAAAAATTCTAGGGTATTTTTTGGGTGTTACAGTCACAACATTGCAAAATCAATGTCGAAACATTAACGAGAATGTCAATGTCACAACATTGGACCCTGGTGTCGCGACATTGGAAACATTTTGGAGTTGATGTCGCAACATTGAAATGGTGTTGCGACATTGAGATGATGTCCCGACATTGAGATGAATTTTCCTATTTTCTCTTTCTGCTTATTGTCAGCAATTTTATTCATTCAATCATACTCAATTCGAGAAATTTTCAACAAATCATCCACATATATATCAATGAAACGCAGATTTTTATCTCAGAAATTTACAGCTATTTAACTGATTAAATCTAACGAAACTAAACTAAGAAAAATCAAAGAACTTCAATCAATCAAACAAAATTCAAACACACAAAAATAAACTAGAAATGAAAGGAAATAACAGTAAATAAAATTTAAAAGAAGAAAGCAATTGGAAAATCCTCAAAGATTTCATTGTGGCTCAAACTTGAATTTATCCTTCTTTGACAAGCACTTCTTTATACTGGAGAATATTCAATGCTTCCTAACACTAACCAAAAATTATGGGTTGCCTTTCAGCAGCTACTCAGTTTAATGTCCTTAGCTGGACTTGCTGTAATATGCTCTCTTTTCAGCAATTGTTTCAATCTCTTCTAATCTAGGACTGTTCTTCATTCAAAATTCCTCCAAGGTAATGTTTTAGTCTCTGGTCATTCACTTTGAATTCATTCCCTGAATTTGCTCTCAGTCTAACTGCTCCAAAAGGTGTTATTGCAATTACTATATAAGGACCACTCCATTGAGACTTAGTCTTTCCTGTGAAGAGTCTGAGCCTTGAATTGCATAGTAGGACTAACTCTCCTACTTTGAACTTTCTTCTCATAATTCTCTTTTCATGCCACTTCTTAGTCTTTTCTTTGTAGATCCTGGCATTATCATAAGCTTCATTTCTCAGCTCCTACAATTCATTCATCTAGAGTAATCTCTTCTTCTTAGCAGCTTGGAAATCATAATTTAGTTTCTTGACTGCCCACACAGCCTTATATTCAAGCTCAAGATGGAGGTGACAAGGTTTTCCAAATACAATCCTGTAAGGGGACATTCCAATAGGAGTCTTGTAAGAAGTCCTATAAGCCCACAATGCATCATCTAGCTTTACTCGATCAAATTTTTTTGCTTCAGGGACCACTCGTTCTCCAATATGCGCCCTTAATCTCCTATTGATATTTCTACTTGCCCATTTGACTGAGGGTGATAAGCCAATCACATAGCATGTCTAACTCCATATCTGCTCAAGAGTTTTGCAAACAACTTTTTTTCAAAATGGCTTCCCTCATCACTAATGATTGTCTTTGGGGCTCCATATTTACTCAAGATGTTTCTTTGAATAAACCCCACAACTACGTTGGCATCATTTCTGGGACAAGCTATTTCTTCAACCCACTTGGATACATAATCCACAACTAGAAAAATGTATAGGTTTCCAAATGAAGGACGGAAAGGTCCCATGAAGTCTATGCCCTACACATAAAAAATCTACACAACAAGGATTCCTTGCAGAGGCATCTCATTTCTTCTATTTATATTGTCCTTTCTCTGACATATGTCACAATGCTTCACTCATTCAGAACAATCTCTGAATAGAGTTGGCCAATAAAAACCTGATTGGAGAATCTTCTGAGTTGTTTTGTCTCTTACAAAGTGTCCTCCATATGGTAATGTATGGCATTTATCTAAAATTTCACCATGCTCAGCTTATGGTACACATCTTCTAATAATTTGATCTGCACCCCTTCTGAATAGCAGTGGGTCATCCCATATGTAAAATCTAGCATTTGTTCTCAACTTCCTCTTTTGTTGATAATTCAGTTCTGGTGGCATAACACCACATGCTAGGTAATTCACTAACCTTCGACATACCCAGGCACTTAGTTGTTACGAAAAAGTTGCTCGTCAGGAATTTCTTTAAATTCCAATTTCTCCTTCCTCTTTAGTAGGCTTCTCTATTCTGGATAAGTGATTAGCTATCACATTATCTCTGCCCTTTTTGTCTTTGATCTCCAAGTCAAATTCTTGCAGCAATAGCACCCATCTTATCAGTCTTAGTTTTACATCTTTCTTTGCCATGAGGTACTTGATTGCTGCATGATTAGTGTGTATGATGACATGGGATCCCAATATGTATGGCCTAAACTTCTCACAAGCAAAGACCATTGCCATCATTTCCTTCTCAGTTGTTGAATAATTTTCTTAAGCTTCATTTAAGGTCTTACTAGCATAATAGATGGCTTTGAATATCTTTTCTTTTCTCTGCCCCAAAACAGCTCCCGTTGAAAGTCACAAACATCACACATAATTTCAAATTCTTTGCTCTAGTCTAGTGTAGCCATGTTGGGAGATATAACCAATTTAACCTTGATTTCCTCAAATGCAAAACCGCATGCTTCATCAAATTCAAACTTTGCATCCCTTCTCAGAGTCTACGATGGTCTTATGATTTTAGAAGTCTGGATGATCATACGCCAAATCCACGCATGCAAGAAAACTCATGATTCCCATCATTGTAGTTGGTGGAATCAAAGTTTTAATCAAAGAAATCTTGGCTTGGTCAACTTCCAATCCTGCAACATAAATTTTATGTCCCAAAACTATGACTTCTGTCACCATAAAATGACACTTCTCCCAGTTTAAGGCTAGGCTTTTATCCTTGCATCTCGAAAGTATAGTTTCCAAATTTTCCAAACAACTCTCAAAGCTTGACCCATACATAGAGAAATCATCCATAAAAATTTCCATTACATCCTCCATTAAATCTGAGAAAATGGACATCATACATCTCTGGAAGGTAGCAGGTGCATTGCACAGTCCAAATGACATCCTTTTAAAAGCATAGGTTCCATAGGGACATGTAAATGTGGTCTTCTCTTGATCCTCGTGTGTTATGGCTATCTGATTGTAACCAGAATACCCATCCAGAAAACAGTAGTACGGATGTCCTGCGTTCATATTCAACATCTTATCAATAAATGGCAAAGGATAGTAATCCTTCCTGGTGGTAGTGTTCAGCTTCCTGTAATCAATGCATACTCTCCATCCAGTTACAGTTCTTCTACGAATAAGTTCATTCTTTTCATTTATGATTACTGTCATTCCTCCCTTCTTTAGTATTACATGGACTGGACTCACCCAAGGGATGTCTAATATGGCATATATAAACCATGCATTTAGCCACTTGAGAACCTCTTTCTTTACTAACTCTTTCATGATTGGATTCAGCCTCCTTTAATGCTCAATTGAGGTCTTTGCATTCTCCTTCATGAGGATTTTATGCATGCAAATTGATGGGTCGATCCCTTTCAATTTTTCTATTGACCATGCAATAGCTTCTAATGTTTTCTCATAATTTTCACCACTTTCTGCTCTTTCTCCATAGTTAAGTCAACTGCTATTATAACCGGCTTGGATCTCTCTTCTTTCAGAAATACATACTTCAAATGTTTTGGTAACTCTTTTAAGACCAGACCTTCAAAGCTCTTTTCTTCCACTTGGAATTTTTCCTCACTGGTTATATTTTCTGTGCTTCTTTCATTTATGCTCAAAATAGTTTCTGCAATCAGTTCTTTCTTCTCAAAATCATTAATATAAAGTGAAGAAGAGATATAGTCATCAAATGAGTTCTCATTCATTAAATCATCATTCATCTTCTTACAAATAGAATTAACACTGTCAGTTTTCATATAATAAGCCTGCTCGACATCATATTGCTTCAAACATTGATTAAGACTGAAGTGGACTTCCTTTGTGCCAACTCTGAGGGTAGGCACCCCTTTCTTCACATCAATCAGAGCTGCTCATGTAGCTAGGATTGGTATGCCAAGTAGAAGTGGAATCTGCTTGTCCTCCTCTATATCAATCACAATAAAGTTAACTAGAAAAATAAACTTTCCCACCTTAACCAGCACATCTTCAAGGATGCCTTCTGGTTGAGCCATGGACCTGTCTACAATTTGGAGGGACATTGTAGTGGGAGTTAACTCCCCCAAACTTAGCCTTTTCACCACTGACAGAGGCATCAGATTAATGCTTGCACCATAATCACATAAAGCTTTACGAAACTCAAAGGTCCCAATGGTCCATGGTATTGTGAAGCTCCCTGGATCTTGCATTTTCTGAGGTAGATTCTTCTAAATTATAGCATTGCAGTTGACAGATAAGCTCACCACTCCCCCTTCATCCAACTTCTTATTCTTGTTGATGATGTCCTTCAGAAATTTTGCATAGTGTGGCATTTGAACTAATGCCTCAGCAAATGGGATGTTGTTCTCTAGCTTCTTGAATATATTCAGGAACCTTGCATATTGACTGTCTAGCTTGGACTACTACAATTTCTGAGGGAATGGGACTAGAGGTTGATAGATTTTCACTTCCTCATTCTGCACTACCTCATCTTTGGCCACTTCATCTTGCTCTTTCATCTGCTTATTTTCATCTTATAGCCCTATTTTGTTTTACTTTTTCTCACTGCTCACTGATTTTTGATTTGCTTTCTAAATTTCAACCTTATTCTTCTTCTTCTCTACTTCTTCTCTTCCTTGCAACTCTTTTCCACTCATCAAAGTAACAACCATGCAATCTTTAGGATTTTTCTTTGTGTCACTAGGAAAAGAATCCTTAGATTGATTCTACATAGCCAGGGCCAATTGCCCTACTTGAGTCCCAAATTTTTCAAGAAACGTTTGTGTTGGCTTTGGCTCCGGGTTGTGTTTGCTGGAACAGCATAGAGGCTGGCTAAATTTCTACTCATGCGGGTTACGAGATCACTCTTGTTCTCAAACATAAAGTTCAGGCATCCCGATCTTCAGGGTGGATCTCTGCTTGTCCTTGATTTTAACATGCTCTGCGAGATACCACACTACCTCTCTTGTCCTTGGAAACACGGAGGAGCATATGCACCTTTAGTCTTGGACCTTGTTGCATTCCACCTCCATAAGAAAAGTTCTCATGGTTCCTCAAGGCTAAGGTATAGAGGGTTGGAAGGTTGTTGTTTGGATTGAATTTGTAGCTTCAATTCCCATTAACAAACTAAGCTTCCTCAACCTGATAGGGACCTTCTTTAGCAAGTCCCTCAGTAGTAGCACATTTCTGCCTAGCACCTTCCACCACTCCTACTTCATTACAGGAATGACCTCTTCTTCCTTGGTTGTTCATCCTGTCGCCAGTTAATATCTGGCACCTAGCTTCGATTGCTGACATCTTGTTCAGCTCAATTACTCCACCTCTTGCTATTCTTGCTCCACGAGCTTGGATGGGAGCTTTGTAGTTGCTCTTTCTTGGTTCACTCTGCTCCCGGCCGTGGCTTCCTCGACACTTTTTCTCCCGAATGCCTCAGGAGAATTTGCATCCCACGAGTTCCTTTCAAAGTGTAATTCATTGCATGGTAGAAGATATCCATTTGAGTCATTTGCTCAATTCCATGCATTAGACACCTTCTCAGCAACTACTTGTATCTTTCCCAAGCATTATACAAAGACTCATCTTCTTTTTGCTTGAAGGCAATAATTCCCTCTATATACGAAGTGAGGAGCGGGAGGAAAAGAATACACTCCAAATATGCTTCTGACTTCTCCCAATTGCTCACTAATCCATATGGTAGGGACTCAAACCAATTGGATGCAATATCCCTTAGAGAAAAGGGAAACAGCTGCAATTTGATCACATCGGGGTTGACCCATTATGCTTCACATTGTTGGCCATCCTTAAGAATCTACTCAGGTGCTCATTTTGATCTTCACTAGGATGTCCAGTGAACTGATGTTGCTACACCATAGTAATGAGGGCGGGCTTTAATTCAAAGTTGTTGGCCTCTATAGCTGGTTGCCTCACAGCTGAATATTCTTCTTTAATGATTGGCCTCCAAAAGTCTTCCATTGTCCTCTGTTCTGCTAAGGTCTATCAACTACAGCCACTGGTATATTCTGATTAGATTCTCCTTGATCTACCATGATTGATGCTTCTGCTGCTGTTTTTTCTTTCTTAAGATTTCTGATTGTCCTTTCTAGCTTAGTGTCTAGTGGCAATAAATCAGCTCATGTTCTTCTATGCATGTAAAAATCACCTGAAATTAAAGCAAACTGAAATCAAAGTAAGTTCACTGGATAGACATTGATTATAACCAATTTAGCACAAAAGAAAGACATGCAATGAATCCACTTCTTCATTTAAAATTATTTTTGTATTTTTCTTAAAAAAATTTAATAAAAGATAAAAATGTCCAAATTAGCAATTTTCTTTTTGGTTGGAATATTGATCTTTAAACTTTACTTCAATCCCCGACAAAGGTGCCAAAAACTTGTGAAGATACCATATTGTTTGATGACCAAATTATTGACACTATTACCAAGGACTAGTTTCAGTCCCTGGCAATGGCACCAAAAACTTGTGAGAGACCATTTTGTTTGATGACCAAATTATTGACACTAATACAAAGGACTGTTTGGCCCTCGGCAACTACGCCAAAACTCAGAATACCATTTTGTTCGATGACTGGGTCTGACGACATTGCTACCAAGGACTAGTTTCAGCTCTGGCAACTACCAAAAACCGTATGAAGACCATTTTATAAAACTTGTTTTCTCGTCGTTTGAATATAATAATTATGATTAAAATTCAAGATGGCTCAACCACCGCAAGTGCATAGGTCATACAAGTAATAAATTCATTATAAACAGACATCATTCCCACAAGTGATTGGCGAGTAAATCTAAAGATCAACTACCCCTACTACTTAGATCATCACTATTTGAACTCTAATTTGAAGTGATTGAATTATCTAAAATAATGAATGAAAGAATTTTGTCAAATGTTCTTAAAGAAAAAGAAGTTCAATCTAAAAGAGAATCAAAGATTTCACCGAGTGTAGATAACACTAGGGGATTTACCAAAGACTTAACTATCAATTTGCATAGTTCCCAAATATAGTAACGTTAAAGACATGAATCCTGGATTTGTCCAAGAGCAGAATAGTATAGCCTTGGAATACATCCTGACACTACACATTTCATTATTTAGCATACCATATTCCTAAATCAGGTCAATGGGTAAATAGCTACTTTTAAGATTTGATCATCTTTAATATTTGGATGTTTTTCCCAAACAAATACTTCACAACCATTTCTTATGACTGAAAACTGCTTACCCCCATAGACAAGGTAACATAAGCCTTTTTCAATGCAATTGGTACCTCAGCCTTCAATTCCAATAAAATACTCTCTCTCCTTGATTAGAATCTTAGCTAACACGGGATCAAGATTATTCTACCGAATTGAGATGAAACCTCTAAGGATTAAACTGATACATCATCAAATGGTCCTTAGTCCTCGAGAACACACTTCTTCTGTCAACTAGAAGGGAACCTTGAAGTTAGAGGTCGAACATCATCTGTGATGCACCAGAGTTACACTTAAAGTACATTAGTTCTAAGGATATCAGTGCAATTTACCCTCAAGTCACTACTCTTGCTCAGTAGTCCTGCATCTCATGTCACCGTAGGGATCTCGAAATCAAAGATGATGATAACTCTTTCGGTATAAAATAATCGTATATTCAAAACAACTCAATACAAGAATGCTGACCACACCTAGATCAATCCAGCCATACCCAAAACGTCATTTAATACTACAAACAATCTTGAAAACACCAAATTCCTTCCTATAAGGAGTTCAGCCTTCCATAACAAGATCACAAATTACAATGACTAGTTGATCAAACAAATTCATTGAAATTGTAATCAAACTTAATAAAGTAGATTCTAGAAAATTTTCCAAATTCCCCTTGAGTTCAGACATAAATGAAACTTGATATACAATAATTTCAGCTCCACACTTCAGCTTAGATCAACTACTCTAATTCTAAAACAAAAGAAAAATAAATCAATAAAATAAAATAAAATAAAATAAAATATATACAAAAGAGACTTCACTCCTCCTTAAAAGTTCAAAACTCGTCAATGATTACTAAAGTCGCAGACTTTACCCCAGAGTTTACTTCAGGGGTCCCAATCATCAAGCCTTGAAAATGAGGTGAAAAACACGAACTTCGAAAAGCCCAAAATTTCTACCTTAATCATGCATGATGTCATGGTCGATATCATGACATTGCAAACATGTGTCGCGGGCTCAACTTCGTGTCGACTTTGAATTTTGCATGTCTGATCAATGTCGTGGACTTTCGGGTTTCACGTCGCTGGCATCGCTTCGTGTCAGAACTTTGCATTTTGACCGTTCAGAGTAATGTCACATTTTGGAAAGTCAATGTCGCGACATCGCTTCTCGTATCACTGACTCTACATTCGCCGCTTAGGCCAATGTTGCGACTCAGAAAGTCAAAGTCGCGACATTGCTCTTTCTGTCGCGACTCGCATTTCATTGCTTCAGATAATGTCACACTTAAAAGTGTGACGCCCCTTCTCCAATCCGGTAATCTCACTTATATCCAACCCGGATCCAGGGTGCTCTAATACTGTGACGCCTCCAACTCGGCATAAGGTGTCAAGTGAGGGGTCATTCTTTTTTTCTTTTTCTTTTTTCTTTTTTTTTCATGTATAAGCTTTAAGCTAGTTCATTCATATAATGTTAAACATTTAACTTGTATTATATTTTGTAGCAGCGGATTACAAAATATATATATACAAGCTCCATATATGGTGCTATCAACATTTACAATATTTACATTTTTTACAAAATTTCATATACAAAATAGACCTAAAGGTCTTCTAGTGGGCACCTATTGATGCGTGGCCTTTGACTGCTGATGTGGATTGTCCGGTCTTATCATTTCTCATCTATATACTTTTCATAACAAGTTTCATTTCTTGTCATCTTCCATGTACTTTTCATGTCATCTTATACTTTAATTATTGTTCTTGTAATCAGATACTATCATCGTATAGCAAAGGTTATACTTATATCATGTCATATATTCTCGACATTTCATTTGCATATACCTGCCATTTTCTTTATGTTTCCATGTCCGCATAAACCTTAGTTGATACAGAAACTATAAGGGCCCAAAGGGCCGCACTCCACTCGTGGTGAAACAAGGGTCTATAAGGGCCCATTTGTTATCATCAGACGAGACAATGACCATTCAGGCCCGAAGGCGCCAGGCGACCTCTTTCTGGGGCCACCGCATCCAAACGGGATCTATCTCATCGACCAAATGGGGCCTCGATATCATAACTTGTGGCGCGTGCACTCTGTTTTCCCTAATAGGCATGCCCATCTATCCCCTCTACCGTGCTCCTAAGGCATAATCAATATGTATTTTATGTTCGGTGATATACCCTATATTCCCGAATAATTGGCTATTCTAAGAATCATATGATATATGATACAATCATTTATTCATATCTTTGCATTTTTCATACTCATTACATGCATAAATAATTCATGCTTACCTATGTATGCTTATGAGTTATTTATGAATTCATAATATGCTCATATTATGAATAACTATGGTTACCTCGTAGGGCCTACTATTTTTCATGATTGAACAACATGAGTCTGAATTTGTCAAGATATCTATGGATGGATTCTTGACTCAATGGGCTTTGCCAGAGTCCAAGAACACCGAATCGTTCGGACAAAGAAGTTATGACCTTCCGAAGTCGAGGCTTCACACGTGAGGCAACCCTTCCTGAGTCGGTCTAACACTCCTGCCTCGACACTCCAATATTCTTCTCAAGCATATGAATGGATTCTTGACCAAAGGTTTTCCATATAGTCTAAGAACAATTAATCTGAGTTCGACCTAAGGATATGACCTTCCCAAGTTGGGAGGTCATATGTAGTCAACCTGCACGATAGCCGACCCGAATCAAGCCGCTACAGATAAGGTCTACAGGTCGAATTCTACAGATGAGGTTCGCCGACTCGCAGATGAGGTCCTGACCTCTCGTAGGATGAGAGGTCCGCCGATTATTCGCAGGATGAGGTCCGCTGACTCGCAAGATGAGGTCCACGACCTTCCGCAAGACGAGGTATGCGACCTTCGCAGACGAGCCCACCGACTCCCACGGATGAGGTCCGGCTGACTCGCCGACCTCACCGATGAGGTCCTGATCTCCTGGCCACTGATAGGTCCACGACCTTCACAGATGAGGTCCGCCGACCTCACCGATGAGGTCTGCATGATGACCTCTCGCCCATTAGACTGTTCAAAGTAAAAAGACCATAACTTAGTCTACAGGGTTCCGAATTGAGAAATTCAAAATCCTAACATCAAGTTCATTGATGTGGCTACAATTTACCAGAAGGACTTACTGCCAAATTACCTTTATTTCTAACCCAAAACTGGCTCTAAGGTCCATCATCGAGCATGATAAAAAATAGGAAATTTTCTTCTGTCTAACTTGCAACTAAATTTCGTCCCAAAACACAACTATAGGAGTCTTAGAACTTTTCTCAACTCAACCCTAACAAGAAATGATTTTGAGAGCTTCCAAACCCAAACCATACACAAGAAAAGGTTCCAACCATGTATCTAACCTTTCTAGACCAAAACTACACAAATCCATTCTATTATACTAAAATCAACACTTTTCCATACGGAACTTAACAAGTCCCATACAACCAAAGACATGTATCCATACTTGTGATCTACTTCTTCTTCCTTTCTTCTATCTTCTCTTATCCGTTGTTTGCTTCCCTCCTTTCCAAGACCAAACGGTATATTTCTGGGTCATGTCCTTATTTGATCTTATCCCCTTTTATTTCACTTGGTCCTCCAACTCTTCTAATATTTGCAAATCAATTCTATGATATTTTTACAATAGCCTCAAATCTTCTTTTATTATTTGTAATTTAACTTATGCATATTCCTACTTTTGTTTTTATCTTTACTTTTATTATTCCGATTAAATATATTTATTACTTTTATTATACCTAAACATGTTATCAAAACCGTTAGGGTATAATTCTTGAGGTGTGTGTTACAACTCTCCCCTTAAAAATAATTTCGTCCTCGAAATTCATACCATCAAGAGTCATGGATATCGGTGCTCATAGTTGCTTCTAGCTCCCAAGCAGCTTCTTCTCACTGCAGGTTGTCGTATACTTTCAACAATTAACGGTACTTATTTGTTCCGTAATCGGTGCCACCTCTCTGAGCCGAATGGTCTGCTCCTCATTATATGACAAACTTTCAGATTGTGAGATTCTTGCACTCAAGGTAGTATGTGTGCGACTCATCGTAGCATCTCCTCGAAGCATCGACACATGAAACACATCGTAATTTTGGCCAACCTCGAGGGAGTGCCAATCGATAAGCCATTGTGGCCAATACGTTCCAAATCTCATATGGCCCCGCGAACCTTGACTCAATCATTTCTTCGACCAAACCTTAGAATTTTCCTCCATGGTGATACCTTTAAAAAGACCTTGTCTCCCAATGCTATATTCAATATCTCCTCTTAGGTTACATACCACTTTGTCGCATCACTAGCCGCCTTTAACTCCGCCGAATAATCAGACTTTCTCTTATGTATCTTTTACTATGTTCGACCTATCGCCTTATGCTCATTCACTCATTCAACACACAGAGTTCTACATTTCCTACATGCTTCATATGGTGCCATACCAATGCTTGACTGAAAACTATTGTTATAGACAAATTCCATCAATGGAATATACCTATCCCAACTTCTCGAAAATTCCATGACACAACCTCGAAGCATATCTTCAAGCACTTGAATCAATCTCTCCGATTGGCCCATCCGCTTCATGGATGGAATGTCAGATTCAACTTCGGGCCTAGTGCCCAGTCGACTGTAATTCCTTCCAGAACCTTGATGTAAACCGCGGATCTCTATCCAACACAATAGACAACGGCACACCATGCAATCGCACAATCTCATCCACATATAACTCACCACGATCCATAGAATACCAATCCGACCGATATAAAATGGGCCGACTTAGAGCCTATCTACAATCACCAAATGTAGTCATGTTTTTGTTGTGTAAGGGGAAAACCCGACATTAAAATCCATAGTAATGTTATCCCACTTCCATCGAGGAACTGAAGGGGATTTAACAAACTCAGGTTACTGTGTTCGCCTTGACTTGTCGACACGCCAAACACTTAGACACATACTGGGCCAGCATCTCTTTTCATTCCTTTCCACCAATAAAACAGTTTCAAGTCCTGGTACATCTTATTCCCTCCAGGATGCATGGTAAATACCGTATTATGAGCCTCATATAACAACTTTTGCTTTAACTCTTTATCATCTGGTACACATAATCTATTCTGGAAATACAAACTTCCAGCTTCTTCCTCTAAAAACTTGGTCTTGTCACCATCTCTAACCATCTCGTAGAATCCTTTCAGAAGCCATCATTTTTCTACGCATATATAATCATTTGCTTTAACACCTGCCATGTTCTTCTAGTCGAGCCAATATAGCTCCATTACTCATCCGCTAGTCTCCAATCACCCGTATCAGTGACACAGCTACCACTCAAGCTTTTTCACTTCTAAAGCACGGCCACTATATTAGCCTTCCTGGTGGCACCATGATGCGCTCATAATCCTTAATAATCAACCACCTCCTCGTCTTCAAATTTAATTCTTCATGAAGGTGATTTGAGACTTTAAGCATCTATGTAAATTCTTACACTTTTCCCCGTATAAGCACACCATTTTTTGGGCTAAAACACTACCACAGCCAACTCTAGGTCATGAGTGGGATAATTCTGTTCAAGTGGCTTCAACTGTCTAGACACATAAGCCACTACTTTCCCCATTTTTGCATTACCATCCTAAACCAATGTGCACGTAAGCATCACTATACAAGGTATACTCTTTTCCTCGGGGGCCAGTCACACACCGTGTTTAACTAGCATTCCTTTCAACTGTTCAAAACTATTTTGACATTTGTCTGTCCACTCAAACTTTATTCCTTTCCTGAGTAACTTGGTGAGTGGAGAAGCTATGACCGAAAAGCCTCTCAAAAATCTTCTATAATAACCTACTAGGCCCAAGAAACTTCTCACCTCGGTCACATTTCAAGGTGGTTCCAATTCACAATCTGCCTCAATCTTTGTAGGGTCAACTCTTATACCCTCACCAAACACACTATGGCCTAGGAATGAAACTTCCTTTAGCCAAAATCACACGGCCGAGCCAGTTATTGCTAACTTCTTCTCTTAACGTCTCCAAGACTATTCTCAAGTGTTGTTCACGCTCCTACATGCATCCTTAGAATACACCAGATGTCATCAATAAAACCACAACAAATTGATCCACATAGTGGTCGAAACCCTATTCATCAAATCCATGAATGCCGGCATTAGTCAACCCAAATGGCATGACCAAAAACTCATAATGGCTATATCTACTCTAAATGCAACTCCGTACATCTACCCTGACTCTCAATCGATAATACCCGATCGCGTCTATCTTCGAAAAGACACCCGCTTCCCTTTAATCGATCAAAAAGATCTTCGACTTCCTGCAATGGGCAATTGCTTTTCACCACACCTTATCGATTCGTCGATAATCAGGCTTATCAACCATCTTCTTTTCACAACAAATGTGCACCTCAAGGACACACCGGGCCTGACAAATCCATCCAAAAGTTCTTGTAATTGACTCTTATTCTTTCAACCATGGAGCCATCCCATACGATGCCCTAGACATGTGGACTGCTCCTCGGTACACTTCTATAGCTAAGTCCACCTCTCTCAAGTGGAATAATTGTAACTTTCTCAGTGGAATACATCTGAAATTCCTAAACTACTAGAATCTTTTCTACGCTTTAACTTGACTCCCCTTGGAGTCAAGTATCACACCCAAGAATGTCTCACACTCTTTCCTCATAAATCTCCTAAACAGATAGTGAGATCATTATCGACATTACACTCGATCCAATGCCTCAGATTCATTACCCCGCCGGGGTCAAAGCATCTCAACACTACTGTCTTTTGTCCACAATCAACGATAGCTCGATGCTTAGACAACCAATCCATGCCTAGAATCAAGTCAAATTCGCTGAACGGTAAGGTTATCAAATCAGCAAGAAACTCTCTTGTTTGTATAACAATGGGCCAATTTCTATATATGCTATTCACACTAACACTGTGCCCCAACGGACTAGTTACATGCATGTCATATGCTAATTTCTCCATTGTTGGTACTTTGTCAAATACATGCTTCATGCACACATAAGGAATGAGAAATCCAGGATTGATCATCGCATGCATCTCAAGATCATATAAAGAAAATATACCAGTTTATAACCTTAGGAGCATCCCATCCTTCACTGAGAGCCTTCATAAGATATGCTGCCGGTGTCAGAGGCATAGACATCCATCAGCTTCCAATTATGCCTCCTCGTCCTCTATGCTAAGATGGGCCATTACGACCCCTACCACGATCACAGTCGAAGTGAAGTCGTCGATCTTCCTCCGCACTTCCTCGTTGACTTCATTATCCCCAACTCTGTGGACACTGTGCTATCAAATGCTCAAGGCTTCCACACTGGAAACACCCTTGTCACTATCCTCGCAACCCCAAATGCCTTCTATGGGCAATGAGGGCATTCAGAATTTCTCCCGTCCAACCGAAGCACTTTTACCTATACTACGTACTACATCGACCTTGCCTTCTACCTCCTCGTGAGCTTTAACTATATTCCGATCGAAATGAGGTTCTCTAGCTTTTTCCTATGAGGACGGTTCTCCTCTAGAAAAACTTCTTTGAAATCTTTTCTTGTCGCCGTTTCTAGTCTCTACTTTCATTACAATTAGCTAACCGATATTAGAAATCCACTGCTTCGAGAGAAGCTCATAGGTGCCAAATACCTCTTCATGGAACTGCACCATCCTCAAACGTTTCACACCGAAATGTCTTCAAGGAGGACCCTTCACCCAAGGCATATTTGTTAAGACGGATAAATTCTTTTTCATATTCAGCCACCGATAAGCTCCTTTGCTTCAAATTCAGGAACTGTTTCCACTTGGAATCCCTATACATCTCGGTAACATACTTTGCCCTGAACACTTGGACAAAGAACTCCCAAGTTATGGGATTTTGAATTCTTGGACTTCTTAAAGCTAGTTTCCATCAATCATATGCCTCACTCTGTAATAGTGAGACTGCACATGATACTCTCTGATCGGGAGGACATCTAACCTCTTCTAATAATTCTTCTAACTTTCAACTGCACTCATTTTCCGACTCTTCCATGTCACGATGAATTTCCCGCCCATATCCCCATCGTGTCTATTGGAGCTTTAGAGAGGTCAATCTATCCAAACCCGAGCCATGTCTTGCGATATTCTCAAAGAAGGCTTCCGGCTCCATTAGGTACATTACTCACATCGCGATAACCCTTGCTCCTCGGGTTAACACTCAAAGAGCCTTCGGGACGATCCATCCATACAAAACACAAGGACATCCACACAACGTCATTATTAAACACGCTTTTCTATCATATACTCTATTCCAGAGCCGCCTAAACTTAGACTTTTCCATAAACGCCTAAACCTAGGCTCTGATACCACTAAACTATGACGCCCCTTCTCCGATCCGACCCGATTTGCGGGTCCGAACTGATCCAGATGCTTCGACATGCGACGCCTCCAACTCTAGCATACGTGTCGTATGAGGGTCATTCTTTTTTTTTTTTTTTTTTCACGATAAGCTTTAAGCTGTTCATTCATATAATGTTAAACATTTAACTTGTATTATACTGTGAGTGGCCGGACATAAAAATATCATATATATACAAACTCCATATATGCAAGTTGCTCAACATTTACAATATTTACATTGTTACAAAATTTCATATACAAAATAATCTAAAGGTCTTCTGAGCGGGCACTCATTGGATGCGGGCCTTGACTCGCCGATGTGGATTGTCCCAGCCCTCCGGTTTCCTCTTTCGTACTCTACACGATTGAACACCTGCAAGTGTTTTTTACATTATGGGAATTAATACACATGGATGACCTCTATTAAGGGTCACCCTAATTTATACAAATACATATAACACATATAACATTTACAGATTCTTATCATTTCATCTATATACTTTTCTATAAATGTTTCATTTCTTGTATCTTCCATGTACTTTTCATGTCATCTTATACTTTACTTATTGTTCTTTGTGAATCGTATACTATCATCAAAGATGTAAAGAATAAGTGATGATTCTCATATCACACAGAGATTTCATTTCATTTGCAGATATACCTATTATTTTCTTTTTACGTTTTCATGTCTCGCATAAACCTTGTATGGATACAGAAACTATAAGGGCCTCGAAGGCGCCGGTACCACTCAGAAACAGCTGGTCTATAAGGGCCCGGGCGCGCTGGCATTACTGCACAAGACAATGACCATCTATAAGGGCCCGATAGCGCCGGTGGTGACCCTTCTGTGGCCACCGTGATCCAAACGGATCTATCTCATCGACCCAACCGGTCCCTATATCGAACTCAGATGCAGATTTGTTTTTCCCTTTGTAGCATGCCCATCTATCCCCTCTACCAAAGTTCTGTGCTTTCAGACAATCAATATGTATTTGATGCTCAAGATATACCTCAAATTCTCAATTATCATTGGTCTTGTGAATCATATGTGATATATGTATACAATCATTTATTCATATCTTTGCATTTTTCATATTCATTATAGGCTGCAGCATAAATAACTACGCTTACCATGTACGCTATGAGCTATTTATGAATTCATAATAGGCATCTCTATAATATGAATAACTATGGTTACCATGTGGCTTCCATCGTTTTCATGATTTCTAGAACGAATACGAATTCCAATTTATCATTATCTATGGATGGATTCTTGACTCAATGGGCTTTCCATAGAGCCCAGGAACACCGAATCGGGGTTCTGACGAAAAGTTATGACCTTCCGGTTGGAGGTCACAATGTAGGCAACCCAAACGAGTCGATTCGAATCAAGCCGGAAATGACCGACCGGTGAGCCCAGTCTAACACCTCGGTCTCGACACCCAATATGCTCCTAAGCATATGAATGGATTCTCGACCAATGGGCCTTCCATAGAGTCTCAAGAACACCCGAATCGGAGTTCGGATGCATGGTTATGACCTTCCGGGCTGGAGGTCATATGTAAGAAACTCCGCATTTGTTCGACCCGAATCGGCCGGCCATGTGACGAGGCCCATAGCCGATCTTCTACGTGACGCAGGTCTATCGACCTCACAGATGAGGTCCGTGATCTTCTGCAAGATGAGGTCCCATGGGACTCCGCAGATGAGGCGTTGACCTCACCGGATGAGGTTTGGTCGACCTCCGCCGACTCCCTCTACCGACCGAGGCCTCACGACCTTCTACGTGATGAGGTCCTACTCGACCGCCAGATGAGGTCCGCTGACTTTCGACAGATGAGGTCCTCGTCGACCTTCGCAAAGATGAGGTCCGGTCGACCTTCACCGGATTTAGGTCTCGCATGCCGACCTCTCGCCCATTAGACTATTGAAAGTAAAGACCATAACTTTAGTCTACAGTAACCAATTGAGAAATTAAATCCTAACATCAAGTTCATCGATATGATAATTCTACTGTATGACTTACCCGCCAAATTCCCTTTATTTCACCCAAAACCCGCTCTAAGGTCCGACTACCGAGTACATGATAAAAAATGTGTGAAATTTTCCCGGCTCAACTTGCAACTAGCCCCGTCCCAAACACAACTATATGTGAGCCTCTTTGTAATTTTTCTCAACTCCACCCTAATGTTAAAATTAGCCGAGAGCTTCCAAACCCAAACCATACACAGTTAAAAAGCCAACCACGATCTAACATTTCTAGACTCAAAATTACACAAATCCATACTATTATACTAAAATCAACACTTTTCCATATGAATCTTTAACAAGTCCCATACAACCAAAGGCAATGATCCATACTCTCACATCTTCTTCTTCTTCTTCTTCTTCTTCTTCTTTCTTCTTCTTCCTTTCTTCTCTCTTCTCTCTTATCCTGCGCTTGCTCTCCTTTTCCAAGACCAAAATGAGATATTTCTTTTCTATTTATCCTTATTCTCGATCTTATCCCCTTTTATTTCCACTTTTGCCCTCCAACTCTTCTAATATCTGTAAATCAATTTACGATATTTTTACAAATACTTCTCAAATCTTCTTGTATTATTCAGGAATTTAACTTACGATATCTTACTTTGCTTTTATCTTTATTTTATTCCCATTAAATATACTATTACTTTTATTAAACCTTAAAATAGCATATCAAACCGCACAGATAATTCGTGCGCTAAGCATAAAGCCAACGCCATTATTATCAGCTTCCAATGTCACGCTGATGCCTAATTTTGAAATTTAGAAGTCTTCACTCTACAACCTTACTCGATAGTTGACGCGACATTGATTTGATGTCGCAACTTTGGTCATCCGATGTCTTTACATTGTGAACTTGGTATTCCGCTTCTTTTCAAATAGATTGTCGCGAATCTCTCGCTGTCAATGTCTTCGATATCGCTTCAACTAATGTTGTAACTCTGATATGATGTCAGCGACATTCTACCCGATGTCACGATTTTTGTTCTTCTTCACTGCTTTCGTTTCTTTCATCGCTTTCTTTTGTTTTTCTGCTATTTCCCTACAAATTACAATTCACTAATGAGATTTTATAATTTCAGACAACTAACTTTTAAGTTTCAAAGATTCACGAGAAAATGTGATTTAAAATGTATGAATTTTATACTCATCGAAAGCACCTATGATTTTATTTCACTGTAGCTTGCCCCATTTTGTTACGAATGCAACCCAAAGAAGCAGAGGTGATGGGAATCAGGGAAACATTGACATGCCTTAAGAAAATCCATACATCAAAGATAATTGTTGAGATGGACTCGCAACAGGCATTTAATGCTTTAACGTCTTCACACGGTGTTGGCTCTCCAATTCTTTGTCAGGTCCTATGGTCTGGGATGTTGTTGCTCTAGACTTTCTGTTATCTAGTTTTGAATTGATTGGTATTAATTCAAAGCAATTTATTTTATTTTTTAAAAAAGAAGAAATATATACATGTTCATGTCATAATTTATGTGATAAAACGCTCAATATTTCAAAAACGCATGACATAGGGAGGGAAGGGCGGTGGCAGACCTATAAAATAAGTTGAGAGGGGGTAAAAAGACTAGCGTTGTGTTTTGTTTTCGAAAAGTACTAATGAAAGAAAAAATGTTATGAAAAATTATTTTTTCATATTTAGTTGTCTAATAAAAAAATTAGGTTGTGTTTGATTCTCGAAAAATACTAAGAAAAGAAAAAAAATGCTAAAGAAAATCATTCTTATGTTTGATTGTCTAATAAAAAAAATTAAAAGAAAATCAAATACAAACAAAACTACTTATAAATTTAAGTATTTTAAAATTATTTAATCTATATATTGTTGAGTTTAAATAAATAAAATTAATATCCATCACGCCTGTACCATGCCTAAATTTCATGTATGTTCAACATTTCAAAACGCAAAGCATGGGATGGGTGAGTCCCTGGGAAATAGCCGCCATTTGGGCTGAATAAATTTTTATTATGACTTCGCTGGTTAAACTAATTAAGGGTTATCATGAGTCGATAGGGTGATTTGCCCCCTAATAAGACTCCCATGGTGTTTTTAGAAAAGACACATAATCACGATAAATGATTAGTGAGAAAAGCTTACGCATTTAAAAAAAGCTAAATCATAGTTTTTTTTTTTTTCTGAAACGCTTCTTAAAAATATTACTTTTTTCCACTTATATCATTATTTCCTTATTTATCAAATCTTATAAGAAATTGATTTTTTTAAAATAAAATTGGTTATATCATTTAAGAAATTGGTTATATGGAAAAAGATCCATGAGAAAAAATTAATTTCATAATTTTTTATAATTAGTATTACTTGTTTGGTAATTATTTTGATTAATGTTTTATTCTTAACAATAAAAATATAAAAATCTTGTTTGATAATAGAAAATTTATTTTATATTTTCTAATTTTACTAATAAAAAAGATGTTTTAAAACTTTTTTTTTTACTTTTTTTATTTATGTCAAAACGATTATCTAAGCATAGAAAATAATTAAGTATTCAAATTTTTTTTAAAGCAATAGACATACAAATTATGTTTTTAAAATATATATAAATATATTTAAAAATTTTAAATTCTCAAACAAACTTTTATTTTTATAAACTATTTATGTTACCTAATTATTTTATAATTTTGATATAATATTTTTATTCAATAATCTTGTCTTTAAGTTTATATTTGAAATTTTAAATAAAAAGTTTGTTTTAATTTATTTGTGATAATTATATAAATTCAATTTTTATTTTAAATTTGATATTCATTTTTAATTTTATTTTTAGTTATTTAATGATAAAATCATAACTCAAAATTAATTTTTTATGACATGATTATAAATATATTGACATAGAAATCAAAAGAAATGAAAAAATAAGATAAAAACTTAAATATTACAATTAATTTTATTTATCATAAATTGTATATTTAAAATTTTTGGATATGTGTGATTAGAGTTTTTATCAGACTTTAGTATTTATTAATTGCTTTGTTTCATCCATGAAACAAGGCTTAACCAAAATCTAAATAAACGCGAATGTTTCCAAGTTATGTATAAAAAAAAAAATTATTTTGACTTATATAGAGTGTGGTCTTACCTTATTTTTCTATAATAAAATTCGATAATCCCACTTAGTCCTTGTTTGTGTATTTGCATGGTTTTTAGTGAGATTTTGCCTCTCCTTTAACTTATTTTCTTGCCTATCTCTATCACTCTGACTCAAAATCACTACAAAAATAATAATTAGCTATCAGTACCAACTATCACAGTTATATATGTTAATTGTTTTTATATATTTATGTCATGTCTATATAGGTAAATTTGCCTTAAATAAGCTATTAACTATTTTATCAAACAATAATTTATAATCAGCTACCAGCTATCAACTACTAACTAAACCAAACGGGGCTTACATTGGAAGTAAAGGTTGAATCACACAACAACAAATAAATAAAATCATTTGGCAGAAGAATAAAATATTTTGAAATTCTAATTCTATTTTTCTTTATTCATTTTTTCTTTCCTTTGATTTTTCCCTCAATATTTTTTGGGAACCAAACATAGCCCTAAATAAAATAAAATAAAATTAAAATTAAAATCACTTACAAATATAAATAAAATTACTTAAAAAACTTACAAATATAAATAAAATTACTAAGAAACTTACTAATTCTTAAATTATTTAATTTTTATATTAATGAGTTAAAATAATAAATTTTATTTGAAGTAGTAAGCAAAATTAATATACGAGATTTAACTTTATTATTGTTTTTCTTCATTTTTTTATTTCCTTCAATTTTTTCTTCCCATTTTCTTTCTCTAGCATTTTTCTTATATTTTATAGGAATCAAATATAGCGTATATTTTTAGTCAAAAAAAAAAAAAGGTATATAGCATACATTAATTTTAGTGGGGACAAATCAAAGCACAAACCACTTAAAATGATTTAATGAAAATTAAAATTTATTTAAAATGATAGCATATGGTTCAATCCTATTATAAATATTTTTTGCCCAAAATTTCAAGGGGCATTTCACCCTCTAAGCCTATTGTGGATCCATCATCGGAAGCAGACGCAGTCAGCCCCAATAGAGACACCTATAATATCAGAACTAAAGATTTAATTATCATACCCTTGCCTTATTATGGTCCTCAATTCTCTCTAAAAAGATACGAAGTTCGAGCCTCATGAATGATACCATTATAATTGTTACTAATACTGTATATATATATATATAATTGAAAAAAGGTTTTTTTTTACCACAATGTGTAACAAAAAAAAAATACAATCTCTAGATAAATATTCACGATGTATAACTAAGAAAGGTGATGATTTATGACTTTAATGGTGACATTTTAGTTTTTTTTTTGGATGAATTGTCTCATATTGAGCCAAATTAGATTGTTGGTACATACTTAATTAATATAGTAAATAAAATAATGTCTTTTTGGGATGATTTTGAGCTAGTATTAATGTACATCATTGTATGGGTGCTTGATTGAGCTAATTAGGAAACGTGATAACTTATTCATCATCAATAAGCTCTTATAAAGTGTGTTAACGATTCATAATCAACTACCCTGATAATTGATTATGGATAAACAATTATTGTCTTATTAAAATTTCAAAATTTCATTTTTTTCTTGTTTACATAAAAGATTGGTCATATGTGTCATGTCTATATAGATAAATTAATTTTTATAGATAAATTAATTTTTAAACAATCATTTCTAATTAATTACTTCACGAAAGAGTAATTTATAATTACTTATTAGCATCAATTATTAATTATTTACATTTAAAAAAAAGGTTAGTATTACAAATAGCTTTGGGATTTACCATTTTCAAATTATCATTCCTACCTATAATAACAACCAATTTGCTTTTGTTATATTTGCTTTAACATAAGAAAAGGTTGTGCAAAGAAATATACGTGAATAATTTCAAAATATGGATTATCATATAATTAATAATAAAATAAAAAAAAAAGAGAAGCGCTTTTAACATTCCCTCCTGACTTTGTTTAAACTGTCCGTTGACCGAAAAAAAAGGTTGTCAAAGAAAAAATGTGGAGCCCTCCTAGGTCACGTGACATCCACCCACCGTAAAAAAATACGCCTACTTGTACAGAGCCTTGGCCCCCACGGGCAGTTTCAGTGCTTTCCGAGCAAGGGTTTCATTTCATCTCTTCTGGTTTGTTCCCCTTGCAAGGGTTGAATCTTAACCATCCGGTTCGTACAATTACTCTCCGAATCTTCTCTACAGTTCGCTCCCCGTTCTCCGATTCTACCCTCCACAGTCTCCGCTGGTTCCTTCGCGATCTCTTACGCGGCATCTCTCTGGCGCTGTTGGAATTGGACTTTCGTGGTCACCGATCGGGGGAGCAGTCGAGGCGGGGAGCAGAGGGCGTGATTTTGAGACTCGGATTTTGGTGGGGCCGTCTGTTGAGAATTTGGGGTTTTGTCGGATTGAATTGGGGCTGGGCCTGAGGCTGGAGAGAATGGGGAGGAGAGTGGAATGTGGTTGTTTTATGTGATTTGGGCGTGGTGGTGTTTTTGGTGGCGGGAAGAACGGGGTGATCTGATTAATGTGAAGAATTGGAGATCTAGGGTTTACAGTTGTGGGTGTCGACTTGGCCATTATTAGTTGTTGCGATGGATGACAAAGAGATGGTGGATGTTGCCACTTTAGACCCTGAGTTGTTGCAACTTCAGGAGGTGTCGTCGTTTGCGATGAAAGCGAGTCCGCAACTGGCTGACGAGTTGTTTTCTCAGTGGCTTTCGCTTCCTAACACTGGACGACTTGTATGTATCTTTCTCCTTCCTTTCTCATCTTCTTTTTGTTACTGCTTCCTAATGCACTCTGTTGGTTGTGAAAATTGATGAAACAAAAAAATGAGACAGAATTTAGATAGTTATCTGATATAAAGCTGGCAGTTCCACTAGATTTGGTTTTCTTGAAATTTAGTTGTCCATTTGACGGGTCCTGTAGTTCCAGTGGGAAGTTCAACCTTCATTTTTTCAATTATTGTCTTGGCAATTCGGTAAATATCCTATCTGGAAAGTTTCCTTTCTACGTTGTCTTGAACTTATTGGCGTTTGGTTTCCAATTGGGCTTGAGTGGCTGTTTTTACTGTTGGGCGGGGATGTGTTTTATTGTGACCGACAGTCTATTGTGCCCTATTTCTGTGAGTGGTTGTTGAGGTTGCAATTTTTGTGTGTTGTAACTGATGCGATTTTGTAACAAGCATGTGATATATGATATAGATTGTTGTGGCACCAAAAATTGGAAAGTGAAAGGTAAAACTGCCTTGTAGTTCTGAGGAAGGGACGGTTCTGTGGTGAAGGTAGGATATTGCTATCAAATTGGTAAAGGCAGATGTGGAGTACTGCAAATAAAGAAGCCATGTAATAATTGGTTGTGTTCCTTATACAAGCATTGGGATTATTATGATGATGACAATACGCATGTCCACAAAATTGTGTACATTATATATTCGCAGTTGTGATGATTGACGAAGCCATATATAGAGGTTCTTTGTACAAAATATTGACGTGATTAGCTGTTAGTTATAACTCACACTTCTCTTCCACATTCCAAAGGAGCAAATCTATTGTTTTTCATTGATGTCTTGGTGAAGGGGTGGGGATTGTAGCCATATGAGGGGGATTTCACTAGGAGGGGTATAGTTTTTGGCATTCGCTATGAGGAATTCAAAATTCCTCTCACACAAAGCCTTCATTATTTAGCTTGTTCATCGATTTTATGTCCCTGCCTAGCACATGATATGTTCACTGAGGTTGAGGTCATCCAAAAGATTCTGCAGGGGGGTGGGGCCTCCAGAAACCATATGTGTCTGAAGTATTGATCAGTTTTGCATATAAGAGAAGGTGCTTAGGTTCCCAACAGCTAGGTTATAGTGAAATAAAAGCAGAATATTGGGTGTTTTGTATATATAAAGAGGGTATGCATTGTCAAATAAAAACTAGAATAGAAGGATTTTTTTGGGTGTTAGGGGGTTGGTTTCACTTTCATACAAAGCTCATTATTTAGCTTGTCTATCTATTTTATATCAAAAAAATAATCTATTTTATATCCTTGTTCATATTATATTAGAAAGTCAAACATACAGAAGGCTCCAATAGATTTTCAGAGAGAGGTGGCTTCAGAAACCATATGTAATGTAGCATCTGACTGCTTGCATAAATAAGCAGTGTTATGCGAGTTGATATCTCTCTTCTTCTTAAGGTCCTTGTAACTCCACTTTACGATATGCATCGAAAGGAGGCTCTCACAAAGCAGGTTATAGTAAATGGAGAGAAGGAATAGGTCGGTGTTTGAGAACCAGGCCCTCCGCCCAAAGAATTTAAAGCCTAATTTTGTATCCACTTGGGTGGACTTCAGCTAACTTGTAGGTTGATAATACACTATGTTCTAGATTTTCTTACATGGTTAGAGTAGGTAGTTTTTGGTGGGTTCATTTAGCCGTTGTGCTTTTGTCTCCTTTGTTCACGTCCCAGTAGCCACTTCAAGTTCTTTTGTTTTCTATATAAATTTGCTTTTTATCGATCAAAAAAAAAAAGTAGGGAAGGAGTTGGTGTGCTTATGAAGTAAAAGATGAGCATTGGTTTGGTTGTGAAAAACTGGAAGGAAGGATTGGATTGCTTCAATAGCAGAGCCACCTTTATTGGCAATAGTAGGGGGTGAAATTTTGAAACGATAAATCATATGAAGATGAGCTTTTGTACCCATTCTTTGCTTACTTTGTTTTCCTTCCTCTCAAAAGAGGTATAGGTGATGGACTTCTGATCGAATAAGTGTAGCGGGTTTTGGAATTCCTATTTCTTCATACATTTGAATGATTGAGAGCTAAATTACATGAAGCACTTCTTTTCTAGACGTCAAGGGAAGGCAATGATTGAGGAAGGATAGTATAAGGTGGTTTGGATGCATTTGAGGAATGAAACTTTTCTATCAAAGCCTTATGTTCCATCCTTGATTTGGGGAGATGAATTCCTTTCTAATGGGAATACCCATCAAAAAAGAAAAAAAAAAATCCTTTTCTAATGGGAATACTTCAGAATTACTAGCACTTTCAAAAGCAATTATTTTTGCTTGTGAGGAAAAAACTATTTGACTTTGGATTAGCTTTAAAGGAGGACGTTATCTAGCTAAATGAGTGCTTTCTTTTTATAGCTGAGAAAGTATCCATTGATCACATCCTCCTTTGTTGTGTCAAGGTCCTTTGTAGGGAAAAATCTATCACTTGTGCATTTTTTAGTCTGGAAGGGAAAAATCAAAGATTGTTTAAAATTAAGGCGCATTCAAAAAATTGGAAAACAGTTTTTTTAATTATTATTTTATTATTAGAAACAAAATATGTATTTGTTAAAATGAATAAAAACATGAGAAGGATGAGAATTCCTCCCCATGACTTGCAAACATAATAAAAAAGCCCAATGAGACCTCTATTTTACAAGGAAGACCATACAAAAGGAGCAAAAAAAATCCTATACAAGTATAACATCTCTTAAAGCTCGCCTATCAAAAAAACATCTCTTAAAGCTCATTTAGGGATCTCAACATGTAGGCACAACCAAAGGGTGTATGTATGGAAAGCTAATTGAACTGAATTATGCTCACTAGAAAGGGTTTGTAAATGTCAATATAATAGGCATAAAAAGAAACATAGGAGAAACAATTCCCACATTGTCTTAGTATTCGAAAAAAATCCTAACATTTGTTTATCACAATCCACAACATAGTGAGCCCTAGAGGCCTGACTCAAGTGGTAAAAGAATTGGATGGGGTTATGGTTCTAAGTTTGTGTCTTGATGTGAACAAAAAGAAAAAAAAATTTACCTATCAACTTAAAAAAAAACCAACATAGAGAGGCAAGTAATCTTCCAAAGAGTCTTGCTTCTAGTAAAGGTCCCAAAAAGCTTGACATAGATAACCATCATACTATGAATACTACCTAGCTAAACCCACACCTTCCTTGTCTCTGAGAATATCTTATGCTATGACCCCAAAGTAGTTGAACGATGTAGGAAGAGATGATCGGTTGTCTCCCCCTCCTAAATTAGAAGCACCAATCAAGACTAAGGGCTTTAAACAACCTTCTCAACTATATGTTATTTACCTTCTTAGCAACCTTTTATAGTTGGTGATGGAGACAAATGGCAACCATCTTTAAAAGTTTATCACAAAGACAAAGGAGTTGGCTCCCAAAGCAAAACATAATTTGACACTCTTTGGATGATAAGAGTTGTAGTTAGGATCTCATATAAATGGGTTATTTAACAATTGTCATAAATTTGTATCATTTCCAATGGTTGTCATTTTCCAATAGTCTTTTGTAGTCAGTCAAAGTTGTTAGTTCCAAGTTACATCCTTTACTAAATGGTAGTTCCAAAAAGTTGTGAGTATCTAGCAACACCTATATATATATATATATATGTATGTATATAGTTGTATTCAATCTTAGTGGATGGAATGAATGAAGAGTATAATTTTTCTAGTAAATATAAGTGTCTTTATGTGATGCAAATATCCCTATGATGTGATGCCTAGGGTTCCAAGGAGCGATTCCTAGGGTAAACCTGGAAAAAAGTGTTATCCTGCCAGTGGGTGATGTGGAGAATTTAGATCAGTTGGCTTGTGAACTGGGTTGTAGAGTTGGGATACTCCCCTCCAAGTATTTAGGTCTCCCGCTTGGATCTAAACGTAACGGTTAGGCTTCAAGGATTATGGGTAATTCTAGAAAGACTTGCCATTGAAATAGACAATATATTTCAAAAGTGGGCAGACTCATGCTAATTAGAAGCACCTTATCAAATCTGCCTATATACCTCCTTTCTCTCTTTAGGCTGCCAAAGAGTGTAAAGTGCAAGCTTGAAAAAATCCAAAGAGACTTCCTTTGGGGCGGTGGATCTCTAGCTAATAAAATTCACCTTGTAAACTAGAGGTCTGTCTGTCTGGGCAAGGAAAAGGGTGGTTTGGGGATCATAAGCCTTGACCTCTTAAATAGGGCCCTTCTGGGAAAGTGGGCTTAGAGGTTTGCAATGGAGGAAAGCTCAACCTGGAAATCTTGCATAAGTGCTAAGTATGGCTACGGAGATGGGGATTGGTTCACTCCTTTACCCAGAGGCAACCATGGTGTAGGACTCTAGAAATATATTGCTAAAGAATCTGGCTAGCTTAAGAAAGATTGCATTTTGAAGATGGGGGATGGTAGAAAAATCAGATTTTGGGAAGACATCTGGTGCGGTAGTGAGCCTTTATGTGAAGCTTTCCCAGTTCTTTTACATCATTGCAGACACAAAAGGGGCTAAAGATGCAGATGCGTGGGTGGTTCCTGGGGGTTTAGGTGCTTGGGACCCAAGGTTTTTGAGGCCTTTCAAAGATTGAGAGATGGATGCTATTCAAAGCTTTAACAAGCAATAGTAAGTATACCCTTTGCAAAGGATAAATTGATCCGATGGGGGATATTTCAAGCTGCTTCACAAGAGGCGCATTTAATCATCAAAGGTGTCTCCCATCTTCACTCCAGCCTCAAACAAGCTTTTGAACCCTATGTCCCCTAAAATTGGTTTTCGGCTGGGAGGTCTGAGGGGGCAAGGTCCTACCGCATTCCGCTTAAAGAGAAGCCATCTAACAAGCAAATGCCCTCTCTGTGGGAGGAAGGAAAAAGAGCTAGAGCATATTCTGATCCACTGTCCTTCAATTTGGTTAGTGGACTGATCTTATTTTTGTTTTTGTGTTTATCGGGGTCACCTTGTCAAAGACCTCTACAAAACTGCACTTTTCCCAGAAGGAAAAGCCAAGGCTATTTGGAGGGCAGCACTTCTAATTCTTTTTGGGCCATCTGGAAGGAAAGGAATAGAATCATTTTTGAAGATGCCACCTTTTCAACACTCAGATTGAAGATCTCTTTTATTCGATCACTTTATACTTGGGCTAGTTGTATTCCAAATGCAGATATCTCCTTTTTGAGGATACTTTTATTTAGATACTATGGCTATGCTTAAGTTGTTGGATTGTTTGGGCTGGTTTGTTTTGCTTTTCCCCTTGGCCATCTCTGTTTGGCTCTAGGGGCCTTTCTTGTATACTCCCTGTATACTCTTCTTTTGTTCAATATAATTTGCTCTTTATCGATAAAAAAAAAATCCTAGGGTAATTTTAATCTCTTTGTGTGATACAAAGAGCCCTTGGTGTAAAGCCTCGGGTTTCTAGGAGCGATCCCTAGAGTTATTTTAATCCTACCCTGTTTTTCTAGCATTTTCTTTTTCGTGCTGCATCAGTTGGTTAAGTTGTACATAGATGAAGTTTCAATACCTTAATTCATTTTTTTGATTGACTGAGTTTCATTGAAGCGAGGAGTGTTCTGTTTCCTCTTTCGTAACCGCGTCTTTTATCAATCATTGGATATACATTATGTACTTTGGTGTGCTATATATATATATATTTGGCATTTATTATATAATATACCTTCTTGGTTTCCCTATGAATAAAATCAAAAAAAGAAAAAAAAATTGTTCAGCTTAAGCAACTACAACTTAAGAACATATTTACTTAAAAATATTTAAGCAAAAAATTATAAACCTTGTTAATTGTTGCCTTTCAAATTTCTATGGAGTACATATTTTATTCTTGTTTTTAGTTTTTTGTTTGCTTATTCAAAAGCAGGAAGCTTCTATGAAGAATAAAACTCTTGCGACCTTAAACTTAGTCTTATGATGTCTATTCACTGATGCTGTTTTTTGTTGCTTTTTTTGATGCATGATTTTTTTGTGTACTTATTGCTAAAAGTTTTTAATGGAAATTTGTTATTTACAGATGATTATATGTAATATTTACTATTTTTCATTGCTTTAATATGTACATATGTTTTATTTTATTTCAATAGCTTTCTTTGTTCTTCTTATCTTACTCCTTTGTGGGCAGTATCTGGAGTATATTTCTGAAAGGGTTCCTTATTGCTCTGACATAACTGCAGGTGAAATCTTTAATCGATGATGCAAAAGCAGGTGCTTCCTTCAATGCTTCTGTGAACTGTTCCAGTGCAAATGCTGCTGGAAATAATCCATTGCCTTCTCTGTTTCCTGCTGGCAGTGCTCCCCCCATTTCACCAAGAAGTGCATCCTCTTCCCCACGTGTCTCGAAGCAGAGAACCAGCCCTTCTTCACTAGGCTCTCCGCTAAAATTGGTTACTGAACCAGTTCGAGAAGTCATACCTCAGGTTTGATGCACTTCTAATGTCTTTTGTATCACCTACAGGGGTTTTACTTCCTCAATTTGAGTATGCTGGTTTCTGTTATTGCTCAGGGCTAAAGAAACTTCTTCGTTGATATTGTGTGTTTTTTTTATGTGCAGTTTTACTTTCAAAATGGTCGTCCACCTCCAAAAGAGCTGAAAGAACAATGTCTTTCTAGAGTCAACCACATTTTTGAAGACCATTTGGATGGATTAAAAATAAATGGTGAGATGCATGTCTAATATATGACACTCTCGTTTATATTTTAGTAGATACTGCCCTCATAGCTCCATGCAGGGTCCTAACCTAACCCACCCTTACAATGGAAAAGAAGAAAAATCTTCTCTTGGATGGATTAAGTGTTTTTTCTTTGGTGATGCAGAATTTAAATTGGTCACAAAGGACATATGCAGACTACCATCATTTTTCTCCTCCGCTCTTTTCAGAAAGATTGATACTGATTGCACTGGAATAGTGACAAAGTATGCAGTTTTACATGTATCTTTACTTTTCATCTGTTGGCTTATAGTTATTTTTACAGTTTATTTGCTCCCTATATGTTCTCTTTATTAATTGATTTCTAGAAGAGAAAATAATTCTTTCAGACCCTTTTTTTCTTGCTACTTCAGTTTTTTGGTTACTATATCGTTCTTCCCCCTCCCCCTTTCTAGCGAGTTACTGTTATTCCTTTTCTGTCAATTATACTACATCAACAATCAGAATTACATTGGAATACTTTTTCTTCTTTTTGATAAGTTAGTTATGGTTATCAGCCTGGGTAACTCACATTTCTCCCTCTTTTCTCTTTTCTTCTCTTTTTGGTTTTTCCTTCTGTAAATGTTTTTTTGGGGGGGAAATTCATCTCTGGAGTTCTATTTAACTTGCATGTTGCAATGTCATTTGGTCTTTGTGAGAGATCACACCCCTCCACTAGTTATTTTGTTGTATTTTGCAATTAAGTTTATTGATGTGTGAGGTAAGTTTATTGATGTGTCAGGTAAGTTTATTGATGTCTCAGGTGTTTTTTGGTTCTCTTTTGACCTAAAATGGCAATCTGTGCTATGGAAGGAATGATATATTTGTGGATTTTATGACTTAATCATTTGTCCTCAGATGATGTGTCATTATACTCTTTTGATATTATTTGTTTATATCATGTCTGTTAACTTTGCTTTTATGTTTGTAGGGACGCATTCATCAAATATTGGGTTGACGGCAATATGCTCACTGAAGATGCAGAAACACAAATATTTAGAATTCTGAAGCAATCAGATTGCAAATACCTTACTCAGGTTTGTTGTCAGGCTGCAAAAGTTGTAGGCTGATTACTTTACTCTTTTTTCCATCCCATGCTTACTAGCAGAACCTTGGTGCAGGCCGACTTTAAACCTGTTCTGCAAGATCTTCTGGCTACCCATCCTGGGTTGGAATTCTTACAAAGCACACCTGAATTTCAGGAAAGATATGGTTTGTACCCGATTGGATGGCTTGTTCATTATGACCTTTTCTTCTAAATGGTCGCAATCTGCATGTTTTGTTTTTTTTCTCAACCCATTCTGTTTTTTTCCTTTAAATTTAAAATTTTATTATTATTACTATTGTTATTATTATTGTTGTTGTTGTTATCATTATTATTACTATTATTATTATTATTACTATTATATTTATTTATTTATTAAACCTTTGATCAAGTTTGTATTCATGGGGGGATTTCTCATCCTTTTCATGCTGTATTCTTTACTTGATCAGTACAGCTGTTTGTTTCCCATTGAAAAAAAAACATTAAAAATGTAGTAGTTGTACAAACTATGTTCCATTCAAGCAGAATGAAGTTGAAAAGGATACTTGCAAAAGCTTCACTAGTAGAAGCCCAGGGTGAGGAAGAGAAGGAAAACTAGTTCCTAGCTGCTTCTAGAGTCCTCTACTTATTCTAAATGCTCCTCACATTCCTTTCCTTCCAAATTGTCTGAATCAAAGTGAGACAGATAATGTGTTAAAAAATCTTGCCTCAAGGAGCCCCTAGCTTTAAATGATATCATCAACATCTCTTAAAGGAAAGAAACATGGCGGTTTTTGATAATGTTATTTTTTCCCAAGAAAGGTTGAAAAACTTATTTATAACATCCCTTACTTCTTGGACATGCCTTATCTACGAGGCGGAGTACTCTATTGTAAATTTATTAATGTGTATTCTCTAGTACTCCTAGCCATACTCCTTGGGTGTTAGGTTCTGTTTCTTCCTTTTTTTGTTTCTTCCTGTATACAACCTGTATAATCTAGGTCTTGGCCCTGTTTTGTTAATTTATTGTCCACTTTACTTATCAAAAAAAGAAAAAACATCTCTTCCATTCTTTGAACTGTTTGGAGTAGAACTCAATCAACCTCTGCATGTCAATGATATGCTTTATAATGTTAACGATGCAGGGCCATGCCAAAAAAGGGTATTTGTAGGGTCCCCATTCACCCTGTACATGACACACCATCCTATGCTAAGCGCTTTGTATGGTTTTCTCCATTGGAGCAAGGCATTAGTAAAGTTCATTTGGTTCGTACCACCATTCTTTCTAGGTGGAATGTGAGAAATGGGTCGCATATTGGATGGAGTTCTCTCTCTCTTACTTTCTCTCTTTCACTCTCTCATGTTTGCAGAATTTCATGAGGTGGCCTATATTCCCTATCTTGCATAATTTGGTAGAGTCTTGGTTTGGTTTGTCCAGGACCTCAACCTATGTGTACCCTGGTTGTGGTTGATTAATGTGTTCCAACCCCTTAATCCAACACTAACTCAAGCATCGCAATAGTAGCCTGATCACTCCCAACATCATGGTTGAGATGGATCACAATTTTTTGGGTTCATATATATCAATATGCTTGATATTATCATCAATCCTCTTTAAGCTTTCTGCATTGTGATTACTTGGTACTACTTGTAATTTGAAAAGCTTTTTGAACTATTTTCTAGTCAAGACAGTTCTTTTGATGAAAATGTTTGAAAAGAAGAAAAAATTATATTGAAGTTAGAGAATTATATTATTTTTGCTACCTTTGAGTTGTCAATCTGTGTAAGCCTGGATAATGAGTGCTTTTCTCCTACTACTAGAATATCAGAAAGCTGGAAAAACCTTTAAAGTTCATAGAGATGTATAATTCAAGGATCAGTGATAATATGTAAGAAATAGGGCTTGCGATTGGTAAATGTGATGCTACTAACAAGTACATATGATGATGCATCCTAAAAGTGTAGCCTGTGGTATATCTTTAATTTGCAAGATATTGACTTTGTATATCTGCCCTGTGCTATATGCATTTGATTTCTTTTAAACAAAACTATTTGACTCTGTGTGTGTTTGTGTTAAGTGATATACAAAATGGGGTGGAGTTGGACAAATCCTCATTTCTTTGTAATTTCTGGTCTTGGCCAAATATGTACATTGTTGATAGGCCTAGATCTTTGGTTGATTTTTTGACTTGGATGTGGTGTAGATGAGGGCTGGTGGGTTCATTTGTTTTCTTTTTCTTCTTCTTTTGTCTACCTTGGAGGACCCTCTTGTATACTCCCTGTATAACTGTGGGTTTCTCCTGGTTGCATTTTTCAATGATTAATATATTTATGCTTTTACTCCTAAAAAAATTTGCTAGTTGGAGTGGGTTATGGGAGGTTCCAGGTTCAAGTCCTTGTGTGAGTGGAAAAAAATATACCTATAAAAAAAAATTAACAAGTCGAGATGGAGTTAAATGTATCCTTTCTTCTTTTTATTCTCTTTTTTAATATGATCTTTTAATTGTTTAGGCTTGTGGTGGTAATTATATATGGTTGAAATGGCCTCTTTGGTTATTTGTGGATATGGATTTACATTCTTTAGGTTGACTGAGCATGCTAGGCAGTAGGTTGGACCTTGGACACAGTTTCAGTTTTTTTTTGGATATTTACATGATTCTATTGATACATCTTGCTTTTTTTGCCTATCAAAAATTTTTTTTCCGTGATTACATAATCATTGTTGTTATTACTATTCAAGTGATTTTCTCTTATTTATCAATATAAAAAAACTATTCTAGTGATTTTCAGTAAATAATGAATATCTGACATTCTGCTACTGATATGCTTTCAAAATAAATTTGTGTGGTAATGGTCCAGCTGAAACTGTCATATACAGAATATTTTACTACATCAATAGATCAGGAAATGGTCGTCTTACTCACAGGGAGATGAAACGTGGAAATTTAATTGCCGCAATGCAACATGCAGATGAGGAAGAGGATATTAACAAAGTTCTGAGGTTGGTATACTGATTGTACTTTATGCATTGTTTAACATTAGTACAGTAATCAGGAACTCTGACTCCTCCCTCCCCCCCAAAAAAAAAAGTGGTGCATATAGGTTTCACTGACTACGAGATTTTCTTCAAATTGAATTCTTTTGGGACATGTAATCTTGAACTTTTTGTTTATTGGAGCTCTGAGCTCATAAACCTGATTTACAAAGGGGCTGACTATAGTTAATTTGTTAACTCACTCAATCTGAAAACCTTAAAAAATGAACAAAACTTCTCCGTTGTTAAAGCAGTTTTGGCTTTGCTAGAAGATGGAACAACTTTTTGACTGACTTAAAAACAAAATGTATATATATTTTTCTTTATTTAAGGCTAATCCATTACTTTCTTACAATTTATATCATGTATTCTTGAAAGTTATCTTTTATCATGCAATTTATAAAGGCTTTTAGGGGAAGTTATAGGGTGGGCTTATGGAAGGAAAATAGCAAGGAGATCTCACATCTGAAATTAGCAGGATCAGATCTTGGGAGGATGCGTGGTTGGTGAGGATCCCTTGTGTGAGAAGTTCCCAGCTCTATATGCTTTGGCAAACTCCAAGGGTGCTAGGGTTCAGGAAATTTGGGAAAGGTTGGGGAAGGCAGGGTGTTGGAATCCTCGTTTTATGAGGCCTTTTAATGATAATGAGTTGGAGATGGTGGAGGAGTTCATTGCAGCGGTCCAAAATAGAAAAATAAGTCCAGTTGAGAAGGATAAACTGATCTGGAAAAAGGCAAAAAATGACATGTTTTTTCTGTTAAATCCAGTTTTCATTTTTTGGAAGGGGGGAGGGCAGTTTCTTTCCCAAAGAGGATGGTTTGGAACCAGTGTGTTCGAACAAAGATAGGCTGCTTTGCATGGGAAGCTTGGTGGGGCAAAGTGATGACATTGGATCAACTCAAAAGAAGAGGATTTCCTTTAGCCACCAGGTGTCCTCTGTGTGGTATGGATGAAGAGAATATTGAGCACCTCCTAATCCACTGTTCTGTGGTTTGAGGCCTGTGGAGCTCTATCTTGGTAGCCATGGGTATCACTTGGGTGCCCCCTTATTTGGTTAGAGATTTACTGGCTGGCAGGAGGAAAATTTCAGTGAGAAAGGAGGAGAGAAATATCTGGTTGGCTGCTCTCTCCTTTATGCATTTTGTCATTGAAAGGAAAGAAACATGGTGGTTTTTGACTAGGAGGATTTCTTGCTTCGCAGGCTGAAAAGTTCTTTTGATTTTTCGCTTTACTCTTGGGCTAGTTTGTATGTAAATTCTGAGGCTCTTTTTGTTTGTAATCTAGTGACTTTGGTTAGGGATTAGTTTCTTGACAGCTGGTGAGTTTTTTTAGTGCTTTTGGCTACTTAATTTTTTTGTACAGGCTGTTAGGCACCCTTTGTATACTCCCTGTACGCCTTGGGCTGCCTTTTGGCTCCCCTTTTTATCTTCAATGACATTTCCTTTGTTATCTATCAAAAAAAAAAAAAAAAGAGTGTCTTTATTATACTACAAGATTCTCCCATGTGGATAGGTGTTCATTTGTATTCATTTATGCCAAGTTGGCGAAATGTTTATTTGTTATGTATTCTTTCCTTGTTGTTTTAGAGATATTGGTTGAGATTTGCCCTCAACAACACAGACACGCATATATTTGGTTTAATTATTAGATTACCTAGTTATTTTTTATGATGAATTGCTTGTCCTTATGTCTTCACTTCAACTGCAGGTACTTTTCCTATGAACACTTCTATGTTATATACTGCAAGTTCTGGGAACTAGACACAGACCATGATTTCTTGATCGACAAAGAGAATCTCATCAGATATGGTAATCATGCTCTAACCTACAGGATCGTTGATAGAATATTTTCACAGGTTGGCATTTATCTTGTAATATTTCTAAAAGATTGATTAAACTAATATCTGCTTTAAAGTAGAAGAAACATTCGATGTAAAATGACTTTTTCTACCTTTTTGTTTTTTGTGCTTCAATTATCTCCTCAGGTTCCAAGAAAGTTTACTAGCAAGGTTGAGGGTAAGATGGGCTATGAAGATTTTGTTTACTTTATGCTGTCAGAGGAGGATAAGTCATCAGTGCCTGGTCTCGAGTATTGGTATAACTTGCTTTTTTTGTTTTTGTTATTCCTACTAAGCAGTTAATTTTATATTCGAAGAGCTCTTTAATGGTTGCATTATTATTATTTTTGGGCAATAAGCGGAATCTTCCCATAATTTGCTCGGCTTATTTGTGAGAGCTGAAGGGATATGGTAGGCTTTAGCAACCTTCATGTCATGGTTTTGGCTTAGGACTAACAATCTATTCTTGCATGTGCATATTGGCATATTTGGCTTAGGACTAACAATCTTTGTATGAAAAAAATGGAAAATAAACATCTAGCTTGGGGTGAGTAACCATTAAATTTTGTGGTCTTGTTTCATGTGAAAGGATGGATTCAAGTAATGCTCCTATTTATCGGAAAATATGTTCTGAATTGGAAAACTGTGAAGAAAATGTTTAAATTTTGTGGTCTTGTTTCATGTGAAAGGATTGATTCAAGTAATGCTCCTATTCAAGTATGGTAGGCTGTAGCAACCTTCATGTCATGGTTTGGCTTAGGACTAATAATCTATTCTTGTGTGTGCATATTTCTACGAAAAAATGGAAAATAAACATCTAGCTTGGGGTGAGTAACCACTAAATTTTGTGGTCTTGTTTCATGTGAAAGGATCGATTCAAGTAATGCTCTTATTTATCGGAAAATATGTTCTGAATTAGAAAACTGTGAAGAAAATGTTTATATTTGCTGAGATGATAGATTTTTTGAATTATAAAAAATGATATGTTGGCATAGACCTATAAAAATAGACTTTAATATGTTTAGAACATGACCTTGCTCTAGTATGGTTTTTGTCCTTCAATATTTGGACCATGTTACTGAGATACCAATTAGAGCTTATCCTGTTTGTTGACACCTGATCCCTGCTTCTGAACAAATACTGAGAAGACAAATTCCCATGATCTGTCAAATAAGAAAGAAAAGGGATCCCCACTTTCCTGTGCAGAATTGAAAATCATGGACAGTTCCTCATTTGGTTAGTTTAGGAGGAATAAGCCAGAAAATTAAGGTTAAACCCTGGGCATGAGCATGCACCCCTTGGCATCTCATTCTTTGAAGTTGATATGAATAGGGTTTGAACTGTTATGCTAGAGTATGAGCATGCACCTTATCCTCTCATCCTTTCGAGTCGATATGAATAGAGTTTCTGCTGGAGTATGAGTTTGCATCTTAGCATTTCATTCTTTCTGAGTCGATATGAATAGGGTTTGCTATGTTCTCCTAGGTTATGCATATGGGATTGGGCTTGAGGCAGTAGCTTAACTTGATGTTCTTAATTTATTTATCATGTAATCAGTCTGCATCACTCAATTTGTGAATTTTTATTTTCCAGGTTCAAATGCATAGATTTGGATGGAAATGGAGTGCTTACATTGAATGAAATGCAATTCTTTTATGAAGAGCAGTTGCATCGAATGGAATGCATGGCCCAAGAGCCTGTACTATTTGAAGATATCTTATGTCAGATAGTCGACATGATTGCACCAGAGGTCACAACCCTTTTTGTACTCGTTATTGTAAGACCTGCTCCCATGTTCTAGTATTTAGCAACTACTTATTGTCAGGGCATGATTTTGTTTGCAGAGGGAAGAATGTATCACCCTGCGTGACTTGAAAGGATGCAAACTTTCTGGAAATGTTTTCAATATTCTTTTCAATCTTAATAAGTTCGTGGCTTTTGAAACTCGTGATCCATTTTTAATACGTCAGGTATTCTAGGTGTTCCAAGTCATCAATTTGTTGTTAGGCTGTATTTTATTTCTTTAGCAGTACAGTATTTCGATTGACATTTATTTGGTAAGCAGGAACGAGAGGATCCAACTTTGACAGAGTGGGATCGCTTTGCACATAGAGAATACATTAGGCTTTCAATGGAAGAAGATGGTGAAGATGTCTCAAATGGAAGTGCAGAAGTTTGGGATGAATCACTTGAGGCTCCATTTTGAGTTTAATGTGGTGAGTTTACTATATAGGGGGTCTCAGGGAGAGAGCATGCATACCAGAGTTCCTTTCAAGAATAATTGAATTGGACAAGCTAACACTTGGGAATTTATCACTTCTCAAGTTTTTAAAATTTTGAAACAGTTTTAAAGAGCACAAGTTAAAATTATAATTTTTTTTTTCTTTTTTGTATAAGAGTTTCTATATTTTCTATAGAAGTTTCTTCCTTTGAAAATAATAAAGAGTAAGAAGTGTATCAAAATCCCACCTTAGTTACTAGTTGATGGGCAAAATTGGGAGTTCCACTTGTCAAATATCTGTCTGTTTGACATTTCAGAGGAATAAAGTTTTGCAGCTATGCCTCAAAACTCGGTACATGTTTGTTGTTTGTTGGGCTTGTTACCAAAGGTCTAGTCAAGGGATTGATTATGCAAGAAAGCAAACTGATCATGATCTACTAATGATCTTATGACGTGATTTAAAAGAGGTGTTAAATCTACCTAATTTAATTCATTGCATCCTGATCTCTACTGTAGTTCAATTGGAGGAGGAGGAGGTTGAGTCTTAAAAGGTTTTGGTCTCATATCTGTGGGCCATTATAACCAGATACAGAGTCTGTTTATGTGAGTTTTTGGTTTATTTTCTGCAAATATGTAGATATGTCTTTCAGAAAACTGACTGAAGGTGGCTTGATCATCTTTTCTGTGTTTGCAGAGGGTTGCGTACATGAATGCTGCTAATGATTCTTGAGCTTGGGCATTGAATGAAGAAGGTTGGTTACCTGGAAATACTTCTTGAATGGAAACTGAGCATGGTCCCGCATACATCACCCACCCCCCGAACTTGGTCATGTAATCCTCAAAGTATGCTTTTTCATCTGGAGGGTAATATAATTGCATTTTCGCGGTTAATGCAAAAGCTGCACTCTGGATTGCTACTGTGAAATGAGAATGCCAGTTACACACTTGATCGGAAAGGGTGGCTGGGTTGCTGACTGGTGGATTATTATTCACCATCCAGTACTACAACAATAGTGAAGACTATTGTTATTCAAATTTTTTTAGGAATCATCTCCATCACCGTTGCTTTCTTCCCTCCCTCCCTCCCTCCTAGCCCCAGCCGTGAAAGGTTGAACGTGGCTGTTCTGGAATGTGTCCAGTCTTCCCTTCTTCCAATGGTAGGGTATATTTCTGTCCTTCCTTTTTTCCTTTGTTTGTTTTATTTTGCTTGTCCTCTCCACCCCTCTCTGCTTGTGGCATCATCTTGATTGTGTTTACATGTTTTATTGGGATTCATGATGGAAAAGAAATTTGGGGGGGTGGTGTGGGGTGGGGTGTTGTTGAAATTCTTTGGGTTGGTTGCAAGAAGACGAGACAACAAAAGAAAAATGTTACTACTACGATTTGTTGTAGAAATATGGTGGCTGTGGCTGAATTCCAAAATTTCTATGTAAAAGTCATAGTACTTACTATTCATGAGTTGTGGTCCGAAAAGTGCTTTCTCATAATACAATACTTTGGGTAATTTGTGTTGTACATGCATTTGACAATAAGGCGGTATAAGATCCTTGAGTTAAAAATAAAATATGCTTGTGACCTTTCAGTTGTTGAAACTGCACAATTGAGTTTTTGGATCTAATGTTTTGATGGGGGCGGATGCCCATGGCCATGTGCTCTCACCAAGATTGGTATTACGAAGTGCAAGCAGATATGTATCCAGGCATTCTCATATCTTATCAAAGGAATGGAAACAAGCTGTCTGAGAAGTTGTGTATTTTCAAACTATCCTTCAAACTGGCATTACAAGATTATTTGTGTATTAGTTGGTTATATTTATCTTTATGCATTGGATTATTATTGACAAGAGCTGGTAGCAAGCATTTCCAAAAACCCTGAGCCTCCCAGCTTGATACGGCGGGCTGAACCCTGCCCCAAGCCTAGTTTTAGAAAGTTCGGGTTACGGGCTGCCCCTTTAGGTGCGGGTTATGGAATAAGTATTCTCAATAAGAGCATTGTATACAATCATAAAATTTATGGTTATAGTAATTCTTTATGTGGAATTTGATATATGCTCTTAAGAGCTAAAATATATTAATTGATCATTCAAGTAGTAAGATCTGTAACTCCAGGATTTGAGTAGTAATCTTTGTAGGTGATAATACTGTCTAGTAGATTACAAACACTAGTTTATAAGATGTCCTTATACAGTGGATGATAGGCTATAGACTCGAACCACATTTTATAGTTATTTACACAAGATATTAAAGTACGAATGACTTTTTACCATAATATCTTAAGTTTTAACGAAATAGTTTTAAGACATTAAAGGTGTTTAAAAAAAAGATAATATATACAAGTAATTAAGGTAAAATAGGGATTTTAAATAAGATCAATATATATATATATATATATGAAAAAATTAGTATTAAAATCCTGATCTTTTATGAGTTTTGCATTTAAACCCTGAATAAAAAGTTTGTTTTTTTAAATATAACAACTTTTATAAATTTTGTTTATCGTTTTGATGCTAGAAATACAATTAAAATAAAAGTTGGTGATATAAAATCAAAGTTTAAGAAAGTTGTTATATTTAAAAACAAATTTTTTGTTCATGATTTAATTAAAGTTTAAGATTTTAATACTACTTTTTTTCATATATATATATATATATATATATATATATAAGAGAATAAAATTAAATAGGGAAGGACTATGGAGAGAAATAATTAGTAATTTTAAAATTTTATTTTCTATTTTCTTACATATATAATTTAGTTATTTATATATTTTTTTTTATTGAAAGCTAAACACTTTAATTTTAATTTAGTAAACTATCTCAACCGGCATTCGAACATGAGACTTATCCCCTCCCTCCGTCATATCTTTTTATAAAATGTTGAGTGCTTTAGCACGTGAATACTTTTCACTTTTTTTTTTTACATGTTTTCCAAAATGCAAATACAAACGTTACATGGTTGCTTTCAAATTTTAAATTAAAGTTCCTTCCCAAATAACGACTATATGACTGGGGACTCTAGAAATGCTGAGAGAAAGAGAGAGAAAGCGGGAGAAAATCGAGGGTGGATGAGGTCAATAAGAGATTGAAAGAGGTCAAATTCGCGACCCTTACTTGGATTTTTCAATTGGGTGATCGGCTGTTTTGCCCTGTAATGTCCTCAATTCAGATACTCCAAAGGGAAAGAAGAGGATATAATTTTTAACAACACACAGCCGTTGAAGCCATAACAGTCTTTTTCCTCGATTTTCAAGTCCTCCCTCCCTCTCTTTGTTTAGTACCAACAAAACCCTAATCATATTTGCCATTGTTTCAGTGTCTGCTCCGTCATACATTGCTGCGGAATCTGGGTTTTCTGTTTTCTTTGGCTTCAATAGAGGTATAATAATGGTTGCGTGTGGATACAGTGCGACTTGTTTTGTTTTGTTTTGTTTTTTTTTTTTCCTTGAATTGGGGTTTTTGTATCAAATGCTTATGGGTTTTGGGTAAGTGGTTTGGAGCATGTTGATTGAATATTACTGAAAATTTGAACTTTGATGGGGAATGAATAGGTACTTAGTTGGTTCTGGAATATAGAATCTTTGCTGATTTGGGAGAGGGTATCTGCAGAATGAATGAAAAAATTGAGATATATTGTTTATTTTTTCTAGATATTTTGTCGGAAGTGGCAGGGGAGATTAATCGGATGGTTTGCTGTGAGGGATGGACAGGGATCCTCATGAAGAATTCTTCAAATGGAGAAATGGACTCATTTTATGCAATCAGACCCGAATGCCAAGCTGATGTGCCGAAAATCCGGTTTAAGCCAAGGGTACCCATATCTGCCATTCTCTTTTCTTAAATTATTTGGGTAACATTTATTTCATCTGCCATCTGAACTATCAGAGAAAGGCTAGCTCTTCTTTGCCCTATTGATATCTTCTGGAATGACTGTGATTTCCTTTTTTCATCTTAGAAATCGAGTCCTAAAAATAATTCCAAGACATATTGCACCATACGAGAACTTGGAAGAAGTATTATGGGTGTGTTGGTAATTTATGTAAAGTTGATAGAATTAATTACAGTACACCTTTTTCATGTCTTTCTTTCACCGTCTCAAATTTTAGATACTACCCATATCTCTTGTAGTCTCGAATTCAGAATTTTGCGAAAGGACAGTTTACAGCATTGGATATGCTCTGTCAGAGATGAGTGTGTTCACAATGAAAATCTGTGCTGAAAAATGTGGCAGTAGCACCTCTAGAATGCCTTGTCGTCCTAAATAGAAAATTATGTCTTTTGAGATCATTGGCTTACAGACTGCATGCTCTAACTTCCTAGATATCATCTTGCCACAATTTTGAATGAAAGAGTGGGGTTTGCGTGTTTATGTTTATTGTCCTCCTTTCTGTTTAACCATAGCATGCATGTATGGGATATGTTCTCTAAAGGCATTTTGCACTCCTCTTTCTTTTCTTTCTTTTCACAGGCAGGGAAAACACTTAGTGCAAGAAGATGGCATGCTGCTTTCTCTCAAGATGGTCATTTAGATATAGAAAAAGTGCTTAGACGAATCCAACGAGGGGTAAGCACTTCTAATCACAATGTAGTAGTGCTCCAATGAGGGGTAAACACTTCTAATTCGCAATGTTGTTGTAGTGCTCCATGTGCAAACCTTCAAACTTGAGATACAATCTTTAGAATGAGAAGTTGATGAGTTGCCCTTTCCCTTTCTAATATTACAACTTATGTAACTCATTTGTATCCTGCATAATCTATTTTCACATAAATTATAGAGACTTGCTTTAAAATTTGAAAACCAGTGTAATTAGAGGAAAACAAATAAAAGGCCTTCTCAGGTATACACCATTTGGGGGTAAGCTTATCAAAATGTTACTACTATTATCGTATTTGAAGTTTCTTTCTGAACTTGTGGAAGAAAATTGCCGTTGGACTTATTTAACTGGTAATAACTATGAAAGGGTTGCTGAATCATGAAGATTATTGCAAAAATGTTATTCATTCTAGTGGGACATGTATCATCCAATTTTCCTCTATTTAATAATCAATTTCTTTTGATTCTGTATTTAGGGGGAAAAAATAGAAAAAATCATGTGCCTTGAATGTTAGGGAGATACAGGACTTTAAATTTATTTGATTTCCACATAAGTAATTGTACAGTGACTAGATCCATTAAATAGCTATTTTTGCATAAGCATCATTTCACTCACCAATTAAAATACCCTTTTCATTGAAGAAAACAATGGAGATTTTGATAAATTATTTTTCACTAGCTGGTTCCATGTCTTTTTTTTCCTTGAACTTCAACCTGTGTGTTGGAGTATTAATGTTTATCTTCTTGGTTATAAGGGAAGAAAAAACATAGAGAAGTGTTGCAGAAAATAGAACAGTGGAACAAAAGGTATCTGCAGCAACCTTATTCATTTATTTCCAAAATTTAGAACTATCCAATAAACCATCAGTTTTTATAGAACATCTGCATGGAATCTGAGGTCCATGTCATTAGTTCAAAAACCACAGATAGATGACAAAACATCCTAAGACAGCTGATGGAGTCAGACAGTATCTCTTTGTTTTTAGAAGTTTAATGGTCCATGGAGTTTTCTTGTAATTATCAAACCATTGTAAAACTTCTGACATTCTTATAATTGCTAAGGTTAGTGAATGAGCTAGCGGATTCTGATATTGAAGGAAGAGTTTAATGGATCATGATGGATAAATATTCTTTTGAAATATGGATCAGTACATTTTTTCTTTCCTTTTAAATCTTAAATCCTTTCCTGTTTGGAATTACTCTTTTGTGTTTCAACTTCTTATTGTACCCGTATTTCCATTTTCATAAGCTAATATCTGATGGTAACTGTTGATTATGTCATTTGCAGTATGTTTGTGGACACTAAGTTTGATGCTTTTTCATGTAGCAGTCCCTATGCTTTTACATAGAAGATTCAAAATTTTAATTGTGGTGTTCATTACAGGGTGTTCATCCATCAATTAAAGGGGTTGTGTGGGAGTTCTTGTTGGGTTGCTTTGATCCCAACAGCACCTTTGATGAACGAAATGAGCTCAGGCAACAGAGGAGGTAATGTTTTTGTGCAAGTTATGACTACAAACATTGAACATAGTTAAACTTCAGGCACTGTTGGAATCATTTTATTCTGTCACCTTATATTTCAGCTTGAAAAGCATATGCCCTTATAAGTTTCCAATTGCAATTCAGGCTTGAAATTGAACTACCGGACGAAAAACAATCCTGTTTCTGGGGTGTATGATGGCCTTAAGAAATATTGAGAGATATATTTTTGGGGTGGAAATTATGTTTACTTGACGGGTTTGTGGTGCTAAATTGCTTTTGGTAATTACCAAATTGATATGCATTAGATTACCTTTTAGATATTTAGCATAAAATCATGATTTGCAGTGAGAACTGAGAGTCACACACACACACACATATATGTATGTATGTATGTCTTTGACCTTCATGATTTGCAGTGAAAACTGGGGTGTATGTATGTATAAATTGGATTTTGATATAATATGTTACATCATTCTTTTTAGGCAGCAGTATGGCGCACTGAAGGCTGAGTGTCAAAAGGTGGCACCTGCTATTGGCAGCGGAAAGTTTATTACAACACCGATTATCACTAAAGATGGTCGGCCAATACAAAATCCTTCCACCACTGACAATTTACAGGATGATAACAGAGCCACATCAACACCCTCTCCTTTTGATTCACCTAAACATGATGAGCAGCATGTAGATGATGCTGTGCCAGACAAGAAAGGGATTCAGTGGAAGCTCATGTTGCACCAAATTGGTATGCATATTGTACAAAGCTTCATTTAAAATAGAGTCTTGAAATCAATTTTGCTTCGCTTTGCTACATTGTTTTCACTCCTTTATTTGCTTCTTGCCCCTGCCACACAGTGACTCTCAACTCAATTTCATGCAGCTCCATTCTAGCTTATTGACAATCTTCATGCTAATAACCTGTAGTTACTTAGACATGCCATTGCAACATGGATATTGACCATTGTGTTAGTGCCCAACATAGATATCTCACTGCCAATGAGTTACACGTACACCCGGACTGGAAGTGCCAAACACAATATTTTAACCCGGTAGAATCTACTGGAGAGTAAACTTGTTACATGGGATATACCATCTGTTTTCTGCCTATCAGAAAAAGGAAAAACAAAAGCTTCTTTATTTCCATTCAGATTGTACTGAGATTATCTTGGATTGTTGGTATAGTTTATCCTATAAACATAACATACCAAACTCAATAAAGCCTTTAATACTGACAACTTTGAGTTGCCTATATCATGCCTTTTTCTCCATTCATCTTTGTCTACAGATATGTTCTCCGTTGTATCCTTGAAATAAACCTTTTCTCCAATTCTTTCAATGTCCAATAACCCTAACGCGATCTCTGAAATTTGGACTGTAGGTTTAGATGTTGTTCGCTCAGATCGAGCACTAGTGTTTTATGAGAGTGAAGCCAATCAAGCAAAGCTCTGGGATGTTCTTTCAGTGTATGCTTGGCTGGACAATGATATTGGTTACTGTCAAGGTGATTTATTGTAAATTTTTTATTTTTAAGTGAAAAAATATTAAACATTTAATGTGATAGCTTAATCTTCCTTGAGCAGGAATGAATGATATTTGCTCGCCTATGATAATTCTCATTGAAAATGAAGCAGATGCATTTTGGTGCTTTGAGCGAGCAATGCGTAGATTGGTATGCATATATTTTTTCTCCTTGAAGGTGACGTTCACAAATGTGATTGAGTATTCTTTGCTCTGTTTCTCATCAAACTATTCTGTTCTATTGGTAGAGGCTGTTTTTGATCTGGCTTTCTAGGATTTGTGATTATCACAGGACGTACTGAAAAAGCATTGATCTGGTTTTTTTAACTGTGGAGTCATTTAACTAGACTGAACAAGTTTGGCATTTTTGAGAGAGAAACAAATGTGTCTAGAACTTATGTTTTAGTTAGTTATTCTATAGGAATTCCTGATTTAAATAGAATTTTTGCTGGTATATTTTTTTTAATTTTAAATTTCTGCTGCTACCCTAGTCTTGACTCTTTTAAGCAAAAATTCTGGCATCTCTTGATTATTCATAGTTGTTATGCCCATTAAATATAAATTATTTCTGCTGAATTGTTTTCCTTAAACCTGATAAGATAATTCTTTAATGCATTGGCTTTTCATTTTTCTTACATGATGATGCTTTTAGGAAGTATCCAGGTTTTCTCTTGAATCATAATTAATTTGTTTTATTTTTTTGATCTTTCTTTTAATCAAGATGGTTTAAACAATTGCCCTGTATAGAGTGGGAAACACACACACATGCATGTATTTGACACAAGCTGCTGATGGAATTAAGTTTTAAACAGAATGGGAGAATTCCACCTTTTTAAATTATCAGATGCCTAAAAATTTCTTTTCACAAGTCGTACACATGCACACACAAACACATATATTGGACTGTCACAGTAATGTGGTATTTGTTTTAATCTTAATTATGAAATATCTTGATTCTACTTGATAATAGGAAGTCATCATTGTGCAAGTGTTTTATATTTGCCTATCATGATATTTGGAAGCAACTTTTATTTACTGTTGCTTTTCATCTCAGAATTATACCTCAATTTAGGCTTGTAATTCATGTAATTTGATCTTTTTAATGTTTCAGGTTTAAACTCATGTCCTTCTTCTTCTTCTTCTTCTTTTTCCCAAAAAAGAGAGAAAATTTCAGGTGTGGTACAAGTTCTATAGGGGTGCAATCTCAGTTAAGTACACTTTCAGAAATACTTAAAGCTGTTGATCCTAAGCTTCATCAACACCTTGGTATGCTTAGCATTCCTTTAAAATATATTGTTTCTTAGCTTTTTCATCATGTTAGTTGTATTCGCACTTAGTTTTCCTTCACATAGTGCTTGTTTTACTGATAAGTCCACTTCCTAACTTTATTGTTCTAGGGAAAACAAAGACAATGGGTATAATTTATCCTTTTTAGAGTTCTGGTCATATCCTTGAGCTGAATGACAGTTTTGATGTTATTATCGAGAATATTGGCTTGTTCTTTTTGTTCTTCTTCCTTTTTCATATTTTCTTTTGTACATCTTGGAAGTATTTCTTGTCTTATACTTGCATTTAAAATTATAAATCTGCTTGTTTCTGATCCAAAAAGGCTAGTATACTGAGTAGAATATTATTTATTATTTATTTTATTTTATGCTTTAGTTTTCAATATTATTTGCGATTAAAACCTTTTAACTGTACTATAGACAAAAAATAAACTGACAGATCAACTACATAAATTTACATGCATAATTAGTATAAAGATGCAACTTCATGTAGAAACCTAAGTTTTCTGGTGGGAAGGCCCTTGCTATGTATAATTAAGTTTTCTTAGCTGTGGTCATCTGCACAAATTTTTCTGTAGAATTTTGATTGATTATGTACCATTTTTTGTTTTGTGCATGCACAAATATGTGATATTGGTATACCATATAAAGTACTTTCAATGTTTGAATCTCATTCATGTCTTTATTTGTTTTTTTGTTTTTCTTTTCTTTTTGATATGTATTTCTGCTCACTGTCTAGTCAAAATTTGCTTGATGTAAATTTTTTCGTTGGCTTCTCAGGTTGTCTTGGGGGTGGGTGTAGAAGTATTCACAAAACTCTTATATTACTCTTAGTTGTGTTGTCAGATATCCAAATTGGCCATGTTTTATAATTTCAAGCATTTCCATGTATTTTTGTTTTTAAATATTATTGTGGATATGGTTTTGGCATGGACACTGTTTTTTACCTCGTTATGCTGACAATTTATTTTGAATAAAATCTTTGACTTGATATAGTTTGCTTATAGCACTTAAGTTGTTGAGATGAGAAAAATATGGAAAAGAAACACAAAAGTTTATTCATTCCCAAACTCCCTAAACTAAGCAAAAAGCTATTTCTATGCTATAATGTAAAACAGGACTGAAGAGAGGAATATATATATGGTAAAGGAAGGATGGATGGATGTACATCTGCATACACTTCAAAAAGACCCTTCTTGATCATTCTCAATTTTTGTTATATTTGAGAGAGAATCTAGATACTCGTTATGTAGAACACATAGATGCATGGTAATGTAGGAAGATCGTATATTTTCATTTACTTCAAATCAAAATAGGTCTTTCATTGTCATACTCATTTTCTTTTGTTTGGCAGAGGATCTAGACGGTGGGGAATATCTATTTGCATTTCGGATGCTGATGGTACTTTTCCGTAGGGAATTCTCTTTTGTGGATGCATTGTACCTATGGGAGGTAAAGATTGAGAATCCAGTGTAATGTCCCATTCATAGAGGCTGTCTTTTATTATAAATGAAGAAGAGCCACCATTTCTGAAAATTTGTCTGGATTCCATTCTAGTATCTTGTGTTGATTAGCTTAATCTTTAGAGCAAATAAACTTTGATTTCAGTTGATGTGGGCCATGGAATACAACCCAAACATGTTCTCATCATATGAAGAGTCAAGTGCTTCTGCAGATAAAAGTTCTACACATGACACAAATGACAAGTTGCTGAAGAAGTGTGGGAAATTTGAGAGAAAAAACGTGAAGACCGGATATAAGGACCAACACAGCTCTCTCGCTGTTTTTCTTGTTGCGAGTGTTCTCTCAACCAAGAACAAGCGTTTCTTAAAGGAGGCCAAGGGTTTGGATGATGTTGTAAAGGTCTCTTTCTCTCTGTCTGCTGCATTATTTTTACAATTTTTTTCCCTCTCCACTGATCTTAAGAATGGTGGAACTCTTTATCCAGATCTTGGGCGACATTACTGGAAATCTAGACGCAAAAAAAGCATGCAACGAGGCATTGAAACTTCACAAAAAGTACCTGAACAAGGTAATAATAATAAGCTTCATGTTCTTTATGGATCTTAAACTTTTATCTGGGCATGAAAATGACAATTTAATTAGAAATTTAGATATCCAAATTTCTTACCTATTGTTTTCCCATATAGGCAAAGAAATCATAAATGTTGGTGGAGAATCATCCATCTGCTTGTTACTGAGGTGAAGTTTTCTTCATGTTTGTTACCATTTCTTCTTCTTCAAGGATTTGTTGATTTTAGATGTAAGAACTGTGTATAAGATTTTGTCACATGAGATGTATCTCTAGAGCCTGTTGGAATCTTCGAAGAACAAACAATAGAATGAGAACTTTTTTTTTTATTTAATTACATTACTTGATCTCTGTAATGTATCATTTTTTATTTCTTTTTTATTTCTGGGCTTTGCTTATTTTTATTGAGTTAGTTGAAAAATAATAACAGAAAAAAAATGGAGAGTATATTGTATTGTAGATTAGTGAGGGTACTGTTGAGAAAATTGTTTTTTCATATTTGTGTTCTGCAAACGAAGTTTCATTCATAAATCCCCTTAAGACCATTAGAGGTTTACTCAGATGTTAACTTCAAGTCTCGTTGGATTAGTCGAGGTACGTGTAAGCTGGACCGTGCATTCACGATTATAAAAAAAAACCAAGTTCCATTCATAAAGCGACTAGAAAATTGCATGCATCAAACTTTGCAGTGACTAAAAATGTTGAAAGTTTTCACTTCTACAAAATAAATTAAATAAAAAAAACATTATCATTGCATGCATTTGCCTAATTCATTTTCAGGAACGGTAAAATTGCCCTTTTGATTCTTTATAATTTTTAAAAAATCGCTTACATGTTAAAAATCAATGTTTCTATAATCTAATCGGTCATTGAATCGAAAATATTAAATATCAGCTATTCACGGTTCATTGGTCAAATTCGTGATCAAACTATGATCGATAATTTGGGATGACAATGGGTTGGATTTGAGTAGAATATTATATTCCTCACTCATCTCTATTTATTATAGATTAAAGGGTATTTTTGTCCCTTAATTATGATTCAGTTGTCAACTTAGCCCCTCAACTAATTTTTGTCATTTTTAGTTTTGTAATATTTAACACCAATAATTTTCTATTCAAAAAACACTAATAATTTTTTTCCTTCTTTTTATAGGTGATTTATAAAAAAATAAAATAAATATAAAACATATTGAAGCTCAATATTTTATTTATACACACTTCTTTTTAAGTAATTTTATTTATTTATCTATAGTCTTAAATAATCTTAAAACATATAATCTATTGAATAAATTTAACTTTTTAAATATTTTTTAGAAATCAAATGTAGTAAATAAATATGAATATATTGAAATATAATCCAATAATCATAAAAATACACAAATTTCTTCAAATACTGATTTTTTTCTTTTTCATACCTAAAAGGGTATTTTATTAAAAAAAAAAATTGAACGAATTTAGTCTCTTAACTTTTTTTTTTTTTTTTTTTTTGGTCACTTCTGTCCTTCAACTATGAGCTAGTTGTTAACTTAGTTGTTCAATTTTTTTTTTTTTTAATAAATTTACCCTTTTTCGTATGAAAAAGAAAAAAAAATCGAATTGTTTGAAGAAATTTATGTATTTTTATGATTATTGGATTATATTTCAATATATTCATATTTATTTAGTATCTTAACTTTTTTTTTTTTTTTGGTCATTTCTGTCCTTAAGCTATGAGCTAGTTGTTAACTTAAGTTAACAACTGGGCAATAGTTGAGGGACAAAAATGAATTGTTTATTCCCATTTCCTCACATCCTCATCCCCAGTAGATTTAGATTTTTTATTCCCATCCTCACGTCCATCAAATGATCGGGTACCTATATCCTATCCAAATATCCTATTCAAATTTGTGAAATTAATTGTTTTAGAAAATCATGAATATTAAAATTAATTTGTCGTATCATGGTAATAAGAATTATTGTGATGTGAAAATCTATAAACCTTTAGAGCTTTTATATATAAATAAATATATATTATATTTATATATTATATATTTAATTGGGTATTTGGGTTGGGGACAGGTAGGATTTACTCAAACCCATTGCCATCCCCGAATCCAAAAATATCCGAACCTAGTTATCCAAATATTTAATTAGGTCTAAAATATTTCTCTATACCCTCTTCCATTCGAATTAAGTATCAAATTTTTCATCGAATTCAAAGGAAATTGTCATCCTTATAGATAATGTAAAAAATATGTGATTTATATTTTATTAAAATTATAAATAATTTTAAATTTTATAATATGTAATTAAGAATAGTAATATTTATAAAATTTTATTATTTATTTTTATATAATTATAATAATATTTTAAATTTTATTAAACAAATATGTATTATATTTAATGAAAAAACATTACAAATGGTGGGAATTATGAATAAGTATAAATAAGTTATATTTATTAGACGTAAGTCCAAGGATTGAAATGTCGGAAATATCGGTTGATATTTCGACGATGATATTCCAGGTGTCGGGCTTCATCGACACGATATCCTCCAATCAATTATATCGGTAGAGGATATATCAGTATTTTATCGCTTTTATTGGAATTTTATTGGTTTGTAACCAACATTTCAATCAATTTCCCAATATTTCGTCTTATTTATCGATATGACAGAACTTGCAACGCTCCCTACCTATTGCTTTTAGCTATTAAAAGGAAAACTATTTGTTATGGAAGATGTTCTATCAGTTGGTGCAACAAGTTCTGGAACCTGTTATGTTACATGATGCACCATATCACGAACCATATATGAAAACAATGCAATTCTAACAGAAATAAAAAGTAAAAAAATAAATTAACAAATATGTAGGGGCACAAGAGATCACACGGTTCGACTAAGCTTACATCTACGAGGTTAAGCCTAGATGCAAATGATTTCATTATATATCAATTAGGTTATAAGTTGGTCTTATATGAAACAAGTCTCCCTCCTTTTTCACCTGATTCTCTTATAGTGAAACATAGAATGAGCTCTTCTCATTCCCCAACACCAACTAGAACCCCCCCTCCCCCACAAGCCTAATAACATCATTCAACAAGATGTATATAAAATGCCTAACATCTTCAAACAAGTAAGTAGCCGCTAAAACCCACCTTCTTCTTCTTCTTGCTTGTGCTTCTTGTCTTCCTTTGCTCAAAAACGTGTTCCAATTTAAAATCTTCAAAGGGAATCAATCAAACATATTCTCGATCTATATTCTTCTTAATTTGTCCTAACATGACAGTTGAAAGATTTTGATTTCATTTCATATCTTCCTCCAAAGAAATCTCATCGAATATGATCCAATCTTCTAGATTTTATTTGCATAATATATAGAAGTGACAATTTGGGTGGATGGGATGGCCCGGTTTTTTCAGGCCAAAAAAATAGCAACCCGGCACAAGCCTAAATTCAGGTTAGGTGGGGCCACCACTAATTTTGCGGCAATAAAATTAATAACCCATCTCACTCTAATCTTAAGTGCATTGCGCTTAACTCAACGAGTCGAGCTTAATTATTAATTTACTAATATCACCCTCCAGGCTTCATTATTCGTCCCAAGGAATATTGTTTCCTAATCTGTAGAGTATTTACTTCAAAATTGGATTTGACTGAATATGATAGGTTTCGTCACACAACTTGTTGCACCAACTTGTGCACCACCTGAGTAACTTTGAATTTTCCTATTGAAAAACTTGATTTAATTTTTACCTAAGACTATGACAAAAAATATCTCTCGCGGTTATAATGAGAGCAAAATATATTATCTTCCTTTCATAATTTCTCAATATTTTTAGCTATTTACGTAATAATTAAATATCAATATATAAATTGTATAAAAAATCATAATTTATATAACATTTATTTTTACATTATAGTTTTAACACTAAAAGTATCATCACTTCATTTTATTTTTTCATATTAATCATTTCACTTTTTCAAATAAAATTTAAATTTAAATAATTAATAAATTACAATATTTGTAAATTAAAATCAATTTGATAATATAGAATATTAAAATAATTTTTAACTATAAATTAACATCAATATCAAATTATTCTCATCAAAATTATCAAATTTCATAAATTAACTATTAAATAAAATATTTTGTATAAATTATAAAATAATTTTTATTTAATGTGATTAAATGTGTTTTAACAAAATAATTGAAGTAAAAAAAAAAATTATTTGTTAATAAATAAATAGAAATATAGTTTATGAATTTCAAATATTCTTTTTCAAAAGTTAATAGATAATATCGTTTTCTAGTGTTATCAAAATAATTTTAATATGTATATTCATGTTTAATTTTTAATATATTTTTTTCAAGAGATTAAATATTTCAATAATTTTAAATTATGATATTTTTGTGAAAATATCCACTGATATATCTATAAAATCTAAGTAGTACCCATATATCAATCGAAACTCATATTTTTATCCTTAGACATAAATAACTAAAACATAGGGGAGTTGGCTTTTTATTGTCTAGGCTTTAGGTGTGCTCAAATTAATCTTGCATATTGATTTTGTCTGAGAATTGAAGTTAATTCTGCAAACCATTCGGTTCATAAAGAACCATCCGATTCAATCGGTTTATTGGCCCAATTGACAATTCAAGGTTCGATCGACCTTTTGCCTTTAAATAACTTTTTAATGGGATAACCAATTAAAGGGACAAATCCTAAAAATAATTACAAGCATTACCTCTTGAAAAAGTAACCTTAAAAATATCACTTTATCGAAGAAAAATATCCTTAGAGATATAATTATAATTTATACACTTTCAATGTTAATTTTATCCAAAATAATAACATTTTCAAGATTACCTTTACAAGAGGTCATTTTTGCAAATATTTTTTAGGATTTATCGATTTAAATCCAATTTTGCTTTTTTTGATTGCTTGAATTTTAGATGAAGGTTGGTGAGGTATGTTATAGCTCTTCTGCTCTTTTGTTTTTACCTTTAGGCGTCTCTTGTTTAGCGAGTTCTCCTCATGGGGCTTTTCTAGTTCAAAAGGTCTATTTCTAGTGGAAAAGAGTTACTCATTCATCTTGAATAGAAAAAGTAAGCTCACAAATTATTTTCTTCTATTTTATAAAAATCAATTTTTTTTATACGGTTGATAACTTTCATATATTTTTTTTCCTTCTATTTTTTTTCTGACTTTTCTATATATAGTTAACCAAGGGAGCTTTTTCCCCTGGATAACGAACAAGACAAAAAAAAAAAATTATATTCCTTTTCTTTCCTTTCGATTATTCTCTAGCATTTTTTTGGGTTCCATACATAGCCTGAAATAAATATGAGATCATAGAAAGAACTACTTAATTATTTGACGACGTGACCTGGCGGATCTATCGGGCGCCCTTATTCAAGTAAAAATTTATTTACAACCCAAGTTAATTTCTATATACCCTATATCACACACAACTCATTTTTTACACCCCATCTCCACTCAAAGGCAGACAGGTAGTTCATACAGAATAATCTTTCTGCTTACCTCCTCAAATTCCTTGGGAAAAATTATTTGCATAAACATTTGAGCCAAGATGCTTAAATTTAGAGTAAATATTAATTGTCATTTAATTTAATCATACAAGTGATTTATGCTTTACTTTTGGTCCCTTTGATATTAATTTAAGCTATGTTTGGTTCTTAAAAAATTTTAAAAAAAATATTAAAGAGGAAAATTAGAAGGAACGAAAAAATAAAGGAAAATAAAAATAAAAATAAATCTGATGTATTATTTATATTTAATACTTTAAACTTGTTTTATTTATTTTTATTTTTCTTTATAAAGGTTAAATGATTTTAAAATACTTGAGTTTCTAAATAATTTTATGTATATTTGATTTTCTTTATATTTTTCACTAACATCTAGAGAAAATAATTTTTCTTAATACTTTTCGTTAACCAAGCACAACCTTAGGCTCTATTTAGAACCTAAAAACTATTAGGAAAAGAAAAAAATATTAAGAAAAATTATTTTCTCATATTGAAAAATATAAAAGAAAATCATATACACTAGAACTTTCTCAAAATTTTACTTATTTCTTAGGGGCTTCATATCAGGAAAAGTTAACACCAAATTTTGATACCGTGATAAACTCTTCTAAAAGCTCAAATTTGTAGGATTTAGGTTCAAGATGAAGATCATGCTTTAACCATAATAGAGATAAACAAATAAAATGAGTTTGAATAAATATATAGAATTAATTTATTATGTTTTTTATTTCCCCCAAATTCATTTCATACTTTTATCTCATTTTCTTCATATTACTGAAGTTTCAATGGAACCTAGGGTTTCGTTTGGAACCTAAAAAGTACTAAAGAAAAAAAAATAGAGAGGAAAATAAGAAGGAAAAGTGTAAGAAAATAAAATTTAAAAGAAAATAAAAAATAAGTTTAAACTTATTTGATTTGTTTCTCTACTTAGAAATTTAAAATATCTAAAATTTTGATGAATTTTAATTATATTTCATTTTCTTTTATATTTTCCATGAGAAAATTAATGTCATAAGTATTTTTTTTCTTTATATAGTATTTTTGGGTTCCAAATGGAGCCTTAGGTGGTGTTTGTTTTTTTTACTTAATGTTGAATATAACTTTTTTTGAGCTTAAGGAATAAGATTTAACAAAGACAAGACAATGTTTGCTTTTTTAAACATTGGGATAAATGAAGCAGAAATTTGCTAACTTTATAATTATTGTATTCTCATTCCGCCGCTTCTTAATTAAGACAGTTTAATTTAATTTTAATAGGGTTTTTAACGGGTTTGGGCTCTTATTTTCTTAAATTCGAGACCTAGTTCAGTGATATATTTCTTTTGTAAACCCGAAAATTGGGAATTTCAAACGACAAAACGTTAATAAAAATAATAATCACATGCTATCGCGGTTCGTAAAACTCAGATCCTGATGACGAAACTGTGGATCACGAGTAAATTATTCACGAAATCTTAGTGACTCCGAAAAAGTTTTTATTTAATTAGACAAGCCGGAAATTTTTCCGATTTTTCTAGCGACAGTTAATGCAAGGATTATAATTGTATTTTTACAAAAATCTCAAAGTTAAATACTAGCTAAGTTCATTTAAAAATAAATGAACTAAAAGAAATAAAATCGTTTCTCGGAGATAAACGGATTCGTAACGGAAGAATACTTAACCATGTGATCCAAAATAATAATAATGTCTCCCGCCTCGATTATATTTTAAAAATAATTTTTTATTATTTTATTTATACTTTAATATAAATAATAATAATTATTATTATGTTTTTTTAATAAATAATTTATAAAATTTATAATATTTTTATTTTTATGAAAATATTAATTTTAATATAATAAAAATAAAAAAAGAAAATTTAAAAAAAAATTTAAATGTAAATCCAAGTAGTTTGGGGAATTTTCTTCATCTTCCTTCCTCCTCGCCCTCGTTTAATTTTTAAATGAGACAAGTTTGGGAATTGGAAAATAAACGAGTCGGTCCCGACGCACCGCCCCGTCCTAAACCCTCCCGTCAAGCCATCCCGCAGCCGCATATCGCTAGCTTTTCTTCTTGTCGGGAAACAAATAATTGCAGTTTTTTATTTTTACTGAATATCTTTTCTCTCAATATAAAAGCTCCAAATATTTCACTTTTCTATTCATAACTCTTTAAAAAATTCTCGAAGAATAAGTCTTGAAATTAAAAATGTTTTTAATACCGAAAGCTATTTAGCTTCAAAGACAGCCAGTAAAATCAAATGTCACCTTAGTGTTTTTACCCCTCAACTTATTTTCTCCGGGTCATACTTCTATGGTTTCTAAAAATCTTTGAATGATGTATCAAATCTTAAGCTTAATACCATTAAAAAACGTTACAAATTAATGCTTCTTTCAAGTTTCAACTACGTATTGTTTACACCTTTAAATAATTATATTATTATATAATAATATGTATGCAGACAATGTATAATTTTTAAAATTACAAAATAATAAGATAAACAATTTTGTACATGTTCATTCATAAAACTGAATATTATATACACATTTTTTTAAATATTGTGTATTGTTTTTGAATAAAATTTAAATATCTATCCACATTATTTAATTTGATAACATCAAATAGAAAGAATACATTATTTTTTTTAAGAGAAAAATAATTTATTGATTCAAAATAGCATCACATCAATAGAATTATATAATCAAAGTTGCTAAGTCACGTATCGACGAAATATCATCAAAGCACAAGCACGTAATGCACCGATTAAAGCCTATATATTTGATAGTTCAGCATACATATTTGATATTACCATTATGACTAGAATACATATGATTATTATTTGGAAAATCCAGACTAGTTTTCCCTAAATTAACAAATGTTTCTAGTCTATAATAAAATTAACGTGAATAGTAACTTCAATGAATATCCAAGACATTCTTGATACAAAAATAATGACAAACTAAAATATTATAATAAGAAAATAATACCAAATAAAGCACTGGGGAATTTATTTATGGTCGGCATTAGCCTACTGTCCCTAGCACCAACCAACAACTTCCACTAATTCAAAGAGAAAATACAAGCTTAAGATCACAAATCAATTCCTGCAAGAAATTGATACAGTGCACCAAAACATTCGCAATACTACAAATAATTTTAAGTTTGGACAAGACGTATGCTTAAACAAAAGGGAAGCCCCAGGCAGGAGAACTCACTGACTGCACTCATTTATAAAAACAACAAATCTCCACCTTGAAAAAATATACAATCATATCTGTATCTCTTTAACAAAAGTCGTAACGCCCAAAGCCGATACTTCAACGACGCAATCAAACTCAGAATGTTGATCAAGTCTAAACAATGATTGAATCAATCATCGCTTCACCACCTTAGTCAACATATCTCAGGATTATCATCACCTGATCTTCCTCGAACTAAGACTCACCAATGATTTCCCGCATAAAAATGATATCACCTCACATCAATAGCGCTTCATCCGTGCATGATACAACTTGGTCCTTCGCTAAATGAATAGCGCCTAATCGCCACAAAACACTATAACCGTTTCACCAACACCCAAATCTCATCGAAGCAACCCTTAGCCATATTGCTTCCCTAGCGCCCGATGATCGCCACATATACTCTTGCCTCCGCCATTGAAGCCCAGAGGCCCAGCCGGTATAAGCGGACTTCGACTAAGCGGTGCTTTTGCGAGTAAACACATAACCGGTGGTTGATACCGTTTATCAGATCATCGGCGTAATACGAGATCGTCGATATCCATTACATCGCGACCCGACCCTTATCATCCTTCTTAAATATCGTGAACCATAGGTTTTACGAGATATGCCTTAGAATCCATTTCCACTTTGCTTACTTGATGTTCTTTCAGGATTATGCATGTACGCTCCACGATCTAGCGCATGTGAAATGTTAGGCCTTGTACACACCATAGCATACATCAAGCCACCCACTGCATTTGAATAAGGAACCTTTGACATATATTCACCGTTTCTCTTACATCTTTGGACAACTGAAACCGCTAAGAAACGAAATGAGGCGGAGTGGGGTACTTACGGGTTTGGTCTTCTGAGGACGTACCAAGCGTTATAGTACCTTCTTGAGCCTTGCAGGTTAAACAAAGTGTGCCTCATGCGTCTACCAGTATTTCAAATATAGAATCTTCTTGAAAACCACTTGGATCTTTGTTTGGAACTCCTTGCTTGGTTGAGCCTTGATGCATATCTCCCTTGATTCCTTGATCTTTTATCAGCATGTCATTTAACATATAAGAAGGTATATGAAAGATCCGTCTCTTGTAGCTTGCGAGGAAATACACCGCAGTGATCAAAGCGCCACAGTGTAGTTACGCTATCACGAGGCGATAAAATCGGCATACCACTTTATGCGATTGCTTCCGACTCATATAACAATTTATGATTTACAAACCCGATTTTTCTTTCGGTAACTTTGAGAGCCATGCTGGAGTTATATAGATTTCCTCCCGAATCACCATGTAGAATGTTGTCTTCCGCGTCTCATTTGAAGCTAGTTCCATATTAATTGTGCTACAGAACAACAAAATCGACAACGGAGGAATGTTTCTGGAGAAAATACCTCATTGTAATTGATTCCCTCCTTGAGGCAGCGCTGGCTGGAGGTCTTGCCTTGTGGCGAGCGTCATTCTTGGCGATCCCTTCTTTACGGCGTAAACCCGTTTCGTGATTTCACTTCTTTCCTTTGGTAGTCTAGCTGGCTTCCAGTGCATGATTCTTCCTGAGGGAGTAAAATTTTCTTCATCAGGCTTTCTTCCACTTTCTTTATAGGACTACTGTTTGCTTCAAAGAAGAAAGTCGAGTATACCTTCTTGCCGTGGAAATGCATAACCATATATCTGAAATCGAGAAAGGTTCCTAATCTCTTCTTGGCATGATGGCGATTGGTAAATCCACATTTGTTCTTTGAGGTTCTTCGTTTGAAACCTCTTCTCTCGACTATACCTTCCATAGTCCATCTGCTTTGGTCTTCTTGGTTTCGTGAATAAATGCGAAACTCCACATTTTACAGTACCCTCACTTCTGTGATCTTCCCTGCAGGCTCTTTGAAAAGTGTTCTACGACACTTTACTATATTGTGCCTTGACATAATGGATTCATCAAAGTAACATCCACGCGAAATAATTTTCTTGAAGATGGGCACCATAGTAAATTATCCCTTATTTTGAGGTAACTCCATGCAGCAAATGCCTTTTAGCCGCGGATCGAGCTTGATTTGCTGGCGCTGACTTCGGCGCCAGGATGTGGCGAGGTCCTCTCCTTTTTAAACATAACCTTTTCCCATATTCCTTATAATGTTAAACAATTGCTTGTATTTACATTACGCGTGGATTACAAAATATAATCTGGCTCAAAATATACTGGAAATATTGACATCTGATATTTACATTAGTTCTGAAATTTCATATACAAAATAGACCTAAAGGTCTTCGGTGAGCTTATTTATGACCTTTGGCTGCGATGTAAGATTTGTAGGTCCTGGTTTCCTCTTTTGTACTACGCAGTTGAACACGTGCTAAACTACGCTTAGTGGGAATATGACCACATTAGAGTCACCACCCTTTATCTGATCATATGACCGCCATAACATTATCGATTCTTATCATTTCGCATATATATATCCTTTTCATAACCAGTGTCATTTCTTATCATGCCCACATGCTTTTCATATGCGTCATATGCTTCCTTACTTATTCTTGTAGTATATGCTATCGTCTGTGCGGTCTTGTCTTCTCATATTCTCTTCATATATTACTCTACATTTCCTTTGCATATACCTGTGTTTCTTTTATGTTTCATGTATAAACCCTTAGAAGGCGATATAGGAAACCATGAGGGCACAGAATCTTCATTATCATTGTGAGGCAGTGTACTATGCGATAATATGATGCGAAGGTATGTCTTGTATGAGGCGGTGACCATTCATGAGATGCCGTAATATGATACGAGTATCATCAGCGTATGAGCGGTGACCATTCGCCGAGTGCGGTAATGCGTTTTGAGTACTCGTAAGTGTATGAAACGATGACCATCATGATTACGGGAAGTAGCGAAATGGTGACCCTTTAGGATTTTTGATCGAAGCGGGATCTATGTCGCCGTGACAAGCGTGTGGAATATGCGGCCTTGTATCTTTGCGACCATTTGTTTTCCACCCAATAGGCATGCCGTTCAGCCCTCTGCCGGGTTGTGAGCGATCAATGGAAGTATTTGTGCCGGTGTATCTCATATTCACGAATAATTATTGTCTGTTCGGTAATCATATGTGATATATATATACAATCATTATTCACATATCTTTTCATTTTGTATCTGAATATATACTTAATAACTATGCTTTGCCATATATACGAAGCTATTCATGAATTCGCAGCCAGAGCATTCCTCTGATGAATACTGCCTTAATTAGCATGGTGCTACTGTTTTCGTGTTTTCTGGAACTAAGATGAGTTCCAACCTTATAAATCTTTCTAATGATGGATTCTTGACTCAATGGGCTTTCCATGAGTCCAAAGACACTAATCAGTTAAAGCTTGAAGGAGTTACGACACTTAGAAGTTGGAGGTCATGCGATCGATCTTGACAGTGACTGAAGTAGCCATTTGTTTGTCGTACGACTCGCTCTAACACCTCGGTCCTGACATCTACTATCCTCCTCAGACATAAGTGTATTCTTGACTCAATGGGCTTTCCATAGAGTCAAAGAACGCAATCGGAGTTCAAGCGAAGGGTTATGACCTTACGAAGTTGGAGGTCGTGCCTTGATCAGCCAGTGAAATTGTGGCATCTGAAGTAATGTAGTTGTTGCGGCTTATTTGTTTGACGAACCTTTGTTTTGACGACCTTGTTGTGAGCACTGTTTGACGAAACAGCATTTGGCGGTACGCCCCATTTGGCAGTCTTGTTTGACCCTGTTGGCGACCCGCATTGGACTGACCAACGTTTGGCGACCTCTTGTTTGGCGACCTCTGTTTGTGACCCCTCGCCCATTTGATTGTTTAGAGTAAAGACCATAACGAATTCTACAGGAGTCAGATGAGAAATTTAAAGCCCAACATCAAAGTTTATTGATGTGGCTACAATTTCCTGAAGGACTTACTGCACCAAATTCTCCTTATTTCCCCGACCAGAAGCCCGTTCCTACAGGATCCGAATTTCTTTGCATATGGTCGACAATAGGGCGTTTTACGGGTTGACTTACAACTAGACCTTCTGAGACACATGTGTTAGGAGCCTTAAAGCTCTTCTTAACTCAACCCTACAAGTAGGTTTAGGGGTTCCCCAGACTCAAACCATACACAAGATAGGGGGGGGGGTTCTAAAACATGTATCCATACATGCAGACCAAACCCCAGACTTCCATACAACCCAGGAACATGTGTCCGTACACACAGTTTACATACACATATTCATGGTTTCATACTTCTATACCAAATCATAGTTCCATACAACCCCGAGACATGTATCAGGTACACACCTAGTTTTACATACACATATTCATGGTTCCATACCCATGCTGATTATACCCGACCTCAGTGTTAATTCCGCACTCCTTGGATTTCCATACAACCCAAGGCATTATCCATACACAGCAGTCTTCTTCTTCTTCTTCTTCCTTTCTTACTCTTAACTACTCCATATAAAGTAATTTGCTCTCACTTCTCCCGAAGACGAAATGAGATATTTATTTTGGTCTTATCTTCTTCTGATCTTATCACTTTTTATTTCGCTTTGGTCCGCCCGAGCTCTTCTAATATTTCTGAATCAATTTATTATTCTTCTGATAGCCTCGAATCTTTATTATTTGTAATTTAACTTATGCATGTTCCTACTTTGTTTTTATCTTATTTTACTCTAGAATAAATATACATTTACGTTATTATACGAAACATGTTATGAAACTATTAAGGTGTATAATTTGGGGTTATTCTGACTCTCCACGCCAAAAGAATTTCGTCCTCGAAATTCATACCTGATTCGAAGAGTTACGGATACTGTGCTCTCATAGTTGCTTTTGGCTCCCAAGTAGCTTCTTCTCTACCGTGGTGTTGCCAGAGAACTTTCACTAATGGTACTTGTTTGTTCCGCAACTGTTTCACCTCTCGAGCTAGAATGATCTTTGGCTCCTCATCATAAGACAAATCCTCTTGTACTTGTATTTCTTACTGGTAGTATGTGCGACTCATCGGACGGTATCTCGACATCGACACATGAAACATTGTGTAATTTGGCCCGACTCCGGGAGGAGTGCCAATCCCGATCGCCACGGGGCAATCGTTCCAAAACCTCGTGGCCACATGAACCTTGGACTCGAAGCACGCGCTACGACGAACCAGCAAATTTTCTCCATGGTGATACCTTTAAAAAGGCCTTGTCGCCCACGTTATATTCAATATCTCTCCTCTTTAGGTTAGCATACGATTTTTGTCGATCACTAGCTGCCTTTAATCTCTGAATAACTACTTTCTCTTACGCATCTTTGCATATCTGGACCTACTCAGTTTATCTTTCATTTTAATTTTGTCAGACACATGGGAGTTACATTTCGGCCGTCCCTGGCTTCATATGGTGCCATACAATGCTTGGCCCGAAAACTATTGTTATAAGCAAATTCCATCAATGGAATATACATCGACTTCTAAAAATTTGCGACCCGACCTCGAAGCATATCTTGAGCACTTGAATCAATCTCTGGCGTAATACATTTGCGGATGGAATGCGTACTAAAATTCAGCTTAGTGCCTAAAGTGACGTAATTCCTTCGAACCTTGATGTAAATCGCGGATCTCTGCTCCAGGCCTGATAGGCAGCGGCACACCGTCTGATCGCCTGATTTCATCTACATATAACTCGGTAGTCGATCCATAGAATGAGTCGATCTTAATTTGGTATAAATCGTGAGCTTTGTGAGCTATCTCGATCACCTAGGCAGTCATGCTTTGTTGTGTGGGGGAAAGCAGGCACAAAATCCCCGTAGTAATGTTATCCCACTTCCATTGAGGAATTGGAAGGGGGATTTAACAAACACAATGGGAACTTGGTGTTCGCTTTAACTGGCGACCACGTCAAACAGACACGTATTGATCCACATCTCTTTCATTCCTTTCCCACCCGATAAGCTGTTTTGGAGTCTGGTACATCTTATTGCTTCGGGATGCATAATTAAATCACAGTATTATGAGCCTCGAAATAGCAACTTTTTCTTTAGCTCTTTATCATCGCACACATAATCTATTACGGAAATACAAACTTCGACTTCTTTCTCTAAAAGCTTCGGTCTTGTCTGCATCTCTAACCATACGTAAATTTTACGTAACTCTTCATCATTTTTAGCATCTATAATAGTTTGCTTTAAAGCGGGTTGCGCTTCTAATTGAACTAACATAGCTTTCATCATCTCTAGTCTCGATCAACGTTACTGGCAGTGACATTGCTGCCCTTGTCTTTCGACCCAAAGCATGGTACTATATTAGCCTTTAGGAACAGTGTCATGATCTTGATCATAATCCTTTATTAACTCTAACCACCTCATTTGGCTCAGGTTAACTCTTTAGTTGTAGTACTTGAGACTCTTATGATCGGTGTAAATTCTACACTTTTCCCCAGTATAAGTAGTGTCGCCATATTTTAAAGCAAACCTTCTGTGACTAACTCTGCTAAGTCATGGAGTGGGATAATTTTGTTCATGTCATTCAATTTGTCACGGGCTGCGTAAGCCCTTTACTTTCCCATCTTGCATTAACCGCATCCTAAACTAGTGCATGAGCATCCAGCATACAAAGTATACTCTTTTCCGGGTAATTTGCGTCCAATCTTGGGTGCTTAAACCGGCATCCGCTGTGTCGAAACTATTCGACATTTTATGCATCCTTAAAACTTTATTCCTTTCACGAGTAACCTTGGTGGCGGACTTTATAATGAAAAGCCTCCTCCGCAAATCTTCTATAATAGTAGAAGCTAGACCCGAGAAACTTCTCACCTCAGATTACATTTGAGGTGATTTCCAATTCTAGCTGCGATCTTAATGATCCAACTCTTATACCCTCGTGGAACCTGATGTGGCTAAGAATGAGACTTCTTTGCTTAATCACATTTGCTAAACAGCATCTCTTCTTTTCTCTTAACGTCACAAGACTATTCTCAAGTATTTGTTCATGTTCCTGTGCATCATAGAATACACCGAGGATGTCATCAATAAAAACCCACGACAAATTGATCCACATAGGGTCCGAGAAAGCCATTCATCGAATCCATGAATCTTTGCCAGTGCATTAGTCGATCAAATGGCATGACGAAAACTCATAATGACCATATTGGGTTCATCTGATCTTAATGATAGGTACTTGTTTCCTTTGTCACCTTATTGATCTGCCCAGATAATGCGATGCACATCGTGGAGTGCCATCTTTCTTTCTAAATAAAGCAGGTGCACCAGGGGATACCTTTGGGTCGGATAAATCCTTTATCTAAAGTTCTTGCGATTGACTCTTTAACTCTTCGGCTCAGATTTGGAGCCATCTGTCTGATTGCCCTTGACATAGGAGTATTCACAGTACGATTTCTATAGCTAAGTCACCTCTCATGTGGAATGCTTAGTAACTCGCCGGGGGTGTCACGGAAATTCCGCACTGCGGGATCTTTCTCACGTCAACTTGACCTCTCGCTGGAATTCAGTATCAAAACGAAATGTCTCCACATCCTTTCCTATGAATTCTCTAGCTTGCATAGTGAAGATGACATTAGACATTACACTTGATCCCGATGCCTTGTACTATTACCTCGGTCTGGTCAAACATTTCAACCACTACAGTCTTTTGTCCTGATCGCGATGGCTCGGTGCTTAGACAACCAATCCATTCCCTAGAATCAAGTCAAATTCTCGGAATGGTAAGGTTATCAAATCGAGAAACTCTCTTGTTTAATATAACGATAGGACCAATTTCTATATATATTATTCACACTAGTTGTACCGTGAATTAGTTACATGCATGTCATATCTTTAATTTCCATTCTTTGAGACTTTACCAAATACATACTCCATTGCACACGTATGAATGAGTAGATCGGGATCGATCAATGCATGCATCTCTATATCATATAAAGAAAATATATCAGCTATAACCTCGGGGCATTCACAGTCCTCACGAGCCTTCATAGCATATGCTCGTCTTTGGTCTTTGTCAGACATAGGACGATCTTTGTTTAGACACTTTGCCTCCTCGTCCCCTATACTGAGATGGGCCACTACTACCCTTACCACGATCGCGAGTCGAAAGTGGTGTCGCAGATCTTCCTCTGCCACTTCCTTGTTGGCTTCCATTATCCCCTAACTCTTGAGGACAAATTTGTGCTTTGAAATCTTTCCCGAGGCTTCCACCCAGAAAACACCCTCGCATCCTTTATCCTGTGAGCTCCCCAGTGCAGCCACATGTGATAGGGGGCATTTAGGGAACTCTCCGGGTCCTAGCCCCAGGCTTCCTCTGCCCTTTACGTGCTGCTTTGGACCTTTGTCTTCCACTTCTCATTAGCGGACTATATTAGAGTTAATTTGGAGATTCTCTAGCTCTTTTTCTGAGGAGAATGACTTCTCTGAAAACTTATTCTTTTGAAGAATCTTTCTTTTCTTTGCTTTCGTTTCTAGTTTCTCACACTTTCATTGCGGCTTGGACCAGTGATAGAAATCCACGGTTTGGAGAGAAGTCATAGGTGCGAATACTTCTTGATGGAATCATCTGAGTCCATATAATTACTACTGCAAAATGCCTCGGTGAGGACCCGGTCAAGTGCATACTCTTAAGATAGGTAAATTCTTTTCATATTCATTATAGATAAGCTCCTTTGCTTAATTTAGGAATTTGTTTCCATTTGGAATTTTATACATTTCGGTAACATACTTGCCCGAACTCTTGGACAAAGAACTCCCAGTCATGGGATTTGGAATCCTTGGACTTTTGAGCACTAGTTTCACCGGTCGTATGCCTCCTTCTTGATAGTGAGGCTTTACTTGCGTGATGCTCGATCGGGAGGGACATCCCAACCTCTTACAATACCCTTTAGCACTACGGCTCCAAAATTCGGCTTTCTCTGACTCTTCCATGCTCGACCCATGGAATTCCTGCCTTCAAGTATCTTCTTATTGTGTCTATTGGGCTTTAGGAAGATTCGATCTATCAGCTTAGAGCCATGTCTTGCGATATTCTCGGCCAAGGCGGTGGGCTCGTCAGGTACATTACTTTCCAGAAGGTTGGTGACTAACCCTTGTTCTCTTCCAGGTTAACACTCTCGGCAACTAGCCGGGAAGATCCATCACATACAAAACACGGGACATCCACATCGGACGACCATTTACTAAACACGGGCTTTCTATCATATATATACATTGAGAGCCACCTAAACTGGAGCTTTCGAAGCGCCTAAACACAGGTGTGATACCCAGCTAAGCGCCGACGTGACTCGGCGCTAGGATGTAAGTGAGGTCACTCTCCTTTTTAAACTTATAACCTTTACACTTACATATTCATATAATGTTAAGCAATTAACTTGTATTACATTACGTGTGACAGTTACAAAATATAAATCCTGAGCTCAAATATGGAAATGTTCAATATCTACAAATATTTACATTGATTTACAAAATTTCGTATCTAGAAATAGACGCAAAGTCTTAGGTGGGCACTGATAACATTATTGGCCTTTGGCTGGCGATATGGATTGTTCGGTCCTCACGGTTTCCTCTTGTACTACCGATTGAACACCGTGCTAAGCTTTGCGGCTTAGTGGAATATGACTTCTATTAAGAGTCACCACACTTTTATCTGATGCATATGACCGTATAACATTCTGGAGTTCTTATCATTTCGCATATATATATCCTTTTCATAACCAGTGTCATTTCTTATCATCTTATATAATTTTTCATGTCATCGTATGCTTTCTTATTCTTGTAGTTGTATCTTATCGTCGCATAGCGGTGCTATGCTTCTCATGTCTCTTCATATATTCTCTACATTTCCTTTGCGTATCTGTCATTTCTTTTATGTTTCATGTACCGCGCCAAACCTTAGAAGCGGATCTGGGAAACCGTAGGGAGCTTTGAAGGTCTTGTTATCATTGGTATTGAGACAATGTAACATACTCGGTAATATGATGCAGAAGGTATAAATCACTTTGTATGAGCAGTGACCATTCATGGCGCCCGGTAATATGATGCAGAAGGTATCATCCTTTGTATGAGCAGTGACCATCCGCGGAATTACCGTGTGCGATGCGAAGGTATCATCGCTGTATGGGCATTGACCATTCATGAGTGCCGTAATATGATACCCCAGGTATCATCCTTTGTATGAAACGATGACCATCCATGAATGCCGGGCCCATTTGTGGTGACCACTTTTCGAAGACCACTGATCAAGCGGGATATGTCATCGACAAGCGTGGCGGAATATGCGTATATGTATCTTTGCTGACCATTTGTTTTCCACTAATAACGGCATGCCCATCTATCCCTCTACCCGGGTTAAGCGAACTGATCAATGAGTATTTTATGCTTTCGATATATATACCTCATATTAGAATAATTATTGTCATTCGGTAATCATATGTGATATATATATACGTCGTTGTCGCTATCTTTTCGTTTCATATCTCATTATATCGTAAATACTTTATCTTTATATATAATAACTTCTGAGCTATTCTGAATTCATAATAGACATTCATCTGATGAATAAGCTATGATGCTTGTAGTACCTACTGTTTTTCGTGTTTTTCTGGAACTAAGATGAGTTTCCAACCTTATAAAACTTTCTATTGATGGATTCTTGGCTCAATGGGCTTTCCACCAGAGTCGAACACCCCCGAATCAGGTTGAAGCGAAGGAGTTATGACCTTAGAAGTTGGGTCATGCGCGATCTGATCTTGACGAGGCGACCTAGGCCCGACGTGCTGACTGTCATGGAAGAGCTCAGCTCTAACACCTCAGTCTGACATCTACCCTATCCTCCTCAGGCATATGAATGTATTCTTGACTCAATGGAGGAACTCCATAGAGTCCCGAGAACATAATCGAATTTCAAGCGAGAAGGAGTTATGACCTTCGAGTTGGAAGTCGTGCAACATCCAACCTTGGTAGCGAGTACATCGCGAAGTAGCGAGCCTTTGTTTGCGAGCCTTTGTTTGTAGTCTTGTTTGACGAGCCTTGTTTGTAGTCTTGTTTGGCCAAACCTTGTTTGGCAATCTTGTTGGCCGTCTTGTTTGGCGACCCGCAATTTGGCGACCCGCGTTGGGCGACCCTTTGTTGGCGACTACTTTGTTTGGCGACCTCGTTTGTGACCTGTTTGGCGACCTACGTTTGTGACTCGCTGCATTTAGTACGTTCGGGTAAAAAGACCATAACCCAGTACAGGAGTGAGTGAAATTCAAAAGCTAACATCAAGTTCATTGATGTGGCTACAATTTCTGGAAGGACTTCTTGCCAAATTCTCCTTATTTCTGACTTGAAACCCGTTCTGCAAGATCCAGCTACCATGTGGTCGACAATAGGGCATTTTAAGGTTCAACGCAACTAGACCCTTCTCGAGCACATATTTAGGAGCCTTAAAGCTCTTCTTAACTCAATCCTACAAGAAACAGTTTAGGGTTCCCCAGGAAACCCAAACCATACACAAGATAGGGTTAAAACATGTATCCATGCATACATGCAAAGCCCAGACTTCCATCTGACCCAAAGACATGTCATTTAGTTTACATACACATATTATTCATGGTTCCATACTTTTCTATGCAAATCATGGTTCCATCCTGACCCAGGGCATGTATCGAGTACCTGCGCTGGATTTACATACGCATATTCGCGGTTATACCCATCTTTCGAATTCCATACCCGACACTTTCAGAATTTAGTAATTCCATACTCCATAGTTTCCATCTGACAAGCATTATCCATACCTGTGATCTTCTTCTTCTTCTTCTTCCTTTCTTCTCTTCTCCTTATAAAATTGTTGCTCTCCCTTTCAGACGAAATGAGATGTTATTTTAGTCTTATCGCTCTTGATCTTATCCTTTTTATTTCACTTTGGTCCTCGACTCTTAATATTTACAAATCCAATTTATTATTCTTCTGATAGCCTCAAATCTTCTTTATTTATTATTTGTAATTTAACTTATGCATATTCCTACTTTTGTTTTTAGCTTTATTTTACTCCGAATAAATATACATTTACGTTATTATACCCAAAACATGTTATAAAACTGTTAAGGTATAATTTGGGGTGTTACAAGATTCCTTTACATGATAATAAGAAGTGGAACCAAACACACGTAAAGTATCATAATCATTTGTAGGTTTTCCAGACCATACCTCCAAGGGTGTTTTGCCATTTAGTGCAGCTGATGGTAGACAGTTAATGAGATGACTCGTGATACACACAACCTCACCTCGTAACCGGCTTCGCCTAAACCAACATCGACAACATACACCGAACTTTCTCCAAAGAAGGTTCGACATTCACGCGTTTCGCCACCCCATCTCTATCGCTGCATCTCTAACCCGTAAAGTGCCGAGATATGCCTTCTTTCTTATAGAAATAGGAAAATTGATCAAATCGATATTCCGCACTAATGGCCGACCCGGAAAGTACTTCACCTTCCTCCCTGTCTGGGTTCTCCACCATTTTCTTCCATACAAGAAATGTTTCAAACACCTCATCTTTGGATTTCATCGTATACACCCAAACTCTTCTGGAAAAGTCATCAACAAATGTAACAAAGTAATGTTTACCTCCCAAGGAAGCCGTCTTGGTTAGTCCCCATATGTCTGTGTGAATATAATCCAATATACCTTAAGTATTATGGATTGTGGTACCGAACTTCACCCTCGTTTGCTTTCCCATAACACATTACTCGCAAAAATACAGCTTGCAAGTCTTTGCACCTTTCAATAATCCTTGCATAGCCAACGTTTGCAAAGATTTCTCTCCAGCATGTCCAAGTCTCATATGCCATAACCCGGGACATCAGCCTTACTTACTCACCTCCGACAATCGTTGATGTTGTCCCCACTAATGTGCTGCCTTGATAAAGGTACAAGTTGTTTCTCCTTATACCTTTCATCACCACAAGTGCTCCTGAAACAACTTTTAGAAGCCCATTATGCATAATGATAGTGAAACCTTTTGACTCCAAGGTTCCCAAAGAAATGAGATTCTTTTCAAGTTTTGGAATGTACTCCAACATCCACAAGACCTTGTCGACCCCATCATGATTCTTCAAACTGATTGAACCGATCCCAGCTATCTTGCAAGGTTGATTGTTTGCCAGATGAACAACACCACCATCAAGTTCTGTAAAGTTGAAGAACCACTCCTTTCTGAAACACATATGGAATGAGCAAGCTGAATCACACAACCATTCATCAATACTAGTCACTGATGACATACAAGCCAGTGAAAAATCTGACTTATCATTTTCAGCCACACATGCTTCAGATGCACCATTTCCTTTCTTTTTATGCAGCTTCGGACAATCTTTCTTCCAATGCCCTTTTTCGTGACAAAAGGCACATTCATCTTTTGCAAGTTTTCCTTGTGACTGAGATCTTCCCTTCTCCCGGTTTTCTAGCTTGATTACGAATTCTAACAAAGGTGGGCTTTCCCACCACTGAGCTCCCTGCGGTTCTAATTCTATCTTTTTTGTCTGATCTCATTAGAATACGTAGCAAGAGTTACTTCTTTAAAGGTTATTGTTTCCTTCCCAGTCAACATACTAACAATAAGATGTTCATATTCATCAGGAAGGGAAGCTAACAATATCAAAGCCTTATCAACATCACTTACTTTCTCATCCAAATTCAATAAATTAGTTACTAATGAATCAAATCTGGTGATGTAATCATTCATAGTGGTACCTAGTTTATACTGGAAGCGGTACAACTTCGTTCTCATATAGAGCTTGTTCTCTGTGCTCTTCTTCATGAACTTGTCTTCCATCTCCTTCCACAACTTGCTTGCAGACGTCTCTCTCATAAACGGATATTTCAGCTCTCCTTTGGAGACACAATCGAATCGTACCACATGCTAAACGATTGATTCTTGTCCAATCTTTCTCATCAACACCTTCGTATGTTTTCTTCTAGGGTGCAGATCGTTCATTGAAAGAACATCCGGACCTCACACCGCCACATGCCAAAGTTACTGTGCCACTGGGTCTCTCCACATCACCCTGTATTAGTCACCATTGATCTTGATGAGAATCTTGTCGGTGTAGAGGTTGATGGTACACTGGATTTAGATTCTGACATTTCTACAACAAATAGTTGTCACTGCGGAATGTCAATATCTCAATAGAATCTTTTCTGATGTGGAAGATCAGACAAAGCTGCAACCACAGAGCATACTTAGAAACTATAAAAATGCCAAAAGCCCAAAGGAACCTTTTCTGATGTGGAAGATCAGATAACATTGCAACCATAGAGCATACTCAGAGGAACCTTGGCTCTGATACCAATTGTTGGGAAAATCCAGGTTAGTTTTCTCCAAATTAACAAATGTTTCTATTCATGTGAATAATGCTCCGAACGTGAATAGTAACTTTCAGCGGAAATACCCGGCAAATCTCTGATACAAAATAATGACAGCTAAAATAGTTATAGTAGAAAATAATACCAAATAAAGAACACCAGAAATTTACGAGGTTCGGCAATAGCCTACATCCTCGGGCACCAACCAACAACTTCCACTAATTCAAAGAGAAAATACAAGCTTAAGACCACAAATCAATTTCCTAAGAAATTGATACAAAAAGTAAATACCCAAAACAATTGGGTAATACTACGAATAACCTTAAGTGGATGGGGAGAGTTGTGTTTAAAACAAAGAAGGGAAGCCCCTTTTTATAGGCTAAAGGGAGAAAGCAAAACCCACAACTAAACGATGTGGGATTGCATTTTGACAAAAACAACAATTATAGTTTTGCAGCACGACCATTGATTTGATTTCTTTGCTGCTGATTAGATATACTTTACTTCTTTGAATCGTTATTAAACAAATAAACTCTGCACCACGATGACGACAAACAAACGCTGCACTAAGACGACGACAAACAAACACCGCACCAAGACGATGACAAGCAAACACCTCACCAAAACAACAACAACCATACGTCACACCAAGATGACGATAAAAAAAGAAAAAAAAAAAGGCAAATGAAAACCTAGATCTTGTGGAATAATCACTTTATTGAAAAAGAAAATTATGAGAAGAGGTGTAGAATAGTTGATGGTGGAAGAACAAAATATGGAACAAAATCCTTTGGTGTAGGAAGAACAAAAGTTGGAGGTTTAAACTTGATGATGGTGGGAGCTTTTTATTGGGGAATCAATAATTGTTCGATTCGACTTGGCTCGTTTTTGCCGTTAGCAACTCCATATCATGGGCTGAAAGTTGGATTTTGGGTTTCCTAGTTAGAAATAAGCTTAGAAGAATACATTTTAGGGCTTTAACACATACAACATGTGGCCCATGGGTTATATTGTATGCGGGGGGCAATTATTGACACTAAAAATAATTTTTTGGCCTAAAAGGTAGTGGAATTGGCCAAATAAATATGACAAACCCAAATCGTGCAAGCCTAACTCAATCCGATAAAGCCCAACACAAGAAGATGTTAGTACGAGGTTTATTTCTCAAAGCCTAATAGTTATTTCTCCAGCCCATTAAAATTTTAAATTGAAGGAAATGGTTAGATGAGTATCTAAAGTAAATAATGGAGGAAAGACGCGTGGAATAACAACTATGCAGAGGGGTTGAAGTTTTGACAAGTTAAAGTAGTGAAAAAAATCAAGGACACGTGTAAAGATGAGATAAAAGGACTATGGGACTTGAAAAAGTTATAAAAATAGTATTTCCCAAGCAAATAGTGGAATGGTGCGATTTCTCTAATGGGAAAATAGGGGAAGAGCAATTTTTCCAGGGAATGAGTTAACTGAAGCAGTTAAAGAAGAATGTGAATAAGGGAACGTGGGTAGTCACTTGAACCTTTATAAAAGGGAATCAAAGCATCATAACAAGAGACTGATGATTGAACACTCAAAATCGAGCAAGAGTATTTCAGCATTTCTACAAATTCAACATCCGTCTTTTCTAGATTCTTAGCTTAGTTTTATATGTTTTTATTTCTAAGCATTTTGTTACTTCAAAGCTTTCTTGCTTCAACATTTGATTTTTAGTCAAATTCTATAATAAAATATACTATTTTTCAAGCTAATCTATTAAGTTTCCTCTTAACTTTCAATTTAGTCCATACAATCTAATTTTTAAGGTATTTTTCCACTTAGAATATAGGGAACTGTCAAGGGAATTAGGTGATCCATTTTTCGCTTGAGCAGAAGCTAGATTTCGACATAGTTTCAGTTTGAAAATACTATTATTTTCTGATACGTCAACACATTCACTAATTTCTATACTTTTTGTATGTTATGGTGAATTCCACAAGAAAATCCACCAAACATAATGTAACATAGTAAAAAAGCTTTTACAAACCAAACATTAAGAAAACATTGATGTACGATTCAAAAACATTAATGTAAAAAAAATGAATTACTTTTTCAAATTGAAATATAGGAAGCATTGTTTAATAATATCAATCGGGCACGTTTATAAGTTAAAAAAAAAAATCCTAATTTCATCATATAAATTAAAAAAGGCGAGTTTTTTTTTTTTTTTTTAATATATGAAGCATTTACATATAAGCATGTTACAAATTAAAAAAAGCGAGTTTTTCTTTTTAATATATGAAGCATTTACATACAAACATGTTATCTGTCACGCCCCGAAACCTACCCTAGGGGCATGACTGTCAATTCACACCCTCAAGCCTTTAACCTTCCTTGTAACTGGATTTTTGTTTGATTACCAACACATGTTCAAAGTAAATGCGCAACTTTCTAAATTCATAAATTCTCCAAATTCAAAATTTCATGCCGACAAAATTATTTGCAAATATCCAAATCTCAATTATGCATGTCATATAAAGCTATTCAGAATATAACAATATTTGGGATATCTCAAATCCCACTTTGTACTAATATAAAAACGAATGTTATCATCCAAGTGACATTCTCAATTAACTTTTAAAACCTAACATTTCACATAAACATGAACTTATTAGTTCAACATGATCCAACATAAAGTTATAATCAAATCCTAATGATGACGAATCCCCAACCTAGCCATCACTCATCGCGGAAACTAAAAGTACCTGAAAATATATCAACGAATGAGAGTAAGCTTAAAGCTCAATAAGAAATACTAATACATTTTCATGGATAAAAAAGTTTTCAATCATATAACAAATAGGAGATGTTTTTCATCAAACTTTAGATTCAAAAATAAGTTGGAACATTAACAAAATTTACTTTCAAACATTCTCACATCCATTTCTAAATCAGCTTCTATATCAAATGTGATCAAAACAATTTCATATCAAATTTCGATTCAAACACTTTCATATCAAGTCCAAAATCAAATACATTTCAAATATATTTTTCTCTGGTAATCAAATATCAAATGTTGCCCAGCCACGTGGGACTTTCAAATGGGTGGCTAGCCGCAAATTGTTCATTTTAAGGCACTGCTTTGCCACGGCGTAATGTCAACCAACTGTCAGAACATAAATGCAGCGGAATTTAAAAATTTTTATCCCTTAACCCACCAAGGATCACATGCGTTTCATAAAAAACCGAAGGAAGGGTAAACGAAACTTACCTCTTGTAGATCGATTTGTCAAGCCTTCAAAGTCTGCGTCTTGGTTTATTCGGATCTTCAAAGTCATGCCTTTCTAAAAGCTACCAATCTCTCTACAAGTATCCACACACTAATGTACACTGAATGATCCAGTTAATATCTGTCTGTCAAACACTATGTTTCTGCTTAATGTTCTAGATAAAAAGACTACCAATAAAAAATATATATGTTCACATATATATATATATATATATATATATATAAGTCTCCTAGGCTTTGTCAAAACGAATTTGATATTATTATATATTTAAAACTTTTTTAAATAATAACAATTTAAATTCAAATCCTTATCAGATAAGGAAACAAATTTATATTATTATATATTTAAAATTCCTTTTAAATAATAACAATTTAAATTCAAACTTTATCGATAAGGAAACGAATTTATTTATATTAATATATATTTAAAACTTTAATAATAACACTTAAATTCAACCTTATCAGATAAGGAAACGAATTTATATTATTATATATTTAAAACTCTTTTAAATAATAACAATTTAAATTCAAATCCTTATCAGATAAGGAAACGAATTTATTTATATTAATATATATTTAAAACTCCTTTAAAAACCCTTACAGATTATTTCCTTATCCAATAAGAAAATATAACAAATTAATTATTCCTGTTATAATTTAAATCACGAATTTAAACTTTCAAATTAAATTCGAATTTAAATAACAACTAATTGTTATTTGTAATTTAAAACAAATCTCATCATTTTAAATTACTACGTATATGAAAAACCATAACCGTTATTATTCGCTTTTAATGTGCGAATCTCTATAGGTTCAATTAACATTGACAAGTAGGGCCTTAAATCACATTTTTGATCCTGTCATATGGCCTCTAGCAAGACATTATGACTACCCAAGCAAAATGAAAGCTCATGATCCGAGACAACCTTAATATAGCTAATGACATAACTTTGTCTCATGATATCTTGGATAGAATATAAGGCATGGTAAAGTCAACCTTATATCATTCTATCTGATTACCAAAACCCACTGGGATCGACTAAAATTAAATGACATTGGATTCCAGAACAATTCATTTGAGCACGTCATGCATTCGCTTCAATCACGAGGGACCTGCAGAGATATCTCTCTTATAATAAGAGGGACAGCTCCATCTTTAATCGCTTCATCTCACTACATAATTTTGGCATGTTCAAGTATAACCTTTATAGTCATCCGATTAAAGACAACGCTTGATTATATCAAAACACAATATTTCTTATGTTGAGAACTATAGCGACCTCAGTCAAAGGATTTAATGATATCAACTATTAGAGATTAACTTATGACTTCGATCCATGTATATTAATCTCAAGACTGTCCCAATCCAATATTTGTTCTCAAATAAATAGATATAAATTTGATTTGTATCTCATACACATATTTCATCCCATGAATATCAATCAAACTTTATACTATCTTAATTCATCACATTCCATAACAATAACCGATTATGGACATTTAGAATAATTAATAATATTATTCAAGGACATTATATATAATAAACATGCAAATCATCATAACAATAAATTCTCATAAATAGCCAAATAAGCTCATGTCCATACAATGAGTTTAGAGCACTATTACTAACACCTCCCACTTGCGCCAGCCCATTCGTATCTAATACCTATGAACCTAGCATGACGATCATAAGCCATTGTGGTAGAGGCTAGTCAATGGATCAAGAACATTTATCATCCATAAACTCAGATATCTTAACGCCACCTCTCTCAATGATTTCTCGAATGAGATGATAACGCCTAAGAATGCTCGATCGCCGATGTGATCTAGGTTCCTTTGCTTGTGCACAGCACCATTATCACTACAATAAACATTAGCGGATTTGTAATGCTAGGGAACTACTTTGCCCAAGACGAACTTATCCAAACTCGCTTCCTTTGCCGCAGACTATCGCAATGTATTCAGCCTTCGCCTGTAGAATCGCAATGTTGCTTTCGCTTGAACTTTTCCAAATTTAACCGCACTCCATTTAAACAAAACACATATCCCGACTGCGATCGGAAATCATCTTTGTCATATTGGAAGCTTGCATCTGTGTAACCATTTACAACCAGATCATCTTCCAATCCGCCATACACCAAGAACATATCTTTAGACCTTCTCAGATACTTAAGAATGTTCTTGATGCCCATTCAAAGGACTCTCACCGGATCTCGACTAGTATCTTACTCGCTATGCTTAAAGCATAAGATACATCCAATCTAGTGCACAACATGGCATACATGATAGATCCTATCACGAGGCATAAGGAATCTTACTCATCCGCTTTCCGTCATCTTTAGTGTTAGGACACCGAGATTTGCTAAGAGTAATACCATGAGACATGGGCGGTATCCTCTTGAATCTCATAATCAATCGCTTCAATACTTTGTCTATGGGCACTTTTGACTTGACCAATCAGCCTCCTTAGATCTATTTATAGATCTTTATCCCTAGATGGCAAACGCTTAAGTCTTATCAGAAACACTTCCAACCAAGACTTGACATTCCGCAAGGTAGGGATATCATCTCCAATGAGGTACCATCAACATATAAGACCAAAATACAATTGCGCTTCCAATTAATTTTCTTATAAACACAAGGCTCATCTTCATTTTTGACAAATCCAAACCTCTTTGACTGATTCATCAAAACAAAGATTCCAACTCCGAGAGGCTCGGTCAAACCATAAATTTGATCTTTTGAAGCTTGCATACTTTACCAATTCCCGGTTGTACAAACCCTCGTGCATTAAGTGTGTCATGTACACATCCTCGTTAAGTTTCCATTAAGAAACGTTGTTTTAACATGCATTTGCCACCTAATCATGATATGCAAAGAATGGCAATAAGAATTCGATAGACTTAAGCATAGCTACAGTGAAAAGTTTCATCATAGTCTATACCATGAGTTTGTTTGAAACCTTGCAATTAGCCTTGCTTTGTAAGTATGCACTTGCCATCCATGTCGGCTTTTCTTCAAAACCCATTTGCACCCAATGGTCTTTGTACCTTCAGTGGGTCAACCACGTCCATACCCGATTATCATACATGGATTGAATTCACTTCATGGCTCTAACCATTTCGATTTTGGATCCAACATAGCCTCTTGATAGGTAGGGTTCATTTTGATCCACCAACAATACATCATGGCACAATACAAGAACCATATCTCTCTGCTCATGACGATCCTATCGATCTACATAAATTTTGTGTTGTAGAGGTGTGTCAACAATAGTTTGTTGACTATGAGTATCCTGCTGTGCAAGCCTAATGTTATCTTGTGGTTCCTTTAACTTTTCCAGCTTGCACTACTCCCACTCGGTTCCTTTAGAAATAAATTCCCTTTCTAGAAAGACACCATTCCAAGTAATAAACACTTGCTCTCTATGGGATTGTAGAAGTAGTGGTCCCTTAGTCTCTTTAGGATACCCCACAAAAGACATTTATCTCGACTTGGGCTCCAAATTCTTATTTGAAACTTGATCGCTTTACATAAGCTCACAACCCCAAATCTTAAGAAAAGACAACCTGACCTTTTACCACCCACATCTCATATGGTGTCTTTTCAACCGCTGATGAAATCCTCGACTTAGTGTGAACGCAGTCGCTTTCAAGTGCATAACCTCAAAAGGTAAATGGAAGATCTGTTGGATCTCCATCATAGATCGAACCATATCTAATAAAGTTCATTCTCCCTCTCGTACACACCATTCCATCGTGTTCTGTGGGGAGTTAATTGTAGAAATGATTCCACAAGTTCTAAGATGGTCATCAAATTGCTCAAATATTCGCCACCTCGATCAGATCGAAGTGCCTTGATTTGTCTGCTGTTATTTTGTACTTCATTTTGAAAGATTTGAATATTTCAAATGATTCATTATGTCTCAACAAGGTATAACCATATCCGCCGGTCACGCAAATGTAATGAAGTACTTGTAACCTCCTCTAGCATCTCGAATCCTAATGGTCCAATATATCCGTACGCATGAGATCCACAATTCATTAGCCTCTAATCGTGTCCAATAAAGGGATCCTTTGTCATCTTACCCAATAGACAAGATTTGCATCATATGATTCAAAATCAAATGAATTCAAAAGTCCAACTTGATGGAGTTTCTTAGATGCGTTTTCATTTATATGGCCAAGGCGACAAATGCTAAAGATAGGTTGAATTTAAATCATTGGACTTAAATTCTAGTAGTTATGTTATAGACATGAGAATTGTTATGGATTTTGAAGGTTCATAACATAAAGACCATCCTGTAAATAGGCATTTCTGTATAGAACATGTCTTTATGAAAATGGAGCAATTATTATTCTTAATAATAAAAGAAAACCATCATTATCCAAACAAGAAACTGAAATAATATTCCCAACATATTGTAGGAACATAATAGCACTGTCCAAAACTAACAAGCTCCACTGGGCAAAAGTAAGTTCATAACTCCACAAATCCAAAGCAAAAGAACTTTTGCTCCATCGTTTATCGTAGATCAACTTCGCCCTTCTTCAGTTGTCTAGTCCTTTTGAGCCCCTGCACATATGTACAAATGTGAGATCCACATCCAGTATCTAATACCGTAAGACCCGAGAAATTCCAATTTCTGGAGTAAGGGCAAAATCGTAATTTCGATTACAAAATTGTAATTTCGGTTAAAAATCAGTAATTAATTTTCTAGATCTCGGATGATGAAACGGATTGTACCGTTGGAATAATATCGCGAAATCTAGTTAGTTACAAAATTCAGAATTTTCCGAGACATTAGCCTGCGATCGCCGAGGCATTGAGTTTCGGTGCCGTGGAAACGATTTTCGATACACTTAAAGTCAGATATAACACGCATCATGTGCCATATGGTATGAGTAGAGAAAATGATGAAATTCGGACGGCCGAGGTAAAGGCTTCTAACATCAAATCGTAAAAGAGGGACATAATGGGCATTATGAATTTGACTTTTAAGTCACTAGCTAAATTAGTAAATAGTCTTACTTCCTTCAAAAAGGCCAACAAAACGGGAAAAGGATTGGGGATCCAGTAGCTAGCCGGATTGAGAGCTTTTTAGAGAGAGAGTGTGCTTCTCTAGAAATCTGAGAGATCCGACCGTCTGCTTTCTCGGATATGAGAATGCTCCACGCGAGCAAAGCCTACGCGTGACTCCGGATCTGAGTTTCTTCAAACTTCTGAGTAAGATTTTCTCCTACTTGAGTTTTTACTCCCATTTAAATGTTTTACTAATGTTTCGTTGAATGAGGTCGCGGAGGGGTTGCTTGGATCGGTCCCAAAACTCGAATCACTCACAAATTTTGAAACCAAATGGAGCAGCCCGTGGCTGCTCCATGACTGAAAATGGTGTAAAATGGGTTGTTTTGGGTGTTAATCATGTGTTGATTGGATTTGAGGCCGGAAGTGGCCGTGAAATGCGGGTTCTTAATATGAACCGATGTTTTATTTGAGTGTTGGAACAAGAAACCCTAGGTTTTACCGTTCCTGTGAATATAATTCAAAATGTATTTTGGGAAAATATGTGCTTGATTAAGCACTGAATCGAATTGCTTGTGTTTGTATATTAGCCCAAGTGAGCTAATTTTTGATGTTGAATGGGCAAATACATAACATGCTGTGATTTAAAGTTTTATGTCAATATATTCATGTTATATATATTTGCATGTGATTAGACCGCTATTGGAATTCGGCATACATGTATCTCCATATGCACCGAGACATCCTAGACTATAGAGCAGTGCATGGTATAAGCCCAGAGGAAATGGTTCGGAGGGTAGTCCACAAAACCAAACACCGTCTGAGCGCCCAATTCGATATTCATCTGAGGGTAGTCCACAACTAAATAATGTATCAACCGTCGGAGCGGCCCAGTTGATATACATTCATCGGAGGGTAGTCCACAAATAAATAATATATATCAATCGTCGGAGCGGCCCAATTGATATATATTCATCGGAGGGTTGCCTATTATTAAAACTAATATTCTCACACGGCGCTAAAGGAAATATGTAGAGATTTTAAGAGACTCCTGGATCTGAGTTGAAATCATGTAGACATTCAAGTAGGATCATGCATTTAATGAATGTGTGTTTAATTTGGAACATTGCACCGCACTTAGGTGGTGAGAGCCCACTTAGGCTTATCCTCCTACTGAGTTTCTGAGTCACCTCGTCGTGGATCCCCTTTTACAGTACTGGAGCAAGTGGAGGGAGACGACTGGCCCTAGGAGGTCGAAGGCTAAAGAAAGTTTTAATGTGCTTTGTTGATGTTTACATGTATTAGAACTCCTTAAGTTTAATATATGTATTGTATAAGAGTAGTTTATTAACTCTTGAAACTATTGGATATAGTTTGGATATGCATATTGAGTACTGTTATGGGCCAAGTGGCCATATTGGATATATATATTGCATATATTGGACTGTTTGGGATGTGTTTATGTGTGATGTATTTGCAGAGCTCCCGTACAAAGAGACTCCCGCCAATTTTCTCAAGTGAAGTCGGGTAACCGACCTCCACTTGTATTCCGCGTTGACGGTAGTCAACGGACCCCCAAGCCAGTAAGGCCACAAATTAAAATGTGAGCTAGGCATACGAATACCTAGGAGCTCTGCTCAAGGCATCCATCACCACTAGGTGGTTTGATGAGAGTATAGGTATATGGAAACCTATAGATATAAAAATTTGGGCTTAGGCCATGGAATGTAAAACATCACCACTAGGTGGTTCGATGTTGAGTTTAGGCATGGGATTACCTAGGAAAATCACGGTGACAAACTAGGACACCACGTGCACGCATTGATGTGTTTTGTGTGACGGTGAATTATTGTGTGTTTATATGAATGCCATGTTGTAAGTGTGTTGTGGAATATGTGTGTTTATGATTAGCACATGAATGTGTAGAAACAATTTGAGTAATACAGGTACAAACCGAAAAGATAATGAGAAGAATAAATTCTCATAAATTTATTCGCTCTATTAGGTGATGAAAATAATTTTCTAAGTTGAAGAAAATCAAGAAATAGATTTTTATAATTTATTGGATGAGGATTGAAGAAAAAATGGAAGAAAATAAATTTTTAAACTTATTTGAGTGGAGAAAATTTTTCAAAGTGGAAAACTGAAAGAAAATAAATTTTATAAATTTATTTGGTTGTGAGGTGAGAAAATAATTTTCTAAGATTTTACAAGTGGTAAAATTGAAGAAAATAAATTTTTAGAAATTTATTTGATGTATTATGGAAAAAAAAATGATTTTAGTGATTTTTCCAATTTCTGGAAATAAAAAATAATAATAATTTTAGTGATTTTTAGAGATTTTTCCAATTTCTGGAAATAAATGAAAAAAAAAATCAATTATAATGAAAAACGAAAAAAATTTTGAGCAGAAAATTTTGATGGGCTACTGCCCATTTTGTATTGTGAGAAAGGAAATTTTGTATTGCAATATTGAACTTGTATTGCAAGTGAGAGGGAGAGAATGCCGAAAAATTGTATCAGAACATAGCATTTGTATCAGGACAGTGGAAGGCAAGGCTAGAGAGGCTAGGTCGCAATACAATATTTGTGGCTGGCACTGTGGAGTTAGGTAAGGGCAAGGCCGGATCAGATGTAATATGAAGCATGCTCAAGCCACGACATGCCAGGCTTCTGGCAAGAAGCGCTGCTAGGCGGCTGGCGCGCAGCAGCGCAGGGCGCTGGCCGGGCGCGGCGGCGTAGCACGCGAGCGGCACGGCGGCGCTACGGTGGCGGGCAGGAGGGGCGCGCAGGCGCTCGGGCGGCGCGTTAAGCGGGCGCGCGTAGGGCGGGCGCGCGTGGCGCGCTGGCGCAGCGCGCGGACGGGTGTGGGCGCGCTGGACGGGCAGTACGCAGACGCGGGCGCGCGCGTTAGGCGCTGCAAGCGCTGCCTGGCCAGCGCGCGCTCGGGCGCTGGCCGCTCGGCCGTACTTCACTCGCCCGCTTTTTGGTCTTGCTCGATCGGTATTTTCTGAGTCAAATTTTTGATATTGTTCGTGAACCCTGTCATTTAACACTGCTCATCTCGAAATTTTTCGAATAAAAATATTTTTAAAAAAAAATATTTAAAATCAAATAAAATCAAATTAAATTTGATAAAATTTTTCAAAATAAAAATTTTCAAAAAATAAATTTTGAGGAATAAAATTTCAATAGAAACAATATTTTAAACGAAATTGATTACGTATACACTAAGTTATGTAAAGGACTAGTGTCTCTGGTCGATATGCCTTTAGAGACACTGCACTGATTTAATTTACCATTTGAAATCGTGATCATGTAGTAGCTGCGTAGGGAAATTATATGTGCTGGTGCATGAGGTGGGTGAATGCTAAGGTTATGAACTATGACCTTAGGAGTTGGATATCGAAGTGAACAAGAGAGCCTAGAACCTTCTTGAAATAAAATGAATTGAGGGTTGGAAATTCGCACCACTTAGGAAATGAACGGCCGGGCTTCGTGGTTGTCAAGTTTATTAGTAATCAGCATCTGCATTACTAGTTAGATTGAAATGAAAGCTAAACAAATGATTCTTGCTGCCAAGGCAAAGCAATCAAAGTGGCTAGTAGAGGATGGCCCACCCGGTAATCACCGGGCCGCACCACCAAAGGTTTGATCACAGACTTTGCCGGTGGCTATAGGTATTACAAATAATGTTATCAAGTATTTACGCTGGTATAATGGTAGACAGGAAGATCCTAGTAACCCCCAGAGGTTTAGGATGCATCATCCTCCGACATTCACAGGGGGAAAAGATCCGATGGTGGTAGACCATTGGCTCATGCAGAACGAGAAAGTGTTAGAGGCTATGGAGATTACCTCTGACACGACTCGTGATTAGACTAGTCATGCCTTGGTTAGAGAACAGGCCCAAATGTGGTGGAATGGCAGGACCTCTAGAGACCTTAGGAGGAGCTCTCAAGATGTAATTTTCCCTAGGATGTAGTGGCGAATAGGCACGATGTGGTCGAGGTTGTGAGTTAGAGATCTTGGACCACTCACAAAGGACCCGAGGATCATGGACATGTCAAAGTTCATGTCATCCCGAGATGGACTGGCCGATAGCCATGATCAAGTATCGATCAGGAGCCAGAGGGCTACCGCTTATACGCAGACTTGCATCGCATGGTATTTCAGGGGGACAAGCATGACATTTTGCCCTAGACATTATACAAGTCCAAGTGTCAGGGACAGTTGGCGGGTTGGCTAGCGAGCCTTACCCTAGAGGACGAGGTGAGAGGTCAGACTTGGATCTACCTTGAGTAGTGTGCGAATATGTGGATGTCTTCCGTACGAGTTACCCGACTACCTCCACATGTGTGGATAGACTTTATTTGTTACACTCTAGTACTTCACCCATCTCTATGACTCCGCAAGATGTATTTGGCACCGCTTGAGTTGGGTAGAACTCGCAGTCCAAATGGCAGATTACTTGGACAAGGGTTTACTAGACCGAGCACTTCACCTCACGGGCCTGCTCTGGGCTATGGCTAGCCATGACAAGACCTCTTCGACTGTATCGACTATTGACGTTGAACGTAGTTATATCCGTGACCTGCACTCCATTACCGAGGATCGATGATTTATTTGACTGAGAGGAGCAGTCTATTCCAAGATAGACCTTCGCGCACTAGTTACCATCACCGAGGGTTAGGATACTATCCTAAGACAAGATTTAGACGCTACTGGTTACCTATGAGTTTACGCTGATGCCCTTTCGATCGACGACGCGTTAGCGCATTCATGGATTCTGCATGTGGATCTTCCAACCCTATCTAGATCGCCTTTGTCGTAGTCTTCAGAGATGATTTTGATCTACTCCTACCGCAGTGGAGCATATATCACTATGGATTGTTTAATACTCGTTAAGAGACCATCGCTTTATACGCCAAGTTCAGAAGTAAGAGTTTCGCCATCGAGGTGAGATTTTGGGACACGGGTGTCGCACCAGAGGCCGACGACTCAGAGAAGGCTGAGGTAGTGATGAGTTGGAGAGACCGAATGTCAATCTTCGAGATACGTAGTTTCTTGGGATTGGCTGGATATTACAGGAGATTCGAGAATGGGCTGAAGTTGTCCATTCGAGGCAGGATTATAGGATTTCGCCTACGGGATATGGACACCATGGTTGGGACGATCCTGACCATAGAGAGAGAAATTGAGAATACTTGGAACACTGAGATACCTAAAAGGGTATTAGATGAGGATCGCTTTCTCCTAGTTCGGGGAAGAGGCAGAAGACTTCTGCTTCACACTAGTTTCAGGACTAGGGCCAGGATTGAGCATGAGTAATCTGGATCGCTCTGAGACAGGATCCCAGATTCTGGGAAAGGCACTCCGCTAGCCGTAGGGACAAAGAGAGTATATTTAAATTATTCCTCCACACCCTAGTACGGGTCGAGGAAACTGGGCTAGTTCGGCTATACAAGCACCCCCAAGAATACGTATAGGCCGGGAGGGGCGAGTGTGGGTCGAAGTCGTGATGTCAGAAGGCGCAATGGTGGAATCTTAGGTGGTAGGACCTATTGGTCGCGATGTCAAAGTTGATGGGATGAGTTGATAACCATCGGGTTGTCAGGGCCTGCAGTTGTCATACTTATTACCCGCATCGGGATTTAGGCTTAGAGGTTAAGGTCTTTAGGAGAAGCCAAGTATAGATGTTCTTCCCTAGCGAGTGAGAGCCAATCTTGATAGCCTGAGATTAGAGGTGCGGAGGATCTCCGAGATTCGCCGCGGTAACTTTGCAGGGCGTCACGCATGGCATTATTAGCGCGCTTGTGCACGGTAACATCTCGTCGAGTCGGGTGTGGGTGCATTCAGATAATATTCACCACTTCAAAAGAAGGAGGGTTGAGTTATTCTCAGACTACGCCCAATGAAACTCATAATCAATCGTAAAATGTAAGAGGCCCGGGGCGTGCCTAAGGAGTTATGTAATCAGATGAAAAAACACACGACGTGGTTGTCACGCAGATCGAGAGTCGAGTGATAGGTTTCACAGTGACTCGAGGTTTGGATACCCTTGGAAATAGCATTTGCGTTGGCTGAAATAAAGGGCCTGCAAATGGATGTCATTTAAAGGCATGGACGGCCGATGCTCACGAATCGCTGATCGCGACCTGAGGTTAGCGCTTATAATACCCGCAGGTGAGCCAGGTAGTGTTTACGTGGTGTATGGATTACTATTAATGTGTTAGAGGTTATTGTCATAACATGTGTCCCGGACTCATATGGGTAGGAGCGTGATTAATCATTCTTACGACCGCCACAACAACAAGCATTGTGCGAGCGCATCGAATGGCAACTTACATGAAAGTATCATGGGAGGACATGTAGGTTACCGTTAGGATGGACCGAGGTGGGAGAGAGATCCATCACGGGTTTGGATTTGATTAAAGACACCTATGAGAAGGTGAGCTTGATATGACAAATGCCTCTACCTGGGCCGCAGCCTAAGAGGAAGAGCTGGCGTCGATAAAAATTTGACGCCGACCTCAGAGTTCGAGGTTGGTCACGCTTTCTCAAGGTGAACCCTAGCAGGTGAGCGGTCGTGTCTGGCAGCAAGAGAAGCTATCACGAGGTTCATCGACCTTTCGAGGTACTGAGAGGATGTATACCGTCGCTGGCATCGTTAGCGCATCGCTTCAAGATGTTAGGTGGTCCACGAGGTATTTCACGCCTCCATGTCTGAAATATACCCAGATCCGCCCCGCGGTGACGCGACAGGCTGAGGTTGACAATCGATGGCACCTTTCGGCGAGGACCAGCAGGCATTTTGAATAGCCAGGATCGGTCTTGGCGACGCTAGCACCGGAGGGCCGTGAGAGTGCTATGGCGGTAATGGGAGCGGAGGAGTCAACGTGGGAACGCCGGCGACATCACGCGCCACCAATCCCTTCGCTAGTGGGATGAAGGTATCGCGTATTAGTCATTTAAGATTTGTAATGACTTAGTCATTGTGTAGAGTGGCGCCGTTAAGCATGTGTTTGATAAATCGCTTCGAAATTTCTCGAGACTAAATTCCTTTTAAGGTTTTTTAACGTGAAGACCGGTAATTCCAATTTCCTGAGTAGCGACAAAATCGTAATTTCGGGACATAAAATCAGAATTTCGCTAAAAATCCGTAATTAATTCTCTAGATCTCGTATGATTTAAACGGATTGTATCATGGAATCGCCTCGCTAAATCTAGTTAGTACATAAAATTTCGTAATTTTCCGAGACAACTGAGTCGGTACGCTGAAGATCGCTGCCGCCACGCGAACGATTTTCGACGCGACGAAGTCACATATAACACGACTACGCGCCATGCTGTGATGAAGAGAGAATGCATTTAAAATTGACTGGCCGGCGAAATACGAACATCAAATCGTAAAAGAGGATATAATGGTACGAGTAGAATTGACTCTGTCACTAAAGGCCAAATTAGCAAATAGTCTTCATCTCCTTCAAAAAGGCCAAACAAAAACGTGGGAAAAGGATTGGGGATCCAGTAGCTAGCCGATTGAGAGCTTTTTAGAGAGAGAGTGTGCTTCTCTCTAGAAAATCGGGAGATCCGACCGCCGGGCGCTTCGGACAGCGAGAATGTTTACGCTGGCAAGCTACGCGCGCTGACTCGATCGGGAGTTTCTTCAAACTCTCGAGGTAAAGATTCTCACTCAGCTTTTTATCTCTATTTAAACGCTTACTAATGCTTTGCTGAACGAGGCCGCTGAGGCCATTGACGGCCCCAAAACTGGGACCAAATTAATGTAAAATTTGAAATTAAAATGCAAAGAGCCCGTGGCTGCTCCATGACTCAAAATGGTGTAACATGGGTCATTTTTGTTAACTGCGCGTTTGATTGGATTCGAGGCCTAAGTGGTCAGAAATGCGGTTCTAATAAGAACCGATGTTTTATTTGAGTGTCGAACAAAGAAACCCAGGGCTTTAATTGCTCAGGAATAAGGGACCCGAAAATGCATTTTTCGGGAAAATATGTGCTTGATTAAGCAATTCGAATCGACCATTGCGGTTTCGTATATTAGCCTGAGCTAATTTTGATGTTGAATGGGTAAATACATAACATGTTGTGTGATTTAAAGTTTTATGTCAATATATCTTATGTTATATATATTTGCATGTGATTAGACTGTAAGGCTTGGAATTTAAGATACATGTAGATTCATGCGCAATCGGCAGCTATCCTTGCACTATGTGAGCAGCGCATGGTATAAGCTCCAGAGGAAATGGTTCTGAGGGTAGTCTAAAATAATGACGGAGGGTAGTTCACAACCAAAATATCAATCGCCTGAGCGCCCAATTCGATATTTATCGGAGGGTAGTCCATAACTAAATAATATCAACCGCTCTGACGCCTAGTTGATATACATTCATTCCAGGGTAGTCTCATACAGTCAATATATATCAATCGTCTGACGCCCAATTGATATATATTCATCGAGGCTGCCCATTATTAAAACTAATATTCTCATACGAGGCCAGCGGTGCGGCAGAGAGTCGGTGAGGAATTCTGACCGAGTCGGCCATGCATTCGCAGGATCATGCATTCGTTTAATGTGTGTTTAACTGGAACACAGAATCAGCACTTAGGTGGTGAGAGGTACTCACTTAGGCGACATTCTCCCATCGAGCTTTAGCTCACCCCGTCGTGGATCCCCTTTTATGGTGCACAGGAGCTACAGGCACGCTCTGGTCCAGAGGCTGAGCGCCTAGAAGAAAGCCGAATGTGGCTTGTTGATGTTTACATGTATTAGAACTCCTTAAGTTTAATATATGTATTGTATAAGAGTAGTTTATTAACTCTGAAACTATTGAATAGTTTGACATGCATATTGAGGCATCACATGGGCCAAGGCTATATCGGGATATGATATATTGCATATATTCGACCTGGTTTTCGATTGTGTTTACGCAGTGATGCATTCGGGGTAGAGCCCCCTGCACAAAGGAGACTCACTTGGCCTTTCTCAAGCAGTCGGCAACCACCTCCACTTGTATTCCAAGGGTTGGATCTGCACAGACCCGACCTCGGCTGGGGCGTCACAAATACCCGTGAACCAAGGAGAAAATTAATCAGATAATATAAATACCAAGAACTACTCTACCAGTCTTCTTCTTCTTTAGATCCTCTAATACAGCCAAGGGGTTTCTCTTCCAATGACCAAAGTTCATCAGAAAAGAAACAAACACCTCCTTCGTGGGGGCTTTAGCCTCGGGGTCTGTGTCTGGTTTGGGCTGGAGCACTATCTCTTCCTTTCGCTCTTGCTTTCGCCTTGCCTCCTCGCCTCTCAGTTTCAAGCCCTTTCCTTTGAACCATCAGAACACATGGCCAGGCTTGATTTAATGATTCTGCCTAGCGGTTTTAAGCATCATGAGCTTGAGAGATGATTTTGTCCATTTCATTCATGTTAGTTCATGACGAATCGTCTTATAAACTCATCAGGAAGGAATCTTGATCAAATCAAATAAGCAACTCTCTACTCAATGGAAATCCAAGCCTATCAAGGTGCTCAATATAGCCTTCATTTTGTGGAACACGAAAGACTTAATCTGCTACCTCAACCATCTTCAAGTAAGAATGCAATGCCTTGCAGCCTCATACCTTTTCTTTGCTTCATGGGCCGAACATTTCAAGATTGAAGATCATATCATGCTTCCTATATTTTTATCCTTCCAAGTTCGAACTCATGTAAAGCAGCATCACATGCAACATCAATGTAGCCATTATGATGATTCTCATAAGCATCTTTTCAAATCAGGAACACCATCACCGGGTTCTTCAAGTGAGAGGCCCATCCAGACATAAAGGTTCCTTTCGTTGAGAACAATTCTCAACCTCGAAAAGCGTACCAAGGAAGTTAGTCCCAAAGAAGTTTATCCTTCTCAAGGACTGATCGCAGCTGACATAGTAGAATTGTTGTTGTTATTAGTTTGGCCATCTACAATGAACAATGCAAAGTTCGATAAGTTTTGATTATAGAAAGATTCTCACTAAATTAACAACTTCAAGAATAATCATATTAATCTAGTGAGCTAAGATCCTATATTTTACTCAACAATAAGTCACCTGCATGACACTTAAAATTAAGTTATTGTAGTGAAAACACTTAGCCAATTACATCTCATGCAACTTTAGATATTTATGGGATTTTGACATCATATGAACCCAAAAGATGTTTAAATCCCATCTAATTCCATTAGCTCCAAAAAACTGCTTTGATAACCTAATAAAGTTAAACCATTTTAAACATATGGGTAGCACCATTACTCATCTTGTCTCACTAATGTAACCTAATGTACTTCTACTTTCGTAGAACCCACATTAAGGTGATAAAAGGTTTGGACAAGTGTTTAAATATGGATGGCATAAAGAACTTTAAATTTTATGTGAGGGATCTTGATTGATTTTAATTTTTAATTAATAGATCTCATCATACATCTAGTATCACATACTCATGTAACATCATACATAACATCTCATACATGCATATAATAAACGTGTCACAGTATGACCTTAATCTAGATTGACCTATAAGCCAATATGAAGATCAATACCATCTTAGGTAGTAATAAGCAGCCACGATGTCGAGCTCACTCAACAATCTCATGATAGGACACCTCCAGCTCCTTCATCATCATGGTCAGATTTCATGACTCAAATGGCTTGCATCAGCTCTCGCTTTTATTACAACAATTAAATAAATACTACTAATAGTAAAATAAATTTACAATAAAAACAAAACTATGATGCAAGCCGCATTTAATAATTACAACCCTTGTAAAACAATAATAATAACCTCCGCCAAACACATTGGTCTAAAAGGCCATATTGCACCATGTGAAGTGAACACAACATGAAAAAGATATCATGTTTACTAAGATAGAGCATAAACAATTTGCATTAAAAGAAATAAATTATAATAGGCGTGTGTTTAAAACCAATTAGTCTATATGCGCTACGCCGAGTCATACAAGGGGGCATGGTCGTGGGGCAACGCCCCTGGAAATTTTTTTTTTTCTTTTTAGAAACATTAGAGTTTCGTTTCAAAAATTAAATTTTATCGATTCTAATACAATTTTGAATACAAAAGCCATCAAAATCATGCAGTTTATTTTCGCACCACCATAAACAATCATTGATAAATCGTAATTGATATATGAATTCGCCCATGTATTAACTGATTAAGACACATCCGTAATCACAGCATAACATGCTATTAAACGCCTTTAATGGCAATATCCTATCTCGGGACTTAATCATATTAACTAACTTTTAGGTTTCGATTCAATCAATTAATACCTTAACAAAATCTATTAACTATGTCTTTCGCACAAACCATAATATCACATATATTCAAAAACGCAAATCATGCTAGAATCATATACGTCACATACATATGATCAAACATGACATTATCGATTTTTATGAAAACACAAGTGACTATGATACCACTGTTGGGTTACGGGCAGAATATCCAATTTGGTTGGAACATAAATGTAATGAAATTTAGAATTTTTATCCCTTAACCCACCAAGGATCACATGTGTTTCATAAAAACCGAAGGAAGGGTAAACGAAACTTACCTCTTGTAGATCGATTTGTCAAGCCTTCAAAGTCTGCGTCTTGGTTTATTCGGATCTTCAAAGGTGCTGCCTTTCTGAAAAGCGACCACCCTCTACAAGTATCCACACACGAACAAATAATGAACGACTATTAATTTCTAACATGCTCAGCTTCTCAAAACGAAATTAGGTCTCTATTTTGGTTGTTCTTGAGTAAAAGACGACACACGAAAAATATATATTGCCTTCACATATATATATATATATTGTCAAAAACTAATTTATTATTATTATATATTTAAAACTCTTTAAATAATAACAATTTTAAATTCAAATCCTTATCAAATAAGGAACAAATTTATATTATTATATATTTAAAATCTTTTAAATAATAACAATTTAAATTCAAACTTTTATCGATAAGGAAACTAATTTATTTATATTAATATATATTTAAAACTCTTTTAAATAATAAATAATTTAAATCTAAATCCTTATCGTGATAAGAAACAAATTTATATTATTATATATTTAAAACCTTTTAAATAATAACAATTTAAATTCAAACCTTATCGATATGAAACGAATTTATTTATATTAACATATATTTAAAACCTCTTTAAAAACCCTTTACAGATTATTTCCTTATCCAATAAGAAAATATAAACAAATTAATTATTTTGTTATAATTTAAATCACGAATTTAAACTTTCTCAAATTAAATTTGAATTTAAATAACAACTATTGTTATTTGCAATTTAAAAATAATCTCATCATTTAAAATTACTACAGAGAGGAAAATCACAATCAAGTATTATTCGTCTACTGTATATCTTATAGGTTCACTTAACATTGCGTAGGCCTAAATCACATTTTGATCCTACAAGTCATAAGTGGCTCTAGCAAAGAAGATCACGACTACCCAAGCTAAATGAAAAGCCTGCATCCAGACAACCTTAATATAGTTTAATGACATAATCCTTTTGTCTCATGATATCTTGATAGAATATTAGGCATGAGCAAAGTCAACCTTATCATTCTATCTTGATACCTGAACCCACTGGGATCACTAAACAAACATTAATCTCCATCAATTCATTTGAGCACGCCGCAATTTCTCGCCCCACTGTCGATGAATTCGCAGATATCTCTCTTATAATAAGAGGTGTGACAAATTTCATCTTAATCGCTCATATCTCACTACATAATTCTTATTATGTTCAAGTATAACTTTATAGTCATCCGATTAAAGACAACGTTTGATTATATCAAAACACAATATTCCTTATGTTGAGAACTATAGCGATCTCAGGTCAAAGGATTTAATGACACAACTATTGTGAGATTAATCCTATGACTCTCATCCATGTATTAATCTCAAGACGGTCCTGGGTCTAATATTTGTTCTCAACAAATAGATATAAATTTGATTTGGCACATTCATTCCATGAATATCAATCAAACTTCAGTACTAATCTTAATTCATTAAGATCCCATACACACAACCGATTATGGACATTTATAATAATTAATAATATTATTCAAGGACATTATATATAATAAAACATGCAAATCATCATAATAATAAATTATAAATATCAAAATACTAGCAGACATACAATAAAGCCTGTGAAAGACTATTACTAATAGACGGAACCAAACATTACTAAAGACGCAGAATCTTCTAACCAAAACCCCTGTAGCTTCAGGTATTCAAATCAATTACATTTACAACTAAGGAATGTAAAGGTCAACTATTATTCCCGTTGACAATGACCGAATAGTGTCAACTATTATTCCCGTTGACAGAGCCGAACTAACCAAAGTCAAATATTTCATTCAAAAGTTCAAATTACAAAACATCATATCTCCACATTTTATTTCGTAAACAAAACAAATCTCAAAAGTATAATCATACAAACTACTTTTGATCCATGATAATCAAATAAATAAAAACAAAGAAACTTTTCACAACCAAGATTATATATAATTCAGTTAAAACAATTTTCATCCTCAAATGAAGTAAAAACAAACAATTTTCTTTTTAAAGATCTGCATTAATATCCCTTTCCTTAAAAGAGTACTCAAAAGCTTTGAAAGAGCTAATCCGAATAATTTCACCTCAATAGAATATTTCTCCTAAAATAATAAGGGAGAAACTATCATCATTACTTATTTATTTTTAAAACTTTCCTAATTTGATATTTTTAACAATGATATTATTTTTAATTTTTTAATCCATAATAATAAAAGTTAATATTTATTATTTTATAAAATTTGTGATTTATAAAGTTTATTCTATTACCATTATTTTTTGCTCACCTCAAACATATTGATAATGCCAAAACGATAACTATTTCACTGGTGAAGCTTTGCCAAATTTTATAAAACTCATATTCTTTTCGATCTTATTTTAATAATTTATTTGGCTTTTATGCTCTTAATCCTAACTAAATCTTTACTAAAAATAAATAATATTAGTAATATTTTACAAAATTGTATTATTACACAATACTTATCTAGCATTTTTTTACTCAACAATTATCATATTTGATAAATAAAAAGATATTAATTTAATCTTTATTTCCTATAATCAAGTAAATAATTATCTTAATCTATATTCCTTTAGTAAATTTCTAATCCTTATAAATTCTCAATCCTTTAATGAAATATTTTTATCTACAAACACATATATATTTTACATTTATCAAATACATATATTTATACAAAATTCAAGATTTCCAAATTTATCTTATTTGTTAATTGTTATTTTCTTTCAAAATTTTATCCTTAAATACTTTTTCATTCTCATACTCAAAGAATTTAGTATTTACACCACCAATCCTTATTTTATTTTATTTTTAAAGAACGAAAGCAGAATCTAAATCTCGACTTCTTCTGCCGATTCTAAAGGAAAGCATTGTTAAAAGACCTACATCAAAGAATCAGAAAATAAAATATTAATATCTTACTTAAAAATTTTTTGCTTCAAACCCTAGATCCGAAGTCAGATTATCCTGAATTCTATCAATAAAAGACTTTCTTTTCTTATTCCAATTTATACTTGTTATCTTATTAAAAATTATCTTTTTAATTATCTTCCATTAAATTAATTACTACCATCTAGCTAATTGAATTATCATTATTATTTTCCTAACTTATACATATATAAATTCATGTCATTATTATTTTCCCCTAACTTATACCTATACAAATTCCTGGATATTACATTATTTGACATTGATGTTTAGTTCATGATTTTTAAAACTTTTCCAAACTGAGTTTTTCTTTTTTAAAATTATTCTTAAGTATAATTTTTGAAAACATGGAGAACATTATTTTAATATTCTCTAAAAATTATTTTTGTTCTTTCAATTTTATATTTTTTATGTTTTCAAAACCAAAAATAATTATAGTAATAATTAAACGTATTTTTCGTATTTTCTTTATTATTCTTTGTTTTCATAACAAAAATTGTAACCAAACAAGCAATTCTTTTTTTTTTTTTTCTCTTTGAAAAACACACGAAAAACGTAAATATGCTAAATTCAAATAACAATAATGATTTTTAGGAAACATCACTTCAAAAACAGTAATCAAACATACCCAATAATTTTTTATTATTATCACATTGTTAATAAAGAGTTTTTTTTTTTTTTTTTTGATGTGCGTAATGGAACAACATCAACGGTCAATCACATCTATGGATAAGATATTGGTACTTTTCACCCAATAAGTCAATAACCCCAGAATGGTAACTAAATTGTCCTACCTTCATTTTTCACTCTACAATAGAATACAAGTATAGAACCCCTATAAGTTAAAAAAGTTCATTTACTTGCAAATGTCAGATCTTTAATAGTGAAAACTCACAAGTACACTGACGAGGGAAAGCTCGTTTTCATGGTTTTGTCATTTTATTGTAAGTCAAGAAGCTCTATCTCTATGTTCTAATTATTTTCCTACCAATATTTCTTTTAAGCATTTAGAAGTCCCCTGCATTCGTATCTTTTTAGTCAAGGCCTCAATAATGAGTCTCCAATTGATTGCATATACCAATTTCTATACGTTCCCAAATTTCTTCGATTGTTTTATATTATTTTTCATCACTTTATTCGAATATTTGTGTTGTTGCGGTGTGTAAGTATGTGGGGAGTGCCGGAAAATGAAAGTATTTTCAAATTGAAACCACTCTTAAAATTAAATTTTTAATCGGGTTATGTAGGTTTTATGATTTTTTTGACAATTCCTTAAAATCAAAATGGAAAATATCGAATGGAAATAATACATGCACTAATTACCAAGAAAAGCTGCTAGATTTCAAGGCTCAATCAAATAATACTGGCTGAAAGTTTATAGATTCGAATAATATCATAACCAAAATATCGGGAATTAATAAAAGAAATACTGGATTTGATCAGAAACAATATTATGCGTAAAAATCATAAACACTGAATAAACTCGCAAACCTGAATAATCGAATTGTTAGAGAAAATATTTAATTTCACTACGAATAATCAACAATAATCATAAATTTGTCGTAAATTTAACAACACTAAAATTAATTACTTCCAAATTGTCAAAGCTTATTGAAAATCAGATTCATTAAATGTATCAGGGACATCGTAGTCGATTGTTGAGTTGTTGATTGATTAATTGATTGATTGGTTGTCATTTCTTCATCATTACTATTCTTTATAAACGAAAAGACTCGCCATTCAAGTCTCAATTTCTCCATTCTCTTCAATATAACTACACGTCTTCCATTAAGAAAGCATGTTCCTTAAAAACTCACCCACATCTCCATTTGGAAGTTTGATCATCAAGAATTCTTCTAGGTCTCCATTATGGACTTGTTCTTGGGTTATATTCCACATCGCATATAACCCAAATTTATCCGCTACCTTCCGATAAACTGTTTCACTTCTAAAAATTTAAAAAATTTCATAAATAACACCGGGCTTCTATGGGCTTGCATAAACCCGACGAGCCTTTCTGACTTTTATTCATGGGCGCCAGTTAGCCTAACCCATTATTTGATAAGGCCAAATTTCAATTTTGACGAAACACCGCTTCCTCGCATAAGTTACTCTTCTGGGCCCGCGCCATTATATCAGATATTAAAGTCTCAAAAAGTATTATTCAGCTTGTTTCTAAACTAGCGAAACTCCAAAATTCAAACTTTTAACCTTATAATATAGAGTTCAAACGACAAGAACGAGCCAAGTTGGATCAAATAAAGAAGTAGTTATTAATTCCCCATAAAAAGTTCTCGCCATCATCAAGTTTAAACCTCAAACTTTTGTTCTTCTTACACCAAAGGATATTGTTCCACAAAGAAAAAACCATCCAATTTTTTCCTCCCAAATTAACTTAGAATTCCTTTATTTCCTTCCCTAAAGAATTTTATTTTCTTTTTTCTAAACAACCCCAATTTGTCTGAGAAAAGTAAAACTCTTTTACTTTACCTTTCACCTCTCTTCCTCCCTCCAAGCTCGCGCCACTCTTTCGTCGAAGTATTCGCTTCACCATCAAAGCCATCACCAAAGTTAACGACGGAGTCGAACCCGTCGCCAAATTGTTCCTCAGAGTTGTTCATCTCGCCATCACCCATTATTGAATACACCGTCACGGGCCGCTGACTCGCTCGCCGCCGATCTCGCTGTTTGGCTTGACACGGTGATGCCATTGTTGTTTCTTCAAGATTCAATTTTTATTAATTTTCAATTTTTGCCTCCGTCAGCCTCATTGGTGGTTCTGTTGCCTTTCATGGAGAAGAAGACGTTGACGCTTCTACTACGCTTGTCACGGCCGGCCACAATTAAGTAAAATATTGAAACTTTTCCGATTTCCTTGATTGATGAACTATGGACGGGCGCCGGCGAAGAAACTGCTGATGTAATTTCTGCTTTTGATGCAAAAATTGAAACTTTTCCTTGATGTTGTTCGAAACTTTTCTCGAGTGTAGATTTTTTGAAGAATTATCTTGAATGCATTCTTGAAAAGTTCTTAGCAGCTTTCAGCTTGTTTCAAACATTTATGAGTGTAGAATTTGAAAAAATCTATGACTATACTTTCGAAAAAAATTTATGAAGTTGTTTTTCTGTTTTGAACGCTTCCTTGCAAATGAGTCACAATCTGAGCAATAATCTCTTAGAAAAAAATTATTTGAAGTTGTTTAGCTTGTTTTGAAAACTTTCTTAAGTGTACACTCTAAAAAAAGTCGAGGATACACCTTCGTTGAAGCCGTCATTATTCAACTCGGGGTGTATATTTTGAAAAATAATTCTGAATACACATTTGTAAAAATTCCTTGAAGCTTTTCGGCTTATTTCAAATATTTTCTTAAGTTCATACTTTGAATATATTCTTGAATACACCTTCGAAAAAATTCTTTTGAAGTCGTTTGACTGTTTCGAACATTTTCCTGAGTCATATTTCACAAATAAACTTGAATGCACTCTCCAAAAAATTTATTTGAAACCATTCGGCTATTTTGAAATTTTTCTTGAGTGTAGATAAACATGAATGCACTTTCGAAAAATTCTTCTTAAGCCACTTAGCTATTTCAAAGATTTTCTTTAGTACATATTCAATGATTTTCAACAACCTCGGGTTGAGTGACCTCTCACCTGAACTCGATCTTTTTCTTTTGTAGATTGTAGGCCGCACATTGCTAAATAGCTTCGACTTATCCACCAAAGGAACAGGCTTAAAGGTAACTCTTTGCCAAATAGACTTTTGCCCTATTGATTGTCATGACTGTAACTTTCTTATATTTGTTTTCTCAGGATCTTCTTGTGTTGGTTCAATGACTTCCAACTACCCCATCTCCAGCAAGTCAGCCATTTTCTCTCGAACTGCTTTCAGATCACAGCTTATGATGACAAGTGATTATCCCGGCTGCTATTATCTCCCTTTTCTACCTTACAGTGACTATCACCCATCATTTTTACTTCAGGAAAAGTGGATAATTGAATGTATTCGAGTGATGTTGTTGGAGACACATCAGTGCCAAGCACTCACACGGTGCATACTACAATACTGACATTGCATTAGATCGCGCACTAGACTCCATTTTGATGTGTGTTGATTGCCTATGGAATGAATTGCGTAAAAATCACTAACACTAGCACACGTGTAACGCTAAATATAAATTCTAGTCAAGCTGACATGTTTAGTGGTATTTTGTAGTATGATAATTAGAATGTTTCGTGATTTAAATGCGAAACATGGAAATTGAGAAACCCGAAAATTTTACAAAACATAAGGACAAAATTGTAAATTGTCAAAAAGGGGCATAAAAGTTATGAGTTGATAAGATTAGAGGCCAAAGTGGAAATAACATAAATATTAATGCAAATAATGGAATGAAGGAGGACTAAAAGGGTAAATAAAATAAAATTGAATTATAAAAAGGGGAGGAGACAAAAATAACTCATTTTTGTCTCCAAACAATAGAGCTCCTACGGGTTGGAAGGAAAAGAGGAAGAAGAAGAAGAGGAAGAAGAGGGAGGAGCCAAAAGGTATGGATTTCTATGATTTTTGGTATGGATTTTACATGGAAAGCAAGGATCATATGGTTTTGTATGGATTTCAGGATTTTTATGAGTTCCAACCTAGGTTTAGTTAGGAATTGATCCTCTAACTCTAGGTTGGAAATGAAATTGAGTTGGAAAAACTCTAGCTTGGCTAATATAAGCATGGAATCCCCCTTAATTCTATATTTTTACAAAGATGATGGACTTTGGTATGGGTTCTCGACTTTACCTAGGTTTGGGTATGTGAAGTTTTAAACCACCATTGCAAGATGAATAAGGAGTGGTTTTGATGTATGTATTAAGTATCAGTTGGTTTCATGGAACTATATGGAAAAAGGGAAGAAAACACACATTCCGGGCAATTTTCGAGGGCGGCATCAGATCAACAGAGTGGTACCCACTCATAAGCAGGTTATTCTGTTTAATTAAATACCAGATTTCGCCATAACTTGATCATTTCTTATCCGATTTGAGTGATTCAAGTTGCAAGTTAAACTAGACTTCAAGAAGAAAACACCCTGAAATAGCTACCTTCTAATTCTAACTCTATGTGGCCCGAAAATTCACTCAAAAAGGGGCTATGTTCAAGAAAAATTGCTTCAGTTTTGATCATAGAGTAGTCCGGGTTGTTTAAGACATAACTCAAGTTTCGGTGCTCCGATTTAGGTGATTCCAGTTGGAGAAGAACCCTTAGCACCTTAAATTCAAATGAATACAAAGAACCAGTGTCAGGTATGGAGTTAAGACACCGGAAAAATGAGTTTTACAAACAGTCCCTAGTGTAATATCGGTAAATTGACTAGTTTGGCATGAAAATGCCATAACTTTAGTTTGGATGATCCAATTGGAATGATTACAATTTCTAAGTAAAATAGATTCATAGAGGGACAAGAATACATAAATGATGTGTGAATGCATAGGCATCATATCGCATAAGTATATGAAATGCCATATGTAATAGTAACAGAAAATATATAAACGCATGATACCGCTGTTTCATTTAAAATGAATATGATATGAAATATGAAAACGAACTGAAACATGAACATGAACATGAAAAGCAATATGGCATGAACAATAGAACGTGATAAAGATAGGTTATGAGTTTGAAAGACATATGATAGTATGACTACCTAGGACCGAAAAATGAATGAGTGGATCGCTCCAAGGCTTCGCACTCTATTACCACGACACTCTTGTTACGGGTAGCACATTCGTCAAGATTTAAGATTCGATTAGTGCTACTGACTTCACCGTGATTTCACCCGATTAGTGCCACGATATTCTGCTCACTTCCTGTATTCTCGATTAGTGCTATCGCACTCCCGTCGTGCTGTTTCAAGACTTCGCCATAAAGACGGCACTTCAAGATCAGACAAGATTCTTGACACTTTATCAGGTCAGTGTCTTACCTATATTTATTAAGACTGGTCTAGGTATTCCTTACAGTTATAAGGAAAATAACTTGAATGATGAATAAGAGTAAAACAAATGTGTATCGCTCTAACTGCACACTCACGGGCATTTCAATAAGAATAAGCTTCTAGAACTCCTACTGATCCTAATAAGCATAAGTTTGTTATAAGTATAAGTTCGAATAAGAATAAGCTCTATAACTCCTACCGAGATCCGGACAAGATGTCCGCTTATAAGCGTAAGTTCCGAATAAGAATAAGCTCAGAATTCCTACTTTAGATCCGAATAAAAACATATGCTCGTTATAAGCATAAAGAAACTGGGGAGGTTCAAAGATGATTCCATATAACCATAACTCGTTTTGTTTAAGCATGTTCCGACCAGATGAACCCTGTATATGTATTTGATGGGATTCAGACTTACTACGACTCACTGTCCTGATTCAGATACGTCCGATCCGACCTCAGATGCGATATGATTCCTGGATTTGTTCCTACTTATCAAATGCATCTACTTCGCAATTTTCGCACAAGAATAAGATCGTAAATACAAGAATAAGCTCAGAACACAAGTATAAGATCCGTAATAAGTATATGCTCAGAAGACAAGTATAAGATCCGAATACATGTATAAGTTATGTAGGCCACAAGTATAAGATCCAAATATGCACAAGTTCTCAGAATACAAGTATAAGATCCAAATACAAGAATAAGATCGTAAATACAAGAATAAGCTCTAGAATACAAGTATAAGATCCAAGACAAGTATATGCTCAGAAGACAGTATAAGATACGAAGTACCAAAGATAGTTTTGTAGTACTTACGTGCTTCCCAGACGTAGATAAGTTCGAAGCTAATACCAAAAGATATGCCCAGAATATCTCTCAGAAATTTCACGTACTCAAACAAGTGTAATCTGCAGGTGCATAAGCCCGCGGTATGGGTGAACCTAGTACCTAAGGGTACCTTTGTATAAGCTTAAGCCTCAGCTCTTAAGGGAGATAGTATAAGAGAGATAGTAATATGAGTATGTACAAGTACTCTGCCTAAGTATACGTATAAGTTCAAGCATCAGACACGGTGAATCAATAAATATGGGTCCTACGTGAGATCGAATAAGAATAAGTCTGGGCCATAAAGTGTAAGATTCCGAGTAAGCATAAGTTTGCTATAAGTATAGTTCGCATCAGATACTTAGATCCGAATACATAAGTTTGTTACAGATACTATGTATGTAAATGTGTTATATGAATTCACAAATTGATATCTCAAGTTTCGTTATATGTTTTATGATTCAAGATAAATGCATGTGTATCAAGATAAGTTATAAGATGTTTCCCACTGCGTAAAGCTTAGCACGGGTTTTAGTCCGTGAGCAGAGAAGACGTCCGAACCGATACTGGCCAAAGACACTAGTAGGGTTCACTATAGCGTAGGTTCAAGGCTTCCGATTTGTAAATGTAAAAGTACAATTTTTGTATTTGTAAATGGAATTTGGGATATGTGTATAGATTTTGATGGACACCAATTCGTGGTAGTTCTTTGATATGTATATGATATTTTGATCAAGAGAAGACTGGGGCCATACCCACAGTACAAGTTCAAATTTCTAAAAAAAAAAAAAAAAAAAATCAGGTAAAGAGTCCAAGATATAGTCTTCATTCCTGAACCCGGTTCTGATCCGCTTAATCGGGTCGGACCGAATCTGGTGTGACAAAGACGCATAATTAAGCAACCATGACATTGCATTAGTGATCATAGTGGCATCTGTGCCTACCCCTTTATGTGTGCTTCGATGTATGAATTGCGGAAAATCATTCAACACCAAAGACACGCATATTTACATCCATAACATTGCATTATTGGATGGGTGGTAGTTAGGCCTACCTTTTGATGTGTGTTGATATTTGTGGAATAATGTTGTAACTCTATTGTTGATGAAAAGCGGTCTTTGGACCTACTTTCATTGAGAATATATACTACGTATATCAGGTATAAGTACATCATTGAAGAAATCTGAAAAACAAGGGCTACAAAACCTACTAATATATTGAACATATACCTATATATTTGATAAACAATGGCTTAAAAAGCTTAATGGATATATGTTTATTCAAAACAGAATAAGGTATTATTCTAGAGAACTTGAATGCTTGAGAAAACAGTGCTAAAAAGCCTACTTCGTGACTCAAAACATAGATTGAATAAAAATTATGTTAGGAAAAACTTAATTATTGAGAAAATAGTGGCTAAAAAGCCTACTTCTTGACTCAAAACATAGAATAGAACAATTTTCCCAATATTAAAGGTCGTAAAGTCGGCCTAATTCTTTTGGGTAATGCCCAACATCTCCCACATGGTAGAGAAATACTACTTAAGGTGTTTCCAATTTATGAACCTCTGGTGTGGCTTCCCTTATAGATGTGTTTTAATCATTTCCATAGTAAGTTTTTCAAGTATCACATTCTGGGACTTGCTTCCTTTAGAGGGTTCAATGTTGACCCCCTTGTATATGTGGCCTTCATCTATTGTAGGTTGTTTCTCTTTCACTTCTACAAGGCTTTTCTCCATCTCCTCGACTAAGAAAGCTTGGGAAAGTTAGAAAGTAGTAAATTCAAGGACATACAGGAACTGTACCTATGATACTAATTTCGAATATGTCTCTTTGTCAATAGCAAATAGACTTAGCATCCTCTCTATAGCTCTTTCTTCTAATCATTTCTAGAATAGGCAGAATTATTCTTTCTTCAATTTCTTGATTCCTTACGCCTTCTCTAGTGCTTCTTAGTAAGCTTCATCAGCTGCCTTTTTCTCCATAGCTCTTTGTCTTTGCATTCTTCATTTTTAAGTTCTGGTGAGCTTTTGGGAAAATTTCTTATGGTGCACCACATGTCATTCTTGTTCGGATGAGACAAGATGAGGGACAACAAACCTTGGAGGTATTTTCCTCCTTGAAGTGTTCATGTCTTTTCTCTCTAAAAAAAAATGTCTCTCTTTTAAAGAAACATTCTTTCCTTTAAAGGATTTCTCCTTCTTAATTTTTTGTTTGAATGGTATGGATACCTTCCATTCTTTTCCTTTTTTTTGGCTGCGTACATTCTTCTTTTTGCTACCAATTCATCTCTATGAACCATATATTGTTTAGGAATCCATACATTTCTTATCCTGGCATTAGAAGAAAATCTCTCATCATTCTTGGCATTCAACACTAACTTCAAATCAGTAGCATCTATGTTGACTAGCTCAATGCGGTTCAGATCACCTTTTTTTTCCTCATGGAATCAAGATTCTCGTTGATCTAGTCCTAGATAATATTCTTCAAACTTCAAATAACAAGCATTAGTGTACTCATACATTCCGTGAAGTTTTGATACTTACAATGTGATTTTTCCTTTAAGCCCCTTTGTCGTGGGTTAAGGACATGAGGAAAGTGATGAACTTCTCCTTCACAATGAATTACTTAGTCTTTCCCACATCATATGTATATTGGGTTTGTGCATTAGAGACTTGTGACTCCTTCCCTAGGTTAGGTACTTGTAGAGGTGATCGCATAACAAGTTGGGGAATTTGTTGTCCCTTGTTTACACCTACTCTAAAGGGTGGGTGCATGGTGCCCCCTCGAGCTTTTAGTAGAAGGAAGTGATTTGTTATTGACTCTAGGTTGTGTAGTTGGGTTGGTGTGAGAAAAGACATTTTGGGAAGTCACTGTTCTAACAATATTAGGATGTTCACCAGTTACACTCACTTAATTGTCAACCTGCACATGGGAGCAGTGAAATTCACTAGCTTCACGAAAACTCCCAGGGTACTGCCCCGCGAGTTCATCTGAAAGTTTCCTTATAGGTCCAAAAGTAACTTTCTGTTTGTGTTGTCTCGTTTCTCCCATAACTCCTGAGGTTGCCTCTAAGAGTTTCACTTGGGATTGAGTTTGTTGTTTTCTCTCTTCTACATTGACCTTAGCCTGATCGGCCTTGACCTTGGCCTGTTTGGCCATAACCTGGGCTTGCTTGACCCTTTGTGCTTCAAGTCGTTCAAAACGTTGTCTAGCTATCAAGCTCTGGTTCTTAAATTCCTTTATCAATGCCTGAAAATCATCAAATTTGTTAGAGAAATGATTTCTTTGCTCCACCATTGTTGGAACAATTTCTTCCTGTGTTGTTTCTACAGCATCAGATCCGAAGTCCTAAGACTCTACAAATATCTTACTAAAAAACATTGGTGGCATCTTCAGCAAAGATAGGTCCCATCGAATGATGTTTCACAAAGATGTGTCCCATTGGGCGTGCCAAAAATATGTTGTGGTTATTTTTTAATCTCACATGAGACATACAAATATAAGGGTGTAGGCGTGTCAGGAAATTAAAGTGTTTCCAAACTGGAACGACTCGTAAGATCAAACTACTAATCAGACTATGTAAGTTCCCTATTTCCCTTGACAGTTCCCTAGAATCAAAGTGGAAAACGCCAAATAGAAATAATGTAGGAAATAATTGCTGAAGAAAAGTGTTAGATTTCTTTAGGATGGAATGAAATAACACGGTGTTGAAAGTTGATAGATTTTAAAAATACTTACAACCAGAATGCTGAAATTGCTGAAGTAAATATTAGATTTCACTTGCAACCATAATACTGGAATTGCAAGAAAAAATATTGAATTTCACTACAAATTAATGAAATAACACTGTTGAAAATTTCCCAAAAACTTGGCTAACAATAGGAATTAGAATACTGAAATTGTTGAAAGCTTATTGAAAAGTTAGGATTTGCTGAAGTAGATTGATATTGAGTCGATTGTTGAGTTGTTGATTGATTTGATTGTTTGATTTATTGGTTGATTGATCGTAATTTCTTCATCATTATCTGCTCCTTTCATAGATGTATAAGCCTTATTGCCCAAGTCTCCGTTTCTCCACTCTCTCCAGTTTCTGAAGTAACTGTCCATATATTTCATTAAGGAAGCTTGTTCCTCAAGAACTCACCCACGTCTCCATTCTAAAGGTTTGATCCTTAAGAATTCTTCAATGTCTCCATTACGGAGACTTGTTCCTCAAGCATATTCCACATAAGCACATAATTGCCCCACTTCTTTGCCATATCTCGATAAAAAGCTTGCTGACTTCCAAAAATTTAAAAATTTCGTAAGTATTACTCACTCTTCTATGGGTTTGTACAAACGGATCTCGAGCCATTTCCTTTTCTGGACTTTATTCATAGATTTCGCTTAGGTCTAACCTGACATCGGATTAGACCAAAATTTCACCTTATACAAACAATACTCAGACAATAATATTATTCATTAAATTTTTTTTATGATTCATAAAAGATTTCATCACCATTTTAAAAGCTTTCTCAATTGATTTGGCCTTCACTTTCCGTGTACTGTGATTCCTATAGCAAAATAATGATAAATATAAAAAAATGAAGAAGGAAGAATCATACAAATTCTGATGCATGGTGAAAGGCTCACTTACTCCATTGCGCCTATGCTCCCTCACAACTTCTCTAACATTTAATTTTTTTCTTCATAAAAATATGTTCCTCTTAATATGAGTCATATATTAGACTACTCCTCAATTTTCATCCTTCGGAGTCCCTGTAGATTAAGAGTCAGCATGGATTGACTAACTAACAATGTCACCTAAAAAAGAAAAAAAAAATCAATCATTGATTTTTGATTTGTTATTTATATAAACAAAAAATCTAATCATCAATATGGTCAACCATTTTTTCAGTTAATCATATATCGTTTTTTCGGTTAACCAGAATTTAAAAATAAATTTACAATTCTATAATCATAAATTAAAGTTCAAATTACCATAATTACTATAAATACAATAAAAAAGGAATAAATTGTAATCTATTTATTTGCAATCACATAATACTTTGTGTATTTATAATACATCCAAAAATATTATATTAAATGCATTAATAAATATTAGTATTTTTTTATTTTTCGATCGATTAATCTAAATCACGATTTTTGTATTTTATAAACCGAAATTGAAAATTACAATCGAGATTTATATAAAATATCTCCCCCCATCAATATCTTTTTAAACAAAATTTTCGGTTGGATTTGAATCTTCACCCTTAATTAATCGAGAAAATATTATTTATAAAGGGATAAGATATGATACTTAACCATCACACTATTATGACTTTCCTAAAAGTATTTATGCCCTTTTAATTATATTTTAGCTCCATCATTGCCACTAAGCTCACATTCTAAATTTCTAAGTCCGGATACGATTCACCTATTTTTCGACTCAATGTTGATTCAGTTTCTAAGTCTATTTTATTTATTTTATTTTTTCTTGCCCACCCCTACCTATCGATCTTCAATGCCATGAAAAGTACTCTTCTTATACATCAATTCTTTACGTTTTTCACACATCGGCCCCTGCATGGCAAGCAACCCCCCTTCCATAATTTTTCACTCGATAAGGGAATTCCTATCTTCATCCTATAAGTTAAAAAAATTTCACTTACTTGTATGTAAAGGTAAGATTTTCAATTGTGAAAACTCCCTAGTACAATTTCGGGAATCAAATTCTTCCTTCTGCATTCTAATTACTTTCACACCCTTTCTTTTCGGACAAGTTAACCCCTGTACAACTCCTACTTCTGAAGGCAAGAAAGTCAGAAAGTTAAAAGGGCATTTTTGGCAAGGGGCCCCACTCAACCTCTTTTCCTTTGATTGGACACAGAGACAAAGTTGTCCCTGGAAAATGGATTTCGCATGATCCGTCAAATTCCGGGGAATCAATTTTCCGTGCTTCTGTATACGTGTCCACTGCAACCCACTCGTCTGTCGACACGTGTCTCGTAACATCCTTGCCTCTTGAACAGTTGAACGTCGCTTTCGATCCGGACCCTGAGACAAGTCGGCGGCTGCCGGCGCATCGTTGTCGGCTCTTGGCTGCATCGTCCGCAGGATTCTGTCGGCTCCGCCGGCGCTTTTTTCTGCGGGCACAGAAACCATCTTTTCGTTGAGGTTTAAAGATCGAGCAGTTTTATCGGCTTTATTAAATATAATATTAATAAAAGAGCTATATTTTTCGGCTGGAGCGGTAATGTGTTCGGGGGCTAAGCGAGAGTGGCTGATCATTGGTTGATGGTGCCATACACCACTGTTTCAGCATGGGAATTGTGAACCTATGATGTTTCTGAACGAAATGTCCTTAATACCCTTATTGTTTTACATAATTACCCGGATTGTCCCCGTACAATTGTCCGAGTTTTTTTTAATGGAATTGTGTGGGAAGGAAAAACCTAGGCATAAAATCTAACGTGTAGAATGTTTTATCTCCGTTCTTTCAAAAATACCAATCCCAATAGTGTTAAATGTAAAAAAAAATTCCATTTTTAAAAAAATATTTCATTAAAAAACATCAAATATACAAAAAATTGTAAATTTAAATGATGTTTAGTTCATGTTTTTTAAAACCGTTACTGAAAATAGTTTTTGAAAACTATTTATGATAATAGTTTTTGAAAAAACATAAAACACCATTTTATTTTCTTTTTGCAAACACTATTTTTATTTTGTTTTTAAGGAAAATTATTCTTATTATTCAATTTAATGTTTTTTTTATGTTATTCTGTTTTTTAGAACAAACAAAAAAAAAAAAACTAGTTCTCCTTATTTTTTAGAATAAAAAATAGTTTTCAAAAAATACGAACCAAACAGGTACTAACATTTCCCATGTTTTTTTTGAAAATAACTTTGTTCCTTTCATGTATTTTCATGTGTATTGTAAAAGAAATGATTATTTTTATAAGAAAATAAGAGCGTATTTTTGTCGAAATGTAATAAAAATTGATAGAGGTTCATGTTTTCGAAATTCATATTTCAAAATGTCTTTTAATCAAATCACATTTAAAAAAAAGGAAAATAGGTTATGGACAGTCAATTTCAAAATAATATAACTTTAAGAATTAAGTTTTTTATAACTCAATAACAATATATCAATTTAAGAAAATATTATATGATACTACATTATATGTTAACGGTTTTTTCTTTGACAACGATGTCATTTTGTATATTCACTTCACATTTACTAAGATCGTATCTTGGCTTCACTAATATCGTTCTTAAAGCTCACTAATATCGTATTTTAAATTTACTAAAGTCGTTCTTCAAATTTATTAAGGGTATATCTCAATTTCACTAAAATCATATCTTAGATTCACTAATATCATACATCAGATTCACTAAGGTTGTTCATAATAGTAATTCAGAATTTGAATAACAAAATATGAAAAAAAAAAAAAATTATACACATTTATTCTCTCATGAATCATATCAAACAATTATTGATATCTAACCTATAAGATGGTTCCTCGATTCAATAAGATATATAACAGAGCACTCCTAATCACCATGATCAAATGAATTTTGGGCAAAACCAACATAAGACTTGTCATAGCTTTCCTTATATCATAGGCTAAATGGATGAATGATGCCTTCACATTCCGTTGTCAAATGAAATCTAGGAATAATGGTTTCGCATTTCGTTGTCAAACGAAATCAGAGAATGAAGGCTTCGCATTCCCTAATTTATATTATCGAGCTTTCTTAACACCTTGGAACATTGCGTTCTTTCTTCTCATTCAATCAGATTTGAATAAACTAGCGAATTTCAGTATTTTTAATAACAAGAGGGGTGTAGAGAGTGGTGGCTAAGATGCATGTATGCGATAGATTTACATTCTTTAGTCTTTGTTTTTTTACATTCTTTTTGTTTTGTTTTGTTTTTTGTTTTTGTCAGTAGCTTAATTGGCATGTAAGGTGGATGTATAAAGGGTATTTTTGTCAAAAAAAGAGAAACAGTTATCACTGTGATATGGTACGATCTAGCTAAGCTTTAGATACGACCTAACTACCTGGCGTACAACTTTAATGAACCCGGCGCATTTATATTAAAGGAAATTTTTAAGCACAATATTAATGAAGTTTTGGGCGACAAGTATCGTTTCTGAAAAGACAATCTTGTAAAGGAATTTTTGCAGATAAGCTTAGTGAACCTTCGATATAATCTTAGTTAGGCCAAGGTACCAGGTGGATGTACAAAAAGGTATATTTGTCAAAGAAAAAATAGTCAACACATAATATAATATCCTATAATATTTTCTGAAATTGACATATTGTTATTGAGTTATAAAAAACTTAATTCTTAAAGTCATATTATTTTGAAATTAACAACCCATAACCTACTTTTCCCTAGAAAAAACAAACACTAATAGACTATTTTTTAAAATAATCATAAAACTAGTTTTTAAAACCGTATTTATCAATTACTATTTTGAAAATTAACTTTAAAATTGCATTCATCAATTATAGTTATAAGGTTAATTTTAAAACCACATTCAATTAATTAAATGCGATTTCAATTGATGAATATTGTTTCAAACCACAAAAATATAAGAAGTCTATTTATATATTTTTTTTAAATGAATTATTTTGATAGTAAACTCATCTTCGTACTAAGGATTTAATTAATTGTAATTTACACAATGGATATGAATTTATAGATCAAATTATTTATTTATTTTATTTCAGTCACTAGACTCCAATTAAGTGGAGGTGATTTTGGTAAGTGGGCCAAAAACATGATAGGGGGGGGGCAGAGACGATGAAAGTGGAAAGGAAGAACAAAATCGGCTCATGCTTCATCCGTTTTGTACTCATATCTTTTGTTTCACTCTTTCAGCCACACCCACCCAACACTTCTCCCTCCTTCCTCTCTCCAGAGCCCTTTTCTTTTTGAGTCTTCTTCTGGTTTTTAGGGTTTAGCTTCTTCCATAAATATCCACTACCTTGCACAGACCAGGGAAGCTTCTCCAATGGCTTTCTCTTCTTCTTCTTCTTCTCTTGTTTTTGTGGTCTTGATGTGTACTATCTCCAGTTTCGCCGTTTCGCAGTCCCAACTCGCTCTCAACTCGGAGGAGCAGGACTCGGTTTACCAGGTCCTAGAATCGGTCAACTTCCGATATTCCTTGGCGGTCTATCTTCCCCGATGACCTCTGTTCCTCCGCCCCACACGGCGTCGTCTGCGACTGCTTCTCCGGAGAAGGCGATGGCGATGCCGAAACCCTAACGACGCATATTACCGAGCTCAATTTCGGCTACGTTTCGGATTTCTCTCCCAACCCACCTTGCTCGCCCAATCCCGCCTTCAACCCGCTCATCTTCTCCTCCTTCAAGTACCTTCGCAAGCTCTTCTTCTACAACTGCTTCACACACACCAACGTCTCCGTCCCCGAAATTCCGGACAGCTTCGGGTCTTCCTTAGAAGAGCTCGTCTTCATCGAAAACCCATCTCTGGTCGGCTCTCTCAGCGGCATCATCAGAAACTTTACCCGCCTGAGGCGGCTTGTTTTGGCCGGAACAGGAGTTTCCGGCGCTATCCCGGAAGAAGTCGCCAACCTGACCAACCTCGAAGAGCTCACACTTTCCGGCAACAAATTCAGCAGCGAACTCACCCTCAACCTGGCGAAGCTGAAGGAGCTGAAGATTCTCGATCTCAGTCACAACCATTTTCAAGGAAATCTCTCCGACACTATCGGACGACTATCGCAGCTTCTGAAGCTGGACTTAAGTTGGAACCGATTTTCCGGGAAAATCCCAGAAAATATAAAGCAGTTACAGAGGTTAGCGTTTTTGGATTTGAGCTATAACGAGTTCACCGAATCTGGGTTCCCTTCATTTTTAGGGCAAATGCCCATGCTGAGGGAAGTATACCTCAGTGGGAACAAGCTTGGAGGGCAGATCCCAGAAATATGGGAAACCTGGGGGGCATTCTGGGGATAGGATTGTCCGGGATGGGACTAATCGGTAAAATCCCAGCTTCAATGGGGGTATTTCTGGGAAACGTGAGTTACTTAGGGCTTGACAACAACAAGCTTGAAGGGACAGTGCCTGAGGAGTTCGGGTTTTTGGAGAAATTGAATGAATTGAATTTGGAGAACAATGAGCTCAGTGGCAGACTCCCATTTTCTTCCAAATTTGCCACTAGAATTGGAGGGAAACTAAAGCTAAAAGGGAACATTGGGCTTTGTGTAGATGAGAGGCTGGGTACCCTTCCTTTTAAGGGCAGTAGGGGCAGTTTGGGAACTTTGAAAATTTGCAGCAAGCCAGATCTTCCTAACCCTGTTCAGCTTCATGGGGTTTCTTCTTCTTCTTCTTCTTTAAGTCACCTGGATTGTTTTTATCATTTAATGCTTTTAGGGTTTCTGCTTTTGTTTGCTTAATGATTTCTAGAATTAGGGTTTTAAGGTATTTTAGGACCAAAAGAAATGACAATATTACATACTAAGTTGGACAGTGATTTTTGGGGTTTGAAACTTGTAAGTCATCTCAGTTAGGATAGGAGCCAACATGTAATTATGCAATCTGTCACGGCAAATGCATATATATATATGATGAGCAGATGATATATATATATATATATATGAATGTGTTGTGCATGGCTTAATAATTTTTTCTTCAAATTTCTAGCTTTATATACAAATTTCCATTATCTAAATGGTTCATAAGTGTAATGGTTGAGAGGGAAAAAGAAAATAAGGTCTGTTTGGGTGGGTTTTTGTTTTTAAAAACTGTTTAAAAAATCATTCATATGTTTGGTTGTCAAGAAAATTTGAGAAAAAATGTATAACCAAAAAGAAGAAAAATTATAACATAGAGGGAGGCATTCCAAAAAAACAATTAATATGTGGCATAGATTATACAAGACTTGGAAGAACAAGTATAACTCCATTCTCTTTTAGTTTTTACTAAGGAATTCTTTTTTGTAGTCAAATACTTGAAAAATAGAAAAAGGATTAACAATTGAGCGCCTAACAAAAAAGTGATGGGCCAAAATTGAGAATACCATGAAATATATACATGGCGGCGGTTAGGGCAGAAGAAGGAAGAAGGAGATTAAAAAAAAACTCTGAACAAAGCCCGGAGGAATTCTGAACACCTTTCCGTACATTAGATCCTGTCCAAAGCTTTCACCCATGGCATCCATACAAACACTGCTTCTAGCTTCATCTAAAGTAATCGGGCTTTTCTTCTCACAAACAAACTGTATGTATGGGGAATTTCATCAAACTTCATTATATTTTTTCTGCCCTTCTAAACCTGCTGAATTGAAATCGCAACCTGAATCGTGGGAAGTTTGAGATCTCGCTCTCCTAGACGATCCCTCGCTCTTCCCGTCCTTTGACGAATCCTTTGATTTCTTTGGTCGGTGTTTCTTCGGCGCTTCAGATGTTGAGCTACGGCGCGGCGATTCACTCCCTTGGCCGCTTGCCTCCCGGAGCTGCCGGGGTTTGCTTTTTCCGGCCCCTTCCTTTGGCAGGGAACTAGTGGAGGAGCTAGAATGATGTCGCCTCGACCGCTTCTGTCCGTCGGATTGATCGGAGGTGACTGCGGCGGAACCACCGCCGCCGGATGGTTGGCGTCTGGATGATCTGGGCATGTCCGGCAAGCGTGGAGGCTGGCCGTCGTCGGCTTTTGATGCATTGTTTTCCGTTGATCCCCCTTCCGACTTGGGATCATTCGTCTGCACAAATGGAACAAACATGAGCCCTCCCTCCCTGTCTGTGGTTCTACTTATGTAAAGGGCTTTTTTGTCTTTCTATTCCAATAATACAGTTCCTAAATTTTCATCGTAAAGCTCATTTGCACTATTAAATATTCGGTTAAAACTTCTAAAATTACCCAAAAATTTGAAATCTAACCATTTTCATCTCTTTTTTTTCAAAATAACTTATTTTAGACCAAAAAAAATCTTTTTTTTTTTAAATTTTATGCATTTTCATGTATCTTATAAAAGAAAATTTTATTTTCTTAAAAAAAAAGAAAAAGTTATTTGTACAACAAGTGAAGCGAAGGTATTTTTGTTTGAGGTAAAGAAAATTAATAAAGTATTAGATTTTTGAAATTCACATTTTAAAGGGTGTTTTAATCAAGGGATAATCGAGTTAATGAGACAAAATAAACACTTATTTGCAAGAGTGACCTCTTTCTTTAAAATGATAGAAAAAACGTTACAAAAACACTATTTCAAACAAAAATGTCCCTAAGGATATAATTACAATGTGGGATGTTCCTATCACGTGAGAGATTTATCTTTACGTTTTTAGAGGCATTTTTATTCAAAATGTGATATTTTCAAAATTACTTTTGTAAAAATCATTCTTATTAATATTTTTAGAATTTATCACTTTTAATCAAATTTCTTTTTAATTAAATCACTTCAAACTTCCAATAAGACATAGCTTAAGAGTTTAAATTGACATAAAAAGGAAAAATGTCACGATAAATTTGAAATAAACAAAATACTTTGAAGTAATACAAAATAAACAATTGTCAAAATAAAATATCACTCTTTAAACTATTACTTATAAAAACTTCCTACAATATTGTTGATCCCCACAGGGTTTGATTTACTAGACATGAACAAATAATGCAAAATGATGGCTTAACACGGTGTTATAGAAAATAATTATGTTTCATGTAAAATAAAACCTAGGTACTACTTTAATAAACTGTAGGTACTACATGACACTACTAATTATACTAGTACATACCATTATTAAGATAGTTAATACAATTTATTAAGATAGTATATAAATACTATCATACCTAAAACATAATTACTTTTTATAAAACCGTATTAAATAATATATTTTATATTATTTATGCAATTTTTACAATTAGGGGAAGCACAAGTTTCCCAACAAATATTTAACCAGCGATGTGGAATTTACCACTGATGATGGGCCGCCATCCCATCCTATATGAGCCACATGCTTTACGTCGGTTGGATATCCGATCTCCATATCTTGCTCCTTTTCATTTTCTGCAACATAACTACAAACATTAATCTTAATTTTGCGCTGACCAAAAAATGTTTTTACATAATTATGTGTTTTGTATAATTATTTAAAAAAAAAAAATGTTATTTTGAAAAATAAAAAACAAAATATTTCAATGTCAAGAATCAAACCCATGGCATTGATGTCAAAGGCAAACCAAGGAACCACTACACTATGTTGCAAATTTCTACTTTGTATGTCCTGAAATTTATATATGTTATATTTCGAAAATGATGGACAGACTCTAAAAGGCTTTTGGGCCTATTTGGTTACAATTTATTTTTTAAAATAAGGAAAATGCGGAGAATAGTAACCGACCTAGAAAATAATTAGGGGGTATAAATATGTTAAGGGGAATTAATATTGTGATGGTTAAGTATCAAATTGGAGGTAAAGGGTTCAAATCCTTTTGTAAAAAAAAATATCCTAATTTTTAGGGGGGCATTTGCTTTCCCTAAGTCTTATGTAAGTCCACCCTTGATCGAAAACACTGTTTGGTTCCTTTTTTGGTTTTGAAAAACACATAGAATATAGAAAATATTAAATTTAGAAAATAAAAACACAAAAATAATATTTTGTGTTTTCAAAACAAGAACCAAACATACCATTTGGCATTGTTTGGTTTCTGTCTTTTAAAACTGTTATTAAGAATAGTTTTTGAAAACATAGACAACACTATTTTTGGTGTGCTCTAGAAACTATTATTGTTCTTTAAATTTAATGTTTTTTTTTCTGTTTTTTCTGTTTTTTCATAACAAAATAAATTGGAAACTAAAAATGTTTTTCTTATTAATTTTCCTTATTTTAAATAACATGAATCATCAGTTTCTTTTTTTTCAACTGAATCGAAGTTGAAGTCAAAATCATAATTTGCTCCATTTGGTAAGAGAGAGGAAAGAGAAATGGATAAAAGCTAAAGAGAACTTTGCTGCTCACCGAATATCTGTGAAATGTATCTGAGGCCCCTTAATAGGCCTTTCATCTTTGTGTTCATAAGATTTGAAGATTTAAATCTGAAACCCAAAAAGAAAAAGATGAGAGAGAAAAAAAAAAGTAGAATAAAGAAAATAATCTCCATTCTCTATCATTTTCCCATTAAAAAAAAAAAAGAATCGAAGAAAAAAAAGTTAATCACACCAGTAGAAGAAAATTGGGTCCAGAACAAATCCATGAGATGCAGAAGTGAAGTTCAAATCAAATTGAATGAGAATGGGCTGACTGTGAGAAAAAAAAAACGCCAGACAGGGAGAAAAGGAAAGAGAAAAAGAATTACGTAAGTGTGATTGGATGGTAGGAAAAAAAAGAAGATGATGATGATGAGAAAAGGAATGGAATAGCAAAGAGAAATGGTGTTTAAAGCAAAGGTTTAGATTGTTTGGAGGCAATGAATTGTTAGTTAGTGATTCCCATTAATCAAAACCAGAATTTTTACGAAAATTCAGGTGTGATAATGAAGGAAAATATCTTTAGAAGACAAGTATAGAAAAGTTTTAACAGGTCTTCGACTTGTTTGGGAGGTCTAGATTGTTTGACTCTTGTTGGTGGATGCTTGCTTTTGTTTTGTTGGTTTTTTTTTGGGTTAAAAACTGAAAATATCATGAAAAATAAGCTCAATAATTAGGATCAAATTCCATGTCAAATAACCATCTTAATATAATTTTTTTTGGAGGGAGCTTTATCCTTCAAGAAAATTGGGGTGGGATTTTAAATATAAAAGACTGAATTTTATTATATTTAAGATAAGGATATTTTTTATTAAATATTATATTTATGGCCTTATTAAATAATAGGAATTTTTATTTTATTTTATAAAATCAAACCTTTTTCTAGCATCATTTTCTCTAACTTTCTCTTTGCTAGCATATTTTTCTTTAAACAAGGAAGGATGATTTTTTTGCCCTTCTTGACTTGAAATCAACCTATACACCTCTTTTTATAACTTTCTTACTCAATTAAGTAGTTATTCTACAAGATCTAGGTTTTCATTTATTTTTGTATGTTTTAGTCGTCATCTTGGTATGGTGTGTGATTATTATCGTCTTGATGCAACATTTTATTTGTGTGAAGACGATTCAGATATGCAAAGTATATTCGATCAGCGACAATAAATCAAATCAATGATTGTTAATTTGCTGTATAACTAGAATGATATGTATTCTAGTCATAATAATAATAATATCAAATGTCTAGGTTCATCTATCAAATGTATAAAATTTGAACAATTTATTATGCTATTAATCTGTATGTTGTTTCATCCTTTATGAGTTTTCAACAATTTTGATTCTATGTCCTATCGATATATTATGTCCTATTGATATATTACTAGTTTGAATCAATAAAATTAATTTTCTTTAAAAAAAATCAAATCAAATCCAACCTTTTTATCTATTTTATTGTAGTATCTTAAAATTAAGTTAGGGGTGCTCTTGAGGTCTAAGTAAAGTTTAAAATCAAACCTTGTCTTCATCTTACAACATTGTTATTTAATTCAAAAGTATTAGTCCAAATACTATCGTAACACTTTGCATACTCAAGAATTTTCTTGTGGACTTTCATTTTAGAAATAAACTCCATATTAGATGTCCAACATGTATAACTAGTTCTAAATTTGCACAGAAAAAGTGCAATCTATATATATGCACATCTAGAAAGGTACGTGAATCGGAAGCTTACATATTCTTAAAAACTTTAATTCATTTCTTTTAGTCCATACAAGAATTAAAAATAACTTAAAACCACTATTCACAAATATATATACAATTGAACATTACAAAGACATCAACTTCAAACCATGTTTCTATGGAGTAGTCAAGGGTTGTAAGCTTTATATGGGTCAAAGGAAAAGTAATAGATATGTGCAAATTCATTTTTGTACATTTTGACATTTTTTTGTTGTTAAAACTATGCTACATATTTTTTTAATAAATAAAATATACTATATATTTATTATATGTTTTCACTTATCATTAGTTGCCATAGATGGAATGTGTTGTTTACTCTTTTAATCATCTCTTTGTTTTTTTAGGTGAAAAAAGATGTGCCTACTATGATATCTTAAATTGATCATACATTAAATTTTCTTTCTTACTTTTTAGGTACTTTACATGAATACTCTTTTTGACGTGTTGCCGTGTTGGACACTAAACCAACAAGTTGGGATGATGTATTTGTTTCTCACTTTTGAGATATTTGGATACATTTTGATATGTTAGACATACATTACACGATTTCTTCTATTTTTTTATTAAGATGGATTGTCAGTTATCTCTATTTTAATTTTTCCTCTTGATAGGAAACAAAATATATTCATTAATATGGAATGAATGTACAAATTAAAAGATAAGAAATCCTTCACAAAATTATAAATTGTTGAAGGTGTTTACTGGAATCTTCTAAAAGATGGAAGAAGGATGCCCACTTCAGCTCAGCATCTTTCTATTATTTGAGTCATGCTTTCTTTGTTTTCTGCTGATGTATATAAGCTGCTTTCTTTCAATGCAATTGGCCTGTGTGAGAATATTTTCTAGAAACCTCTCATTTTTTATACAAGTTCAACATAAATTATGTTAATGTGAAGAAACCCTCTCCAGCGTAAATTAGTAATTCCTTGTTATTTTAATCCTTTTGATTTTTAAAAGGGCACATAAAAAAGTACAAGCTTTTAAATTATTTTCAATTATTGTACTGACCTATTAGATGTATTTGATATGCAAATCAAAAAATGCACATGATATATATGCACACCAAAAAGTGCACTAGTATGCACATAATATGGTGCAGGAATTGAAACTTTGCTTCATTTCTTCTAGTCATGAGAATTGAAAATAACTTAAAATCATAATTTACAAAGATAATCACACATTTGAACATGGCAAAGACATCAACCATGTTCATATGGAGCAATTAAGGGTTGTAAGCTTTGAGATGGATCAAAGGAAAAGCAATAGATACATGCAAATTCATTTTTGCACATTTTTGACATTTCTTTGTTGTTACAACTATGCTACACATTTTTTTTAATGAATATAATCAACTACGTTATTTTCACTTAATTATCATCATTTGAAAGTGATGAAATGTCTTGTTCACTCTTTTAATATTTTCCTTATTTTTTCAAGTGAAAGAAACTAATTCATGATGTCTTAATATGATATCTTAGATGGATCATGCATTAATTTTTCTTTTTTGCTTATTACGTGCTTTACATGACTACTCATTTTGACCGTGTTGGATGATAGATAAATTGTTTGCACCCAAATCAAATTCGCTTTGATCTATAGCTGCCAGCTCAGTTCGTGCCCTGCGAACAAAAGTTCATAGAAAGGGGTCAGATCCATTTGTACAAGCCCATGTGTTGGGTTCATGCATATTTATGAAATTTTAAAATTTCCTAAGTCAAAGCTCTTATCGGGAGTTATAGAGTAGTAGAGTTGTTTAATGATGTGGAATTTTCTTGAGGAACAAGACTCTATAATAGAGATGTGGATGAGTTGAGGCACGTTTCCTTAATGGTACATATAAAGCATTTCCAAAAAGTGGAGAGAGTGGAGAAATGAAAACTTGGGCAGCAAGTCATCTATGTCTATAAAAGGAGCATAAGGAGAATTAGCCAACCAATCAATCAACAACTCAACAAATCAACCGACTCAATGTCAATCTTTTTTAACAAATCTTAGCTTTTCAATAAGCTTTCAACAATTTCAGCATTCTATTTCCTAGTTTTATTCAAGTTCAATCAATCTTCTAGCACAATATTATTTCCATATTGAAATTCAATGTTTATTTGATAAATTCTAGCACTCTATTTTCAAGTTTCAGTTAAGCCTGTTAATTTTTCAGTACCATGTTATTTCATTCATTCCTAGGGAAATCTAACATTTTTCTTTAACATTTAATTCCTGCATTTTTTTCCATTCGACGTTTCTACTTTGATTCTAGGGAACTATAGCTGAAACAAGTAGCCTACAAAGTTCTCGAGCAGATTTTTACTCTTACTTGAGCCATCTCAATTTGGGAAGCACTTGGTCACACGCCACGCTTGTATTTTCAGGATGCTTCGTGCGAATTCAAAATCACCACAACATATTTTTGACACGCCTGGTGGGACACATCTTTATGAAACATCGTTTGGTGGATCCATTCTTTGCTGAAGATGCCATCAAAATTAAGAAGTAAAACCATTTTGGAGTCTCTAGACTCAGTATCTGATGCTACAGAAGTAGCATAGAAAGGACTCGTTTAAGCCATGGTGGAACAATTTGAGAGAAATACAATAGATTTTCTTCTAGGAAAATATGCATCATATAGCCCATTCGGGCAAAAAGTAGGCATAGGTAATGTAGATGATGATGATACTCATGTTCTTAATGCTGTTGAGTTTCAGGCAATGATCGACAATCTACAGAGATTGAACGCATTGGTTATACAATGTTTTGATGAAAGAATGACTGCTCATACAGAGGCTGAGTCTAAACAACTCAAAGTTCTCGCTAAGAAAACTAAAGCCATGGCTGAGTATGCACAAGTCTTGATAGATGAGGCTGATGAACATGCTAAAAAAACATCCGAGCAAGCTAAGGCCGTTACAGTAGAGCGAGAAGAACAATCTCAGGCACAAGAGACTATCTTGAAAGCAATCTGGCTGAACAACACAAGTCAAAATTGACTTCTCGATTTATAAGGCAACAGTCTAATGAGCTTCAGAGACAACTATTTATTGAACTCGGGGGGCAGCTACTCAAGAATTTTCAAGAAGCAGGTGGATCTCACTGCTCCCCTAGACAGGGAGGAAAGTCGATATCTTCCTCCCCATAGGAGAGAAGAGGGAACTTCTACAAATTTCAATGGAGAACATTCTAATCCTATTAGAACAATGGCTCCTCAAAGGTTGTATGTTAACACCAACCCGGTTACACAACCTGGAACATATAATGAGCCACTTCCTTTAGCTAAAGGCATGGGACAAGATTCTGCACCACCCCAAGTTGCTAAGCCTCAGAATATAATGTGGACTTGAACCTGAGGATCAAAACAATGTTTTGTAGGATGAGACGACTCGGTGGTGTTAGACATGTAAAAGACGTGAGCCACTTAACTTAAGGATTTGCTTGGCAACAAAAGGCATGGAAAAAGGGTCCCATTTTCCTGATTTTGTCCGAGAGAGAGAGAAGGAAGAGAGGAGGAGAGTCCAAGCTTCTCTCTACGATCTACGGAGTTCCGTCAGTCGGAATTCGTCGGGCCAAGAATGAAAGTTCATCGCATTGATAAGGGCTACGCGTGGGTACTAAAAACGCGGGATTTCGTCGAGAATCCAAACGAGGATTTCGGGAAATCAAAGGTTTCGGGTTTGGGAAGTGTCCACAATGATTCCTAGGGTTTCTTTTACACTTCAAGAGATAGAGAATTCTTCCTACTTGGGCTTATTTTCCATTTTTGGGCAAAAAAGGGGAGATTGTTCGAGTTCCTACTTGCCCTTCGCTCTAGGCAAGACAAGATTCCTGAAGGAGTCTCAGCCAGCGAGCCCAAGGTTCGGGTCCACCTAGTGAGCTTGTGACCCGTGGTGAGGCCCGTGTTTATAACCTATTCGGGGCCTGGCTGGACCGACGAGATTGTTTGTGGCTTGCTTTGGGGCCATTGTATGACTTGTTTGAGAGTGTCATTGCTTGACTAAGGAGTGACATGTTTGGATGTCAATATGTGTATTCTAATGTATTGGCATGTGATGAGTTTATATGTGCAAATGGCCATTACATGGCTTATTTATGTGTGTGTCATTGCTTGAACATAGAATGACATGTTGTATGTTGATGTTGATATATGCGTATATAATATATTTACATGAATGAAATGATGTATGGAAGTCATATGCAGGTGATGTGATTTGTCCATGACACCCGGTGAGTGGTGTGAATTGTGTTGTCCATATAGCATTCATTATATGGAAGGATATATCACTAATGCCTACTGTACTGCATAGCACACGTGACAGACTTAATGAACGTGGAGCATGATTTTAATCAACACTGCGTTTGGTGATTGATTGGGTGGGCTTGGTACCATTGGATGACGTCCAATAGAGTCACACGATTGAATAAAATGGTACAGAAAATATGTGTCGGGTAATAGCAAGCAAAGATAGATACCTCAAGTAAGACCCACATTTGTGCTAGACATAATTCCAACGGTGAAAGCCTCCGCGGCGTTTAGGCGTAAGGGTTTGCGGTGCGACAATTAAAAATTCATTGGCCCACAAAAAGACACATGAGTTTTATATATAAATAATTATTGATATGTAACATCCAAAAATCTTTTGGTTTGAAAACAAATGAATTTGTTTTGTAAAATGATCATTGGATGTAATCCAAAAATGATGGATTTTATCATGCATGGGCTTTGACATTGTGTGATAGGAGTCACAGAAAGACTTCGGGTGTGATGGGAGCTTGTATGACTCGGGATAAGTACATGATTGTGTCTCATCTTATTTCAGTGGCATGATACGTAGGATCTTACAAGAGAAATTGCATGTTTTTACTTTAATGTGAATGAATTTAGAACATGGTTTATTGTATGCACTGTGGTGAGAGTATCAGAGAAATATTCTCATCGGATTGATCACCCTATATGGAAAAACATTTTAGGTGCAAAGACCGTGGACAATGCCTAACATGTGCCGCACCGCTAAGGCCAATGTGGCTTTGATAAATCTTTTTGTAAAATTATGGAATAATCTAGTTTCGGTATGTAATAATGGTATGAGAGTCGTGATCGAACTCTTACGGATTGTTTTAAATGAAATTTCGCATATTTTCAACTTAAATATGGATAAATGGATCCCACTACATGAGACATAACGAAGTGGTATCGAGTTACTCGGTGTCCACAGGTATTTGATACCAATTTGGTATCAAAGCTTAGGTATACGATTACCTAAGGTAGTATTTCCGCGGGTTGACGGTTGGTCAATGAGACCCCTGGGTTTTGGGGCATCACAAGAACTATACGGGCCTGGCCTCAGATAGGTTGGTCGCTAAAAAATCTATAAGCCATATCTAGAGGCAATAGATAGAGATAATCCTTACCAAAGGGGGTATAAAATTTTTAATTCTTATTCTTTGGAGAGAAGATGACAATCTACTTGTGAGATGTGTTGTATTCAGCAAAGCAGAAGAATCGTCAACTAAGAAAATTTCCCCTATCTTAAACTTAGGTTATTTCCTAACTCACTAATAAGAAGTGCTTTTACTTGGTATGCAACATTGCCAAGGAATTCTATCATGAATTGGTAGGAATGGAGAGACAGTTCCACACACAATTCTTCAAAGCAGAACTTGAGATTTGTACAGTAGAATTATCAAGGGTAACCTAAAGGGGTGGAGAATTAACAAACTCTTTTATTACTCGTTTCAAAGGAATGAGGAATATATGCAAAATCCATCTCCTAGAAATAGAGTACGTGAAAATGACCCAAAGAAGACTTGATATAGAGTTAAGGAAGATGTTTGAAGGTATGGAGTACCGAGAATTTTATGAGCTTGCTGCTAAGGTAATAGAGTATGAAGAATTACTCAGGGAAAAAAAGTCAAAGGAGAAAGACCTCTATGGGAACTTATTGCTAGGAGGTCAATTCTGAAGAAATTTCAGTAGTAGATTTCCTAAGTACAAGTTCATTTATTTGTCCTCTACTGGTAAAGAAAGCACCTGACTTATGGAAGAAGTCACAAACCTCTAATACACAATTACAATATACTTTTGATGCAGCAAAGACTGAGGAAATCTTTGATTTACTTATGAAAGAAAAATTCATCACATTTCCCCAAGATCACCAACTTCCCAATAAAGAGGAACTCAAGGAAAGCATAATTAATCATAACCCTAATCAGCTCACTCTTGCTGGAGTTTCAAGAAACATTATCCAGGATATGATTGAAGGTATGAACACCAAGTCTGATAAAAGAAAATGACATCATAAAAGACTCTTTCTCCACTAGTATTTCCAACTGAGAACTCACAATTAATGATAAGAGGCAATACAATGAAAAAGAAGATGATATCGTCTATCGTCAAATATAAGAAAAGGTAAGAATTCTTAAATGTCATCGTTATATATTAACTGAAGTATGAAAGAAAGTGGTTCATGAATATAAAACCCGTCTATTAAACATGTCTTTATATATGTTTCTATATAATTGTTTTCTGCTTGGTCTGCAAACATGAAATGCACAAGTCCCATATTTGTAGAGTTTTGCCGTAAGAAATGCAGCCTCCAATAAGTATACAAAAGCCATATCCGTCATAGTCGGTTATGGCTGCACTCTTGAGGTCGCGACTATAATCTCAAGAATACATCACTAAGTCACAACAAAGAACCCGTGTCAGACTGGCGATAGTAAGCCCAACAAAAGTCATTAAGGAGCAGGGAGGAAAATTTTGCCAAGACAAAGCAAGAAGAGCCAAATTACTCATGTCTGATTAATCGTCGAGGCTCGACACATAAAGAAGACATTGTTGGTAGCAACAAAAATTGATGTTACAAAAATGTAAACTGAGGACACCAATCGAGGTCACGACCAGGATTTCATGTCGCGACATAAAAACGAGCTGAATGAAGCTGGGAAACATGTTTTGATCTAAGTCTGTTTAATCGCGACAAAAACAAAGTAAAAAGGGCCACTACTCAGTCGCGACACATTTTCTAAGTCACGACTAGAAAAAGAAGCTGAATTGATGGGAAACTATTGTGAGTAAAAAATGAGGTTGCGATAAGATTGGAAGAAAGAATGATTGCGGCATGCTTTCGAAGTCACGACAGGAATGGCATGGAGTAAAGAAACTACCTTATAGCGACCTAATTTCCATGTCACGACAAGAAAACAAACAGGTCAAAATTGAAGTCGCAACTTGCATGAGGGCATAAAACTAGATATGACGTCGCAACATGAAAGGGAAGTCGGTGACAGGATCAAAATGGCTAATACGTAAATGGTGTTATGACATAAAAATGAAGTCACACACGTAATCCGTAAAGGGAAAGACAACAGTCGCGCAAGAAATCAGGGTCGCGACATCAACTGCAATAAGAGCAAAAGTGATAAAGGCAACCATTTAATCGCGACTTATTTTTTAGGTCATTACTAATAAAAGAAGCTGAATTGAGAAGAAATTGTTGTGACTAAGAAATGAGGTTGCGACAGGATGGGGAGAAATGATGTCGCGACATGCTTTTAAGGTCGCAACATAGATTTCAGCAAGGAAAAGAAACGATTAGGTCGCGACCTAAATCCCATGTCGCGACAAGATAATGAATAGAAAAACAATTTAAGTCGCAACATGAAAGGGAAGTCTGCGGACTAAGAATCAAGGTCGACAATGTAAATGGTGTCGCTGGCTACGCTTTGAGGTCGCGACATAGAATGCAGTAGAAAGCAAGACAGCCAGGTCGCGACATGAAACTAAGGTCGTGGCACAGAATTTATTAAGGGGCCAGAAAAACGTGGTCGCAACAAAGATCAACGTACGCAACGTAAAATGAGCGCGTCGCCATACGAAATCGGCGGGCTCGCAACATATATTTCGGAAGAAAGGGAAGAACGAATGTGTTTTACATCAACTCTAGAAACAAGAGAACTACCGCAACGTAAAACATCAGTCGCGGACTCAACACCAAAAAGAACAAACTAAAAGGAAGGTTGCACCGTTTCCCGAGGTCGGCATGCACTCGATAGATCCGTGAGCACACATGATGTCGCGACAAGCTTCTGAGGTCGCAACCTAAAACAGTAAGCTGGGTCATTGATTTTGTAAGACCCGAGAAATTCCAATTTATGGAAAAATGTGTAAAATCGTACTTCAAGTTAAAATTGTAATTTCGCTGTAACCGAATTTATTCTCTAGATCTTGGATGATGAAACGAATTTCACTGTTGGAATCGTCTCGAATTCTAGCTAGCACGTAAAATTTCGTGGAATTCGAGATACTGAGCTGGCACGCTTTTTTGACAAGATCGCGCTTCAGCGCCAGAAACGATTTTCACTTTAACTAAAGTCAAGATATAACACGTACTTATGTGCCATAAGTGTAAGGAGTGTAGAACGATTTAAAACAAGCCAAGATAATGCCGAATGACAAAACCGGGAAAAGAAGGGACAAAATGGTCGCTTTGAGTTTGATTAAGTTAAAAAGACAAATTAGCTAATAGTGTTTGGCTTTCCCAATTTTAAAAAGAGCCAAAACCAAAACGGAGAATCAGAAAATGGAGATGCAAGAGGTGAAATTGAAGGTTTTAGGAGTGAGAAGGTTAGACTTATCTCTAAAATATCGAGATTAATCGTCTACAGCCTTCGGACAAGCATAAAAGTCGCTTCTACGCCGGAGAGGACAGCGCGTGGACACCATATTTAAGGAGTTTCGACAAACTCCGTGAGGTAGGGGTTTCTCCCTACTTGGGTTTTATTCTTTGTTTAAGAGTTATGTTAATGTTTGAGTTGAATGAGGCCGTGAGGGGCCGTTTGATCGGTTCCAAATCTTGGAACCGAGGTGTTGGATTTTTGAAACCCATGTGGACATTCCGTGACTATCCACGGGCTGTTTGGAGTGCCATGGTGAAATGTGTGCTATGAATGTATGCTTTGATGTGTATGAGGCTGGAATCGGCCGAGAAATACGAGTTCATAAAGTGAACCGATGATCGGTGATTTCCCGAGAATAGTAACCGAGGGTTTCACTATTCCCGAGAATAGTGTTCACAAAATAATTTTTGTGAAAATATGTGTTTGGTCGAGTGATTCAAGTGGAATTGCTCGTGTTTGATCATTTGCCCAAGTGAGCTAATTTTCGAGTGTGGAAATGTGAAATTACATAACATGATTTGTGGTGATTTAAATTATGTGAATATATGCATGATGATATATTTGCATTTGTTATATGAGTTAATAAATGGCATCACAATTTACTTCATATGCATCAAGTAATTCTAGAGATAGGAGCTGAAGTAGTATGGAGGTAATTCTAGAGAATGGTTTCCCGAGGGTTGTCTAAAAATAATAATAATGATCGGAGGGTAGTCCATACTAAAATATCAATCGCCGGAGACGGCCCAATTGATACTAATTCCGAGGGTAGCGTCCACACATAATATCAATCGCTCTGAGTCGGCCCAATTGATATATCTCGAGGGTAGTCCACTAAATATAATACATCGGAGGATATCCAATCACTTAGATCGAGGGTAGACCACAAATATAAAACAAATAGAACTTTGTTTGAAACTATTTTCATACATGACTAGGTAGGTGTGAGGGAGCAGGTGAGGACTCCTGGATATGAGATGATAAGTTGTAGATATCCAAGAGGATCATGTATCGCTTGAATGCGTGGTTATTTAGCATTGCATATGCACTTAGGTGGAGAGTACCCATTTAGTGGTGATTCCACTATCGAAAGATTACCCCCACCCCGTCGAGGGAACATATTTCAGTACAAGGAGTGCACGAGGAGCCCGCTCATCCTAGAGGCCGAGGCTTCAGAAGAAAGCCTGGTTGCGGGCTTGATGATTTTAAACATGTATTAGAATTCTAGTATTTAATATATGTTGTATAAGAGTGAACATTTAACTCCTTGAAACATGATGTATGTCACAAGCGATGACACATTGCAGCTGGCCCAAGAGGCCGCTTTTATCCACATTTGCACAAAGTGACTGATATCAGATCAAAGGACTGGGTAGAGCCCCAGAGGGAAGGAGACTCTACCCGATTTTCGTGAGTGTCTGTGTAAGTACCTGACATCCATGAGCATTCCGCTGCCGACGAAGCCAATCTGACCCTGAATCAAGGCCACAGCCCAGACGAGCTAGGTAAACGACACCCAGTGGAGCTCCTAAGCCCGTATCCATAGCGAGCGAAACTCAAGCAAGCTATAGTCTTTAAGAGATAAAGAACATCATCACTGTGTGGCCTGTTAAGTTTAGGTATATTACTTCCAGGGAAATCACTGACGTGATTACAAACATTGCATGCATGTGTTTTATGTGTGATTGGGCGATCATGTGATTGATGTGTGAATGATGTTTATAACATGGATGGTTGTGTGTTGTGTGTATGAATTGTATGCTTGGTAAATAGCATAGGAAAGATGTCGAACACTAGGGTTTAGTGTGAGAACAAGGTCGAGAAAATTTTCGCTAATCGTCCAAAATTTGACAAAGAGGCTCCAAGTTTAAACAAGAACAGTTGGTTTGTGAAATTGAATTTTATTCCAGTTTTTACAAAGAAAAGGATTAAAGTTGAACCCATAAAATTTCGAGTTGTACGGGTACGCGTTCAAGCCATCAGACGCTGGAGTAAAGTGCAGTGCCACCGGAGGAAATGCAAAACTAAAAAAAAACAGAGTGAGAGAAAATCTTGGACAAAATGGTCCGTATCGGAAATGAAAAAAATGAGATGAAGAAAATACTTTCTAAGGTTTTACAAGGTAAAACCTGAAGAAAAGTAAATAAAAATAAATTTTATAAATTTATCTGAAAGTCTGGAAAGGTATAGTATATAAATTTTTTTTTTTAGTGTTTTCCAAGGAAATGTGAAAAAAATTTTATATGATGAGAAGAAATATTTTTCTAAAAGTTTTACAAGAAAGTTAAAGAAAATGAAGAAAGTAAATTTTCATAAATTTATCTGGGGTGTAATCGAAAAAAAAAGGATGAATATAATTTTTGGGACATTTCCAATAGTCGAATAATTGAAAAAAAAACAATTTTTCGGGAGTGAAGAGAATCTGATTTAACACGCCCAATTGTATTTGCGGAAAATGTTTTTTTGTATTGTAACCTCGGGGTTTGTATTGCAAGAGGAAGGCTGGTCAGATGAGAGGTCACAATACAAAATCAGACAGGATGTATAAAGTAGGTTGGCTTGGTTTTGTATTGTAAGAGAAGGGCTTGAATGACTAGTGAAATTGTATTGCAAGATGGGAATTGTATTGCAGGCCAGCGATGGCTGAAAATTCGCACGCACATGCAGGTGTATTGCAAGTGGGCTAGGCTGTTGGAATTGTATTGCAAGAGTGTGCAGTGGTTGAGGGATCATATTGCAAATACAATTATTGTATCATGGTGTAAGAGAAGGTCAATGAAATTTTGTATCAGAATATACCATTGTATTAGGACATGAGCAAATTTCGTCGCTAGAGAAAACTGTATTGTGGTCACAGGGGTCGGTCGCATGAAATTGTATTGCAAGATTTGAAGTGTATTGCACTAATAAGAATAAAGAACAATGTCAATCTATTAATCCAGGAATGGAATTTCGAATTTTTTTTTGAAAAATAAAATAAAATCAAATCAAACAAAATGGGACAAGATTTTGAAAAAAAAAAAAGAAGAAATTTTCGAAAAAAAAAAAAATTTTTTTTGTTGATAAATATGATTTAATATATTGGATAAATGGTCTCGCATTGCTTGTGAATGCAGACTAAATATAGACCGACTCGGTGGTATGAATAGTGTCTCAATGATTTACACCCTTGAGATACGTGAATTATGCTGTATGTTCTTGATAGCGTGATTTTATGTTTCAAATTTCATATGGGAAGGACATATACACGGTATGATGTATAATATGGGAATCTGTGATCACAATGATTGTCAGAGGGAAATTATATGCATGTTGTGAATAAGGTGATAGAAAAAGGAGAATGCTAAGGTTAGGAACTATGACCTTAGGAATTTTGGATAATGAAATGAACAAGAAAGCGAATTTACTAAATAAATGAATTGAGTAATGAATTTAAATAAGCCACTTAGGAAATGAACTGTCGCTTCATGGTTGTTAAGTCTATTAGTAATTGGTACGTGCATTGCTAGTTAGACCGAAATGAAAATTTAATGATTCTGCTGCTACTGAAATACGTGAATGGCTAGTCGAGGATCTAGTGGACGCAGGCATCCACAGCAGATCACGCATCACCAAAAGATTGGATCAGCCAGGCCTTGTAGATACTTCTAGGTATGCTACGGCAAACTTCATTGCACAGCTAAAGATAACGTAGTCGTGGAGGTCCAAGAACTCCCGTGAGGTTTAGGTACATCATCCTCCGACATTCATTGTGGGGAGGAGACCTCGACGGTATGTACCATTGGTTCATACAGATTGAGGAAGGCGTTAGGAGGTTATGAAATTACCGACACTACTAGATTAGACTAAATTCGTGTTCCAAATGGTGAGTGAGGCCCAAATATGGTGGAATGGGCAAGGACCCTGCAGATCTTAGAGGAGCCTTAAGATGCGTAGTTCTCCCCAGTGGATTGGGGTGAGAATAGTGGATGATATGTCGAGGCTGCAAGTCGAGATCTCAGACTCTACTCACAAGGACTGAGATCATAGACATGTCGTAGTTCGATGTCATCCTAGGATGGATCATCGACACTTACAAGGTCAAGTATCGGACGTGAGCGAGGGTTACCGCCAATGCAGCATCTGCACTGTGGTGGTATTTCAGGACAAGTATGACATTTCGCCTGCATAAAGGTATGAGTCCGTGTGTCGGGATGCTTAGTGGTTGGCTAGCTAGCCTACCCTAGAGGACGAGGAGAGACCGCACTTAGATCAACCCTCGAGAAAAGTGAGTATGTGGATTTTTTTTCCGATGAGCTGCTACCTAGACTACTCACAGAGGGTCAGGATTTCGTGATCGAATTAAAATTCGTACTTCACCCAACTCTATGACTCCGCATAGGATGGCACCACTGAGCTGCGTGAACTCGTAGTCCGCCATGTGAGCCACTGGATAAGGGGGGTCTCATTGGGACCGAGCACTTCACCATGGGCCCGGCTCTATTTATGGAAGAAGGACAAGACCTCTGACCGCATCGACTATTGTGCGCTTGAACCGGGTTACGATCAAGAATCGGTACTCCATTACCGGTACTGACATTTCAATGTTTGATCGCTGAGAGGAGCGCGAGTCTACTCCAAGATAGACCTTCGCACCGGTTACCATCACCGAGAGCCAGGGAGATGATATCCCCAAGACAAATACAGACGCTAAGCATGCACTTCTGAAGCCTACTTCGCAGGATGCCTCGATTACGAATGCCAAAGAAAGATTCATGACCTCATGTATAGGTATCCCAACCCTATCTAGATCGCTTGTCGTAGTCTTTATAGATGACATTTTGATCTACTTCCAGTCGGAAAGGGAGTATAAGTATCATTTGAGGATTGTTTTACAGTTGCTGAGAGACATCACTGTGACAACAAGTTCTCAAGAAGTGCGAGTTCGGGCCATCGAGGTGAGATTTCCTTAGACACGTGGTGTCGCATCGTGAGTGTCAATGACCTAGAGAAGGTCGAGGCAAAGGATGAGTCGAGAGTCAAGTCACTTTTGAGATACGTAGTTTCTTGGGATTACCGGTATTACAGAGATTCATCGAGGATTTCTCCAGATAGCAAAGATCTACGATCAGTCGACTCCGAAGGATGGTCAAGCTCGAGAACAATCGATGCGAGGAGGCATTCCAAGAGTTGAAGAGGAGACTTACTCGTACCTCCCATCTTGATAGTCCCTGATGTGGGACAGGGGTACAAGTAGGTCAGGATGCCTCGAGGGCCTGGATTGATGTGCTTTGATGTGCAATCCCATGGCAGAGCTTATGGTTCTCGCTACCAAGAATCACGAGCGTAATTACTCCCACACACTACACGGAGTTGGAGGCCGTAGTCTCCTCGCCTTGAAGATTCGGGCGCCCACTACTTATATGGCGAGGAGTTCGAGGTGTACTCGCACCATGTGTCTGAAGTATATTTTTCACGCACAGACCTCCTCAACACGAGGCAACGCAGATGGACTGAGTTCCTAGAGGATTATGACTTCACTTTGCATCACCATCCTGAGTGCGCAAATGCGCGCTGATGCACTCAATGAAGTCACGAGGAGCGTTGGCTAGTATATTTCCTGGGAGTGGCTGGGATGCTCGAGATCAGGACAATTCAGGGGCTACAAGATAGCGAGCGTGCAAGGGTACGCTGGGAGTTTATCATTACATCAGTTTCTACTGAGCAGAGTGATTGAGTTCCAAAGGAAGGACGCAGATAGTGTCCATCGGACCGAGTACGTCAAAATGCAGACGAGGGTCGGACCGCTCACGTAGGTGGTAGCTCCGACATAGGGAGACGGTAGTGGTTCCCAAATAATCGATTCGGAGGAGACCCTCGCGAAATTTCACCGCCTCGATTGCAGATCCGTGCAGGTTAATAAGATGTACCAAGATCTTCGGCCACCGTGATTATCGAGTGGGACGAAGAGATACGAAATTTTGTTCACGAATGTTCACGGTCGCAGGTTAAGGTCGGCACCGTGGCCGCCAGGTTACTTTCACCATCGAGGTGGTCGAAAGTGGAAGGAGCACGCCATCACGGACTTTGTGACCCACTTCGCCACTTTGGTTTCCATTGCACTCTTCCTAAAGATTGCAGAAATCCTGGGCCGGCACCCACAGTTAAACCTCCCACCTGCTCTCGCCTACCGACAAGGTTACCATGAAACTAAGCCGTTAAAACTCCGCCGAAACTCGTGATTTGGAAAACGTGGGTTATAAAATTTTTCACTTTTCTATCAAAAATCACACCTTAGATTTAGCGAAAATCCCAAGCAGTATAACGATTGCACTAAGTGGTCCAAATTCTTCAAATACAAAATCACCTGTATAACAAATATAGTACCACAAGGTTTTCCAAATGTCCAACTATTAACAATAAAGGACCCCAGTCCTCATTAAAATATAAGATAAGGATCGATCCAACATACTTTTTAAGCTTTGGCGCAACCTCGTTTTCAAACCATGCATGCATATGTTACAAAAGATATTTACATATACAAATGCCATATTTTAACTTTACTATTTTTAATTTACACCTTTATCTTATATAATCACAATACAACGCTTCAGACTGAGAATCGGAAAAGGCCTCGGGCTTCGTGACTTATCTGAAATTATTTTAAAATAGAAAACCGCGGAGCCAAACGCGCTCAAGAGTACTATAAGTTCTAAAATGTTGCCGTCAGCCGTTTGTACTTCCCAATATGAAAATCAGACAGAATGGTAGTAAACCGTTATGAGAAAACTCGAGTTTTGCTATGAAAACCATTTCAAAATCAAGTCAAAATCGCTCTCAAAACTATTTCGATGCCGAAACCTGTCAAAAACTATTTGGCCGAATCTTCAAGCAGGGCAATATCTAAAATGCTATAATCGAAATCAAGTACTCAACCATCGCGGGCCCATTTCGAATACCCTAGACGTGATGCCACGGAACCTCGGAATCTGACATCGGTAGTGAACCTCGGAACACTACCCTGGCTTAAGATGAAGTCCGTGAACACGACGATCTCTATAAACATAATGGAACCTCTAAACCAAATGTCCTGCGGATGGAAACTCTGAATCAACACCTCATCGCCATGTACTAAGTCGCGCTAACCTATATACCCCGAATGCGCAGGGTGACTCATTATATATTCTATCTAACTCCCCAACTCCACTGCAAAATAGTTAGTCATAATATCCCATAACTTTGTCGCACAATCCTAAATACATCTGATCGGAAATCGAAATGTGCCATCTAGGGTTTTGCTAAACCAGCCAAACTTTTTCTTAAATAATCGAAATCAAACTTTTCTCGCCGAGTATAACAAGTGGGAGGTAAAAAATGCTTATAAATCTATATTTTCAAAGCACTTTACAAACTTGTAATTTAAACACTTCTCGTTTTAGAAAAGGATTTCTGAGTACTCACCTTTCTTCTTAACTAATTTTACAATTTTGTCAAGCACTCTAGATTCTCACGATGCTCAACTCGCTACACAATCCATGTGCAATTAAAATGCCTCTACCAACGCTTTAACAATAAAACAAACACAGGCTTCAAAGCGACTATATCAAACGAACTGCTTTTAACAAAACTTTACGCGTGCTAGTCCCATTTGATAAGGACATCGATACATTACGCGAATCGACTAAAATGTCCTTACACATTAAATGCCCAGAGAAACCATCTGCTTTAGCAAACTTTTGACTAAAGGAACTTTTCGTGAGAGTCTAAAAATACCCAAACATTTCGGTAATTCCTGTCCACCTATCCGACTACAACTCGAAATTTCAATCCAACCGTCCGAAAACAAATTCAATTCACTCGATCGTTCAACACGGGGCCCCAAAATTCCTAAACTCGCCTTAAAAATTTTGGGATCGAATTTACGACCTTCACGGTCTCTAAGAAAATTTCAAGCCACTATATGCATTGGTGCCTCGAAATAACACAAGTATAAAAATTTTCATCTTTTAAAGTTTGACAAAAGTGCTAAGAGACGCATCTATATGTAGCTCTTCGCATAGTCCAACTTCGCTTTCCTCGTCCGACGAAGTTCCTTACTACCCACTTCCGTAAATCGAAAGAACAAAAGAAAATAATAAAAAATCTCTCTCTCCTAATTCATGCTCTCCTCATTCGTCCAGTTCGTCTGCTTTTTGGCTTTTATTGATTTTTTAATTACTATTATTATTATTTTTTCATATACGATTTCTATTACCCTTATCTTTGGGTTCATTTCTACCTAAAAAAATTTTATTTCTTTTCAATTCAATTATTTTAAATGAACTTAACCTGCCATTTTCTTCGATTCCGAGATTTTGTAAAAATCTCATTCCTAAGTCCATATGGCCTTATCACCTGTAAATTGCAGGGACATCTCGACCGGCTCCCGTGAATTTGACGAAACTTTTCAGGGTCAATGATTTCTCGCGAGACGACCACTTGCACACCGCTTCGTCATCCGAGATCTAGATAATTTCAGACTTCCCTCGAACTATTTTGGTAATTTATTATTATTATTATCCTTTAAAATTCAATAATGGAATTTCACTCCCTCCACTTTCCTTAATTGCAAAATTCACAATTCTTTGAAAATTCATAATTTCACCCATAAACAACTTCAAAAAATTTATTAGCAAGACTAAAATAATTACGAATCTCAAGGTACATATCGGGTGCCATATATAATCGCACACCTCCTGATCTGCATGCCATAAATCCTCCTTTCCTTAGAATATTTCATTCCCTCGAATGAACAAAACTAACATAAAAGAGGATACCTTTAATCTAAAAACAACTCGAGGATATCGACCACGCATTGGAGCCTCTCACCAGTAGCCTCCTTAATCCCATGATTCCCCCATAAAACTTGACTTCACTAATGACCTTATTCCGCAGTAACTGCTCTCCGCGATCTACCATCCGCACGGCCGCCCTTACAGTCAAATTATCCTTTAGTTATACCGGCCGATCTCTCAGCATACGGGAGGATTCGAATGTACTTATGGAGCATGGATACATGAAATACATTATGAACCTAGACAACTCCTGATGGGTCTAATCTATATGCCACCTATCCCACTTCGCAATAATCTCATACATGGCCCTATGTATCCTGGGCCTCGCATTCCGTCTTCCAAACTGGTGACACCTCCGCGGGAAACTTCTGAGGAAGACCCTATCGCCCACTTTAAACCCAGAGATCCCTGATGACGTTTGTCCGCATAACTTTCTCGTCTGTCTCGTTATCTTGAGTCCTGTCTCTGATTCAACCGGATCTTATCTAAGGTAATATGTACTGTTAACTCGCCTATCGCCTCCTCTCTCCTACTTCATCCCAACATACGGAGTACGACATTCGACCATACAATGCTTCTAAATGGAGCCATGCTCACGGATCGATAACCTGGCCAGAGCGAACCCATCGTGAGATAAATGCGTATCCCAGCCTTCCCTAAATTTATCACGCACGCCAAAGATATTCTCTAAATTGGGTTCGAATAGTTCTCTCCTGACCACCATCACCTGGCGATGGAAAGTTTGTATAAAGTGCAATCGAAATTCCCATGGCATCCTGTAAATCGACCAAAATCTGATGTGAATATGGGGTCTCTGGCCCAGACTATCGATATAGGAACACCATGGTGTAATCTAACTATCTCCACATATAATCGTGGCCAACTTGGGTTCCACCGGTCATCATCAAGAACCTGGGGAGAAACGCGCCGATTTCCTTAGTCTATCCACTATCACCCATATGGCATCGTGTTTGCCTCCCGAGTTCCTAAGCCCCCGATAACAAATCCATAGTATCTTATCCCACTTCCATGTGAATCTGGTGTTTCATCTTTCCTCGCGGCTTCGGTAAGTTTCCCGCTCTCTTTACCCGCTGATGTGTTGCATCCGGATACGGAATCTCGTAATTTCCTTTTCTACGCCCCTTCCACCACAATGCCCCTCAAAGTGGCGCGATACATCTTGGTGCTACCAGGTGCATGGCATATGGGTCAAGAGTGAGCCTCTTCCAGGATTTCCTTTTGCCCACTCCATTCGTGCACACACATTCGACTCCCTCTAACTATTACGCCATCGTCTCTGATCTGGAACTCTGGTTTCCTACCACCCTCAATCTCCGCCCTCAACTTAATCATCTCCTCGAAACCTGCTTCCACCTCTCCTCGATCTGATCCGACGAGAAGAGGACGAACATAAAATGATGCCAAGAACCCCAGACGCCATTCGCAGAATCCAACTCCCAAAGACTCAACTCATCAACAATGGGGAGATATTGTTTGCAGATACAGAACCCCGCTGGGCCAAGTGCATCGACCACTACATCGGGCCTTCCCGATGGTACTCTATCATGCAATCATAATCCTTAATCAACTTCAACCACTGGCCAGCTGCCTTGTTAAGATCTTTCGATAAGATATATCGGTGCTCATGATCGGTGAATATCCGATAGGGAAGACCGATAGACATAATGTTCCGCATCTTGTGGTGAGCGAAACTAACGCTAGTTCTAGCCCCATGGGTCGGTAGTTCGCCGTGTTTCTTTAATCGACGGGAAGCATAAGCATTTCACCATTCTCGCATCAAACAACTAACTCCCGTTTTGGAGGTGCACCACCATATACCACATAAATACCCTTTCCCACCAGAGTACTAATACTGAGCCATTGGCCAATCTCTGCCTCGCCTCAAAACTATGGCCTCGGTGTGCATCCGAATCTCCCACCCGACTTCTGATCCCTTTTCAATATGATCGGGTCAACGGGTTGCTATCTTCGAAAAATCCCTCAACAAATCTCCCGTAATAACCCGCCAATCCAGTGGAAACTACTGACTCGAAACACCGCTGGCCTGGCCCACATAGATTCAATCTTCCAGGATCCACACTAATACCTTTCTCGTCGAAATGACACGACTCCAAGAAAGCTACTTCATTCAACCAAACTGCAACTTACTAAACTTAGTGTATAACCTGATGCCTCTAAGAATCCGCAATACCGTCCGAGATGCTCCTGCGATGTTCCTCCGAACCCGCCCGAGTACACACTAGAATGTCAATGAATACAATCACAAACTTATCTAAATACGAACTGAATACCCTGTTCATCAAATCTATGAACGCAGCTGGGGCATTAGTCAATCCGAATGACATCACAAGGAACCTGTGAGTGACCGTGATCTCTCGTCCCGCTGCGCCTTAGAAACATCATTCTCTCACTAACTGATGGTACCGACTCCAGTCAATATTAGAATATACCCGAGATCCATGCAATTGGTCAATAGCCTATCTATACAGGAAGTGGATACCGGTTATGATTGTTGCCCGATTCACCGTTTATAGTCTATACACAAATCAGAGCTTCCATCTTTCACAGGTTATCCTGAGCCTCAACAGAGGTACTAGGTTTGAGATGGCCTCGCTTAGTACTCTTCCACTTGTGTTTTCACTTTCAATCTCTGCGCTATTTCAGAGGAGGAATAGGAGACGGCTGTCCCTGAATCTGTTCATTAACGAATTTACTTTTATCTAGAGGTTCAAATAGTCATCCGGAAAGACATCCGGGAACCTCTTGACTAAGGGGGGATGTCTTCCACCCTGTCCCCTCACTTCCCTATCCACTACAAATGCTAAATAACCTCCCGCTACCTTCCAAGCATTTTTGAGACTCATGGCATTAATGAGACTAGGCGATCTCTTCCATTCCCGAAATATCACGCCTAGTTCCTCTGGTCGAACCAATCTTACTTCTTCTTATAAAGAATCTAAGGTGGCTCTATGTCAATAACCGCACCATACCTAAGACTATATCGAAATCATGGATACCTAACACTATCAAGCATGTCAAAATCCATTCTAGATCACCAACTGCTACTTGAACTATCCTTCGATATCATAGTATCCTCTATCGGGTACTCCGGGAACCACCATAATGGATCATCTGGTAGTCGACTATCCGTGCCTCCTCAGCACGGACTGAATAAATGAATGAGTGGCTCCGGTCCACTCAACGTATGCATCATGATCGAACCGAATCATGCCAAGAATCACGCCTCAGGATGCATTTGCTCATTGCAGGATCAGAATACCCGAGTTCAGCACGAGTACCACTAACTGGGCTAATCTGCACCGTCGCCTCCCCGCACACCCATCGCACTTACCAGTGTGCCGTCGATCGCCACTACCGAATCCACTCTTTACCAACTCGGGATTGGGACCACGGGTGCTCCGGGGGGGTAGGATGCTTACCGTGACTCCCACCCGCAGGTCTCGCACGATCAGCCAGGGACAAATTCCTGATAAAGTGACCTTCGCCGCAATGGAACATCCCGATAATCCACGCGTATAAAATATACCACACGCCTGGCCGGAACTCGGGTCCCAAGTGACTCGTAGGTGTCTCCGAATGGCCTCCCACTAGTCCTTGGTCCTCGGGTCGCCATCAAGAACCCCGAAAGAGGACTTTCGCCCCATCCAACCCTATCACTCAGATAAACCACTAACCCCTGTCACCCATAAGTACACGCCTCTAGTTGGGCCAAGGCCTCGCCATAAGTTTTAGCCCCTAATCTTAGAGCTACCATCATGCCCCCACTTTCCCGTTGAGGCTCCCAGACTGACGGGTAGCCGCTGTGAATAATCAGATAACCTCGATCCATCACAAGGTAACACCGCACTCGGGTCATGCCCCTTGATGGTCTCTGGGGCTGGGGCTGATCCATCGAGACATCCGATCTTAGGCAGGCTCGACATATCTCTCTCGTGGTGCCCTAAGGCGGAAGTCCTAGATCGACCTCTACGACCTCGTCCAGACATAATGCTGTGAATTTCAAGATTAAAAGATTCAGTGACACTTTTCAATATTTGATGCATGCAAGGATTTAGCAAAACAATGTAGGTTGGAATGGGAAAATAATTAAAAAATAATAATTCTATAGGAAATACTATGGAAAACGGGTGAAAAACAGCAATCATTCGCCTAAAACCATTCATACCAACTTGATGCACTCTTCCTAGTGACGTGGAAATCGATTAACTCCACAGTAACCTCCCAGTCAAGCTCGCTCGACTGACAAGTTACCATGAAGCTAAGCCGTTAAAATTGCTGAAACTGTATTTGGAAAACGTGGGTTATAAAATTTTTCACTTTTCTATCAAAATCACACCTTTAGCTTTAGCGAAAATCAAGAAGATAACGAGACCGCATCGTGGTGCAAAAGTTCAAATACAAAATCACCTGTATAACAAATATACACTCACAAGGTTTTCCAAATGTCCAACTATTAAATGTACAAAGTTGACCTCCGGTCCCCCACGGGTAAATATAAGATAAGGATCAATCCAACATAATTTTTTTGTCGCAACCTCGTTTTTTCTCAAAACCACGCATTTATTATGTTACAAAGATATTTACATATACAAAATGCCACATTTTAACTTTTACTATTTTTAATTTACACCTTATCTTATATATAATCACAACACGTCATCAGGATCGAGAATCCGAAAAGGTCTTTTCGCTTCAGCACCGCACCTGAAAAAATTATTTTAAAAATTAAACCGTGAGCCAAACGCTCAATGAGTACTATAAGTTCTAAATGTCTGGTTCACGCTTCAGACTCCCAATATGAAATCAGACGTAAAATGGTAGTAAACTGCTTATGAGAAAACTGAGTTTCGCTTATGAAAACCATTTCGAAAAACCGTGTTGAAAAACCATTTATGTTGCCGAAAACTATTTATGCCGCCGAAAAACCGCTTCAAAACTATTTCGCTGGCCGAAAAATGTTTCAGCCATGCTAATATCCAAAATTCTATACCGGAAATCAAAGTACCAACCACCGTGGACTCATTTCCGAAATACCCTAGACGTGATGCCACCCGGAACCCTAACCTCGATGACGGTAGTGAACCTCGGAACACTACCCTGGCTTAAGATGGTCCCAAGAACACGATGGATCTCTATAAAACATAATGGAACCCTAACCAAAATGCCCTATGGATGGAAACTCTGAACCACCATCTCATCGCGCATGCACTAAGTCGCGCCTAACTATATACCTTAACGTGCGCAGGGCTTAATTCAATTATATATTCTATATCTAACCCCCAATTGCCGACCAGGCAATATAGTTAGCCTAATATATCCCATAACCTTGCTACGCACAACTAAAATACATATAACGAACTCACGTACATCTAGTAGTTTTCATGAACCCAGCCAAACTGCTTTTTAAACACCGAAATCAAACTTTACGCCGAGTATAACAAGTGGGAGGTAAAAACAAGCTGAGTAAATCTATATTTTCAAACACTTTACAACTTGTAATTTAAAACACTGCTTTTAAAAGGATTTTGAATACTCACATTTTTCTCGACTAAATTTCTACAATTTCGCTACACTCTAGATTCTCGTTGATGCTCAACTCCCTACACAATCCATACAAAGCACGTAAAACGCCTCAATTCAACGCTCAACTATAAACAAACACAGGGTTTTCAAAGCGACTATATCGAACGAATTTCGATTCTAACAAAACTTTACGTGCTAGTCCCATTCGATAAGGACATCGATAATATGATGTAAAATTGACCAAAATGTCCCTACACATTAAATGCCCCATAAAAACTATCTGTTTTAGCAAACTTTTGACTCAAGGAACTTTTCAGAGAGTCTAAAAATACCTGAAACATTAAAATTCTCGTCTCGACCTGTCTCACTACAATCCTCGAAATTTCTGAATCCTAAACCGGTCCGTAAACAAGCCTCAAATTCACTCGATCAAAGTTGAACACGCTCCCAAAAATTCCTAAACCCGCTTAAAAATTTTGGACTAAGTTTACGCACCTTTCATCGGGGCTCTAAGAAAATTCTGCCATTATATAAAGATTTAGTCGAAATAACATAGAAAATTTTCTATCTTTAAAGTTTTATTGTGCCAAGATATTTGCATTTGCGCGTAGCCTCTTCAGTTCACTTTGTCGCTCCGATGAAAGCTTCACGGTCCACTTCAGAATCTCGAGAAAAACGAAAAGAAGAAAATAATAAAAAATCTCTCTCCTAATTCGCTTCTCCTCATTCGTCCGTCTCATTTTCGTTCGCTTTTTATTGATTTTGTTTTTTTTTTTGTTTTTAATTACTATTATTATTATTTTTTTCATATACGATTTCTATTACTTCATTTGGGTTCATTTCTACCCCGAAAATTTTTATTTCTTTTCAATTCAATTATTTTAAAATGAACTTTTAACTCAGTCTCCATTTTCTTCTCGACTTCCGAGATTTTTGTAAAAATCTACCCCTCAAGCCCCCGACGACTTATCACCAAAATTCAGAAATATCTCCGACCGGGCCCTAATTTGACGAAACTTTTCTCGGGTCACTAGATCAGCTGAGACTTGGTTTTATCTGTATACCGCTTCTTGGCCATCCTAGAGATTTAGAGAATTTTCGAGACTTCCTTGAACTATTTTGGCAATTTATTATTATTATTATCCTTTTAAAATTCCATAATTGTAATTTCACCCCTCCACTTTCCTTAATTGCAAAAGTGCCACAATTCTTTGAAAACAACTTTCAAAAATTCTATTATGGCACTAAAATAATTAAAGAAGCTCTAAAGGTAATATACGGTTACACATACCGCATAACTATCTCTGCATCTGGCAAGCATGTATAAACAGAGGCATGACGCCGTATGGGTGATAAGTGACGTCAATGGCTCTCACATTTTCTAGCTGTGCGGATGACCTTCTCATTGGAGAGATTCTGCATGTTGTATATTCGAGAGATAGTCCGGCTACATGGAGTACCAAGATCCATGTTACTCCGACAGGACCAGGTTTACGACGCACTTTTGGAAGTAGAGTTTCCAAAAGGCTATAGGCACACGGCTGATGATGAGTACAACGCTCCACCCTCGATAGATGGTCGGCCTGAGAGGACTATACAGATTAGAGGACATGCCTCGAGCATGTCCCGGATCATAAGGGCAACGGAAGAGCACTCCGCCTAAGTGGAATTACAACAACAGCTATCAGCGAGTATACAGATGGCACCATATGAGACATTGTATGGGAGGCCATGCAGATCATCATATGTCGACCAAGGTGGGAGAGAGTCTTAACATCGGTCCTCGATCTTATTAGAGACACCTCCGAGAAGGTGGAGCTTGATGACAATCAACGCTTCACCTACCAAAGCCTAAGAAGAACTATGGGCCGACGTGCGACGTCGAATTCTTGTACTATGGCTAGCGATCACGCTTGAAGGTGGATGCCTAAGAGAGGAGGGTCGACGGCGTTTTAGCTATCGCCGAGGTTTATTGGCCTTTCGAGATACTCGAGAGGATAAGCGTTAGAAGGCATCGGCCAGTTTTGACTACTAAAGATGTCGTGTCCACGAGGTATTTCACGTCCATGTCCGGAAGTATACTTTAGACCTGCCCATATGGTGGATCGGGGGGACAGATTGAGGTTGACACTGACGAGACCTTTCGAGGGAGGCTACAGTATGCATTTTTGACATAGCCGCTGACGAAGTTTTGCAACGCAAGACTGTGAGGTTAGTGAGAGTGCTATGGCGGTACCCATGGAGGGAGGAGTCAACGAGGGTTTCGAGGACACGATGGGCCACCTATCCCTTCTTGTTTAGGGATGAAGGTACGTAGTTTAGTCGTTTAAGATTTAAATGATCAGCTTACATGTACGGTGTATGCATGCTGCATACGTGATGTGAGTTATTGTGATTGTCCAGAATTTCGGGACGAATTTCCTTTTAAGGAGGGGAGAATGTAAGACTCGAGAAATTCTAATTTATAGAAAAAGGGCAAAATCGTACTCTCGCTAAAATCCGAATTTATTCTAGATCTCGGATTTATGAAACGGATTTCATCATTGAATCGCCCTCACACTTAGCTAGCACGTAAAATTTCCTCGTGGAATTCGGTGATCGGAGTCGTCTGCTTTTGAGGCATCGCGCTTCGGTGTCAGAACGATTTTCGATGCCACGAAGTCACATATAACACGTACTCATGTGCCATAAGTGGTATGAGTAGAGAAATGATGAAAATGGACGGCCGGTATAATACTGAATGATGAAACTTTGGGGAAAAAGCAATAATAAACGGTCATTTTTGAGCTGATTGCTAGAAAAAGACAATTAGCTAATAGTGTTTGTCTTCCCCAATTTTAAAAAAGAGCCAAACCAAAACGGGAGAATCGTAAACGGAGATGCAAAGTAGTGGTGAAATTGAAGGCTTAGAGCGGCTGCTAGACTTCTCTTTAAAATATCGGGAGATCCGACCGCCTAAGCAAACGGATAAGAAGCAAAGCCGCTTCACGCAGAGAGGACAACGCGGTGGACACCGGATTTAAGAGTTTTGACAAACTCCGGCGTGAAAGCCCCTACTGGGTTTTGTATTCTTCGCTTAAGAGCTATGTTAATGTTTGAGCTGAAACGAGGCCGTGAGGGGCTGGCTGATCTATTCCAAATCTCGAACCAAGGTGTCGATTTTCAAACCCATGTGGACATTCCGTGACTATCCACGGGCTGTTTGGAGTGCCATGGTGAAATGCGTGCTATGAATGTATGCTTTGATGTGTATGAGGCCGGAATCGGCCGAGAAATACGGGTTCACAAAGTGAACCGATGATCGGTGATTTCCCGAGAATAGTAACCGAGGGTTTCACTATTCCCGAGAATAGTGTTCACAAAAAATTTTTTGTGAAAATATGGGCTTTGGTCGAAAGTGTATCCAAGCAGAATTGCTCAGGTTTCATCATTAAATTTCCAAGCAAAGTTGAGCTAATTTTTTTTGAGTGTGGTTCAAATTACATAACATGATTGTGTGTGATTTTAAATTATGTGAATATATGCATGGCAGATATATTTTGCATTTGTTATATGAGTTATTGAAATGGCATCACAATGCATTTCATATGCACTAGGGCATCCTAGAGAGATAGGAGTGAGTGCATGAGGTAATTCTAGAAAGAATGGTTTCGGAGGGTTGTCTAAAAATAATAATAATGATCGGAGGGTAGTCCATACTAAAAATATCAATCATCGGATAATTTCAACTGGAGTATACATCTGAGGTAGTCCACACATAATATCAATCCGTCTAGCCCAATCGATATATTCCTGAGGCATCCACTAAATATAATACCCGGAGACGGTCCACTACTTAGATCTAGAGGGTAGATCACAAATGATCTGTAAACAAACAACTTTGTTTGAAACTAGCTTTCTCATACATGGCTTAAACAGTGTGAGGAGTCTGGTGAGGACTCTTGATATGAGATGATATAAGTTAGATGCATTCAGTAAAGATCATGCATCGCTTTGAACGTGTGTTTATTTCTGGAGCATCAGACATGCACTTAGTGGAGAGCAGCCCATTTAGGTGATTCCACCATCGAAAGCATTTCACTCTACCTCTGGTCGAGGGAACATATTTTTCGTGCACAGGAGCGCACGAGAGATTGCTCATCCTGTAGGCCGAAGTTTCAGGAAGAAGCCGCTGCGGGCTTCGATGATTTTAAATTATGTATTGTAGTTCTATATTTTAATATATGCTTTATAAGAGTAAAACATTTAACTCAAAAACATGATGTATGTCGGGATGCATGATGATGGATATTGCAAGATGGGCTCCAAGAGGCCGTTTTTATCCATATTTGTATCGTGTGACTGGAGCATTGGGACAGGGTTTGTATCTAGGTAGATTCTGACAAAGGAGACTCCCGCTCCCGATTTTCGTGAGGCCTGCAAGTTACCCGACATCCACGAGTATTCAAGGTCGACGGTAGTCAACGGACCCTGAATCAAGGCCAGCTGCATTTTGGGGAAAATCCATCCGGTTTCCGGAGTCGCTCCAATCCCAAAAGGCTGCAAACAAAGCTAAGCTGTTAAAAGAGATCCAACTTCCGTTTCTCAAACCCACCGGTCTCTGAGACAGGAAGAGTTATCGTATACTTTAGAATAGACTTCTTTTCTTTTCTTTATTTTCCGATTTCAACCAAGACCATTGCTTAGAATGTAGAAGGATTTAATTTTTCATTATCTTTTCCAATTACGGCCTGGAATCAATGAAGTTCGTATTACTTTGGAATTCAAGCTTTCCAAAGTTGAATTATAGTTACAAAGTGATGTTCTTGATCAATACTCCATTGTCGATCAGGATTTTGAATTATGAAGCATAGCCATTAGAATGGACTTGTCGTTAGTTACATTTTTTTCGCTTTGAATTGGAAGGAATTTCCTGAAATTGGGATTTTGATTTATTTGATTGATGTTGTTTGTGAATTGAGTTGTTCCTAATAGTAGTACCGAATACCATCTCAAGGATTGTTTCTTGCTTTTATTTCCAGGAAGTCCTCTAAGTGACACAAAGATGGAGATTCCTGAGAGCTCGGAACATTTAACTTGTGGGTATGTTAGACTATCATTGAATAACTAAGGAGCTCTGAGAGTTCATTTCGATAGGATTTCCACCCGCCTCATAGTTGAGGCTGAAGGGAATTATTTATCGCTTTAACTCATTGAGAGATTTCACTCTTAACTGCTGGATAGATTCGATCCCAGGTTAGTTGAGATCTAATCAAGGAGAAGGAAGAATCCATCACATCTAAAGGATGAGTCATCAACCATTTTGTAGAAGGTTTTGCAATGACCCGCACTGGATGCAAGAAATCAAGTAATTTTAAGAAAATGGCATGAATTATTGAAAAAGAAAATACCCGTGATTTTATAAAGAGTATTTGAATACAAGTAACCGATTAGATCCTTGCTTGAAAGAAGAAGGGACCCTAATTAGTGAATAATGGAGAAACCAAGTGCATTGATAGGCATCTTTTGACAAATCCAGATCTAAAAATCAGATAGAAAGAATCAATGAATTAAAAATGCAGAATTGACTATTCCACAACAATTTCATCCTCATCATTTCTAGCGTAGATCCTGATCTACCCAGCTTTATTTGTTAGTTCAATTCAAATTTTATTTTAATTAGATGAATGTAATATAGGATTATCTTGTCTTTTAGATTCCAGTTCTTCAAATTATTATAAGGAGGTTCAAAGTTACTATGGATTCTCGAAAGCAGCTTAGTGTAGCTTGGATTCCAACATTCTCATTAATCTCTGGTGGAATGATATTCTGACTTACATCCAATTTTTACTACTTGTATGACATGTGCACTTGCAAGGTCATAAGACTCAACCCATTATTAATCTGCAATAAAATCGCTTATTCATTATCAAACAACTTTATTCAACTTCACCTAGATGAAAATCTGTAAGGCTCCATGATAAGTGCAAATTGAGTGGTCGAAGGAGTATTTTTATAGACAAACAAGTTTTATGGCGCCTTTGCTGGGGATTGAAAGGATTTGAATCAATCAATATTCTGAAAAAATAGAGAAATGATAATTTGGACATTTTTCTTTATTTTATAAAAGAAATGCACAAAAACAATTTTAATAGCAGTGGATGCATAAGGTATTGATCTTTTAGAGAGCTTAAAGGATATATGATTTGTGATACCATTGTTTCTTATTAATCTCAATATGTCTCCATTTCAGGAGGTTAATTAATGCATAGGAAGCCGACCGACCGCTTCGTAGATTTCCGAATTGAAAGAACACCAGAGCTTAAGGAAAGTAAGCGTATTTAAAAGCAACTACATGGCGTGATGGCGAATCGACGACAAACTGAACAAGAAACAAGAAGGGTAAAGGCCTCCAATGCAAGAAACAATGGAGGAGTTCCAGAGGCCTCGTCATTTGCTAATACTAAGCAATGACAACCTCGTCGTAGGCTAGCACCCAAGTTGAAACCACTTGATCACCTACGGTTTAGTAGAATCGCCTTATTTAGCCATCCCATCAAGATCCTAATGAACACCTTGGCAGATTCCTCAAGATGGCAAACACAGTTAAGCTTAATGGTGTGAGACCAGAGGTGTGACACCCTTTCTCCGATCCGACCCGATTGGAGGGTCCGAACCAAATCCGGGATGCTCTGATACCACTAAACTGTGACGCCCCAACCCTAGATGTGATGTCAAGTGAGGGCCACTCTTTTATCATACTTATAACCCTTATACTTGCATAATCATATAATGTTAACGCTTAACTTTGTATTACATTCTGTGAAAGTAAAATGGGATTACAAAATATATATACAAGCCCAAATATGGAAATGTTCAACATTTACAATATTTACATTGGTTTACAAAATTTCTTTATACAAAATAAGACCTAAAGGTCTTCCAAGGCACCTATTGATGTGTGGCCTTTGGATCGATGTGGGATTGTCCCGTCTCTCCTGTTTCTCTTTCTGCATCTACACGGATTGAACACTGGGTATGTTTTACGCTAGTGGGGAATATGACTTCTATTAAGAGTCGCTACACTTTTATACAAAATGCATATAACACATATAATGCTATTGTGACTCGCTTACATTTCATATATATATCATCATAACCCATTTATATTTCTTATCATCTTCCAGATACTTTTCATGTAATCTTGTACTTTACTTCTTGTTCTTGTAATCAGATACTATCATCACATAAAGGCTATGCTTCCCATATTCTCTCTTCATTTCCCTTTGCATATATCTCATATTTCTTTTATATGTTTCATTGCCCGTGATAGACCTTAGGAGTGGATACAGAATACTATAATCCATGAGGACCCCGAAGGTGCTATATTCACCTGTATGAAACAAGATCCATGAGGGGCCCTGAGGCGCCTCAGAATATAATATACCCGAAAGGTATCATCACTGCTCGAGATGCTGACTATCCATGAGGGCCTCTGAGGCGCCAGGGTGACCCTTTCTCGGGGCCACCGATCCAAACGATCTATGTCATTGACCCACACTGTGGTCCCGATTCGAACATAACTGATATGTCGCACTTACTTTTCCTAATAGGCATGCCCATCTATCCCTTTACTCAGGTTCAAGTGCATAAATCAATATGTGTATTTTAGAGTGTTCAAGATATATCTCATATCTCCAATAATTTATTGTCATCTGCGAATCATAATGGTATATATATATACAATCAGTTATTCATATCTTTACATTTTTCATACTTCATTATATGCATAAACAACTATGCTTACACTGTATACTTATGAGCTATTTATGAATTCATAATAGGCGTTCATAATACAAATAACTATGGTTACCTGTACTGTTTGACTGTTTTCCGTGCTTTCTGGAACCAATATGAGTTCCAATCTTGATTGCTTTGTTTATTTCTGAATTCTTGACTCAATGGGCTTTCCATAGAGTCCAAGAACACCCAAATCGGAGTTCAAACGAAGGAGATATGACCTTCCGGGCTGGAGGTCGCGCCAGTCGGCCACTAGTCGACTCGAACCGACGAGCTGCACCGAAGTGACGAGCTCAGTCTAACACCTCAGTCAGACATCTAATATCTTCTTCAGGCAGTTAAGGGATGGATTCTCAGACCCAATGGCCTTCCATAGAGTCCAAGAACACCCAAATCGGATTCGCTGACGTAAGGATATGACCTTCCGGTTGAGGTCGCGCGCAGTCGGGCCTTGACGAGCCGACTGAATGACGAGCTGGCTAATTGAAGTGATGAGCTCGGTTTAACACTCCTGTCTGACATCAATAATCTCCTCTTAGGCATATGAATGACTCTTGACTCAATGGGCTTTCCATAGAGTCCAAGAACACCTAAATCGAGCTCAAAACGAAGGAGATATGACCTTCCGGTTGAGGTTCACAGCCGTTTCGATGAACCGCCACCGTCGGGGCGATCACTGCTCACACGACTTTTTTTGCTCACGCACCCTTGTCCATCGTTTCACGACGCACCCTCGTTTTGATTTTAATTCTCGTCCACTTGTTGGATCTACCTAATCGCTCATTGACGACTTCTTTGTTTGATTTGACCCTTCGCCCACTGGGCTGGGATCTATCATCGCTTTGTACTACCAATTCCTTGTTTGACGAACTCGCCCATTTGATCGTTTCGCAGTAAAAGAATTTATAACTGGGGTTCCACAGAGTCCTGGAATTAAGAAATAAAGCCTCTAAATATCGTTCCATTGATGTGGCTACTCTGCCAGAAGGATTCTACTGCCAAATTCTCTTTATTTCTGGTTCAAAACTCGTTCTAAGGTCCGCTAGTTAACTAATTGGCAGAACTGACCCTACCAGATTTGGGTTTGGTCGAATTCCCGCAAAAAGGACTATAACTTGGTCTACGTGAGGTCCAAATCGAGTAATTCAGCAAGCCTAAAACCTGCCCATTGATGGCTGCCAACTCATTAGAAGGACTCACTGAATTCCTTGCATTTGGACCCAACAATCCGTTCTAAGATCCGGATACTGCATATGATCGACAATAGGGAATTTTCTGGGTTCAACTTGCAACTAGACCCTTCTCATTGACCTATATTTGAGGAGCTCTTTAAAGCTCTTTCTTAACTCAACCCAGCAAGAAAGGAGTTTAGGAGTTCCTTTTTAAACCCAAACCATACACAAGATAGAGGGTTCTTAACCATGTATCTAAACTTTATAAATTCAAAACTGGGATTCTCCATACTCCCCAAGGCTTGAGAGGCATAATTTATTCATGGTTCCATACTTTCTATACCAAATCATAATTCCATACCAATACCTTATACTTACATTTCTATGGCACAAAATCATAGTTCCATACAACTCAAGATATGTATCCGTACTCCATACTTCAATTCCATACCCGTAATCTCTTCTTCTTCTTCTTCTTCTTTCTTCAGATTGTTCTTTTCCACACTCAAAACAAGACATTTCTTTCTGGCCTTATCCTTATTTGATCTTATCCCTTTATTTTATACTTCTTCATCCCTCCAACTTTATAGTTATTTTGCAAATCAATTTATAATATTTTTACAATAAATTAAACTTTCTTTATTATTTGTAATTTAACTTATGCATATTCCTATTTTGCTTTTATCTTTATTTTATTCTCGAATAAATATATTTTTACGCTTATTATGTACCCAAACATGTTATAAAACTGTTAGGGTATAATTTAAAAAGTTACAATCCTCCTCTTAAAAGAATTTCGGTCCTCGAAATTCATACCCGATTCAAGAGTCATGGATACCGTGCCTCATAGCTGTTTCCGGCCCCCAAGCAGCTTCTTCTACCGTGGTGTTGCCAAAGCACTTTCACTAATGGTACTATTGTCTTCAAGAACTGTTTCACCTCTCGAGCTAAAAATGGTCTTCGCCTCATCATATGACAAATCCTCTTGTACTTATCTCTTGCACCGTAGTATGTGCGACTTCATCGTAGCGCATTCCGGGCATCGACACATGAAACATCGCGAATTTGCCAACTCGTAGGAGTGCCAATCGATAGTTTCACTGTGGCCAACACGTTCCAAAATCTCATATGGCCCTAAGGAATTTTGACCCGCCTTGCCTTTCTCGACAAAGTTCCCAAGAATTTCTCCATGTGTGATACTCTTAAGAAGACCTTGTCTCCCACTTATATTCACATCTCTCCTCTTTAGCTGCATACGATTTTGGCTTCATCACTAGCCGCCTTTAACCTCTCGCTCGAATAACTTGTACTTTCTTCTCAGATCTTTACTATGTCCGACCTATCGCTCGTACCATTCAATTCATCTCAAACACAGGAGTTCTACATTTTCGACCATACAAAGCTTCATATGGTGCCATACCAATGCTTGACTGAAAACTATTGTTATAGGCAAATTCCATCAATGGAATATACCTATCCCAACTTCCCAAAAATTCCATGACACAACCTCGAAGCATATCTTCTCGAGCACCCGAATCAATCTCTCTGATCATTCCATCCGTTCATGGATGGAATGTCAGACTAAAATTCGCCTTAGTGCCTAAACATCAGAATTCCTTCCGTAACTCGACGTAAACTTACTCTATCCGACACATAAATGCACACCATGCACCCATAATCTCATCTACATATAACTCAAATGAATGATCCATAGAATAGCCAATCCCGACCGGTATAAATGGCCACTTTGTGAGCCTATCTACAATCACCCAAACAAGTAGCCATGTTTTTGTTGTGTGAGGGGAAAACCCGAATACAAAAATCCATGGTATCATCCATCGAATGAGAATCGAAGTGGGATTTAACAAACCTCGTTGGCACTGTGTTCAATGATCATCGGACACGTCAAACACTTAGACACATATTATCTGGCCACATCTTTCATTCCTTTCCACCAATAAAATCAAGCTCGTTCCTGAGACCTGATTCTCCCAGATGCTGGTAATACTGTATTATGAGCTCCCTTCAAATAGCAACTTTTTCTTTAGCTCTTTATCAATTGGCACACATAATCTATTCTAGAAATACAAACTTCCAAATTCTTCTTTCTCTAAAAACTCCTGGCCTCTGTCACCATTCTAACCATCCTGTAAATTTTTCTGTAACTCTTCATCATTTTTCTGCCCATCTATAATCATTTTCTTTAAAACGGGTTGCGCTTCTAATCGAGCTAACATAGCTCCATCATCACCTAATCTCCAATCACTGCATCAGAAGGATATCAAGTACCACTGCTGCTTAAAGCATCGGCTACTATATTAGCCTCTTCCGATGGTAATCTATGATGCAAACATAATCCTTTAATAACTCTAACCACCTCCTGCCTCAAATTTAACTCTTCAAGTAGTACTGAGACTCTTATGATCAAATTTACACTTTTTCCCCATATAAGTAGTGTCGCCATATTTAAAGCAAACACTACCTATACTAACTCTAGGTCATGAGTGGATACTTGTTCATGTGGCTTCATAATCGTCCGGACGCATACCACTACTCTTCCCATCTTGCATTAACACGCATCCTAAACCGTCCAATGCATGAAGCATCACTATATAAGGTATACTCTTTTCCTGAGTAGTCAGGTCACACGCAAGGCTTCAACCAAAGATCCCTTTCTTAACTGCTCAAAACTATTCGCATTTGTCTCGTCTAATTCAAACTTATTCCTTCGAGTAACTTGTGAGCTGGAGAAGCCATGACCAAAAAAGCCTCACACACCCTTCTGTAATAACCGGGCAGTCTAAGAAACTTCTCACCTCGCTTTACATTTCAGTGCATTTCCAATTCACAACCGCTTCAATCTTAGCAGGATCAACTTTTATACCCTTAGCAGACACAATATGGCCTAGGAATGAGACTTCCTTTAGCCAAAAATCAAGACGGTATGAGCTTAGCATATAACTTTCTCTATCAGCCCTCTAAGACTATTCTCAAAAGTCGCTCATGTTCCCCAGGCATCCTAGAATACACCAGATGTCATCAATAAAAATCACAACAATCGTCCACATGTGGCCTAAAACCCTATTCATCAAATCCATGAATGTCGCTGCATTAGTCAACCCAAATGGCATGACCAAAACTCATAATGACCATATCGGGTTCTAAATGCAAACCCGCACATCTCCCCTTTACTCCTCAATCGATAATAATTCTCGATCGTTGTGTCTATCTTCGAAAAGACACTGGCCTTCTTAATCGATCAAAAGACTTCAATTTCTGCAATGGGTAATTTGTTTTTCACTGGCCACCTTATTAATTCGCTCGATAATCGATGCACATCCATAGAGTGCTATATTTCTTTTTCATGAATAAAACAGGTGCACTTCAAGGGGACATTAATCGGGTCGATAAACTTTATCTAAAAGTTCTTGCAATCGACTCTTAACTTCTTTCAGCCTCCATTGAGCCATCCCCGCACGTGTGCCCTTGACATAGTGGATCGTTCCTCGGTACAATTTCTATGGCTAAGTCCACCTCTCTCTAAAGGCAAGAATACCCAACTCTTCAAAGGAATACATCCGAAATTCCCTACCATCGGATCTTTCTACATCAACTTGACCTTCGAGTCAAGTATTAGCCAAGAATGTCTCACATCCTTCCTCATACCTCCTAGCTTGTGATAGTGGAGATGACATTAGACATTACACTTGATCCAATGCCTTGTACTATTACCTCGCTTTGGTCAGAGTGATTAACATCATCATTTTGTCCACAATCCACGATAGCTCTGCTTAGACAACCAATCCATTCCTAGAATCAAGTCAAACTCTAATGGTAAGGTTATCAACCAACGAGAAACTCTCTGCTCCACGAAGCACGGGGGCAATTTCAGATATGCTATTCACATCAACGTTGTGCCCCAACGGATCAGCTGCATGCATGTCATATGCTAATTTCTCCTTTGGTCGCACTTTGTCAAATACATGCTCCTATGCACACATATGTCGAGGCAGATCCGGTGATCAACTCAACGCATGCATCTCTATATCATATAAAGAAAATATAACCCGCTATACCCTCAGAGCATTCGATCCTCATGAGCCTTCATAGCATATACTCGTGTCGGGGGTCAGAGTGCTAGGACGATCTAACAAGCCTCGACACTATGCCCCTCGCCCTCTATGTTGAGATGGGCCACCACGACCCCTACCACATCACGACCAAGTATGGTCGCCGGATCTTCCTCCCCGCTACTCTCATTGGGCTTCTATCCCTAATTCCCTGGGACACCGTGGCTTTCTAAATGCCTAAGGCTTCCAGCCACCCCAAACACCCTCCTCACAATATCCCGCAACTCCCAAATGCTTTTAGGCAATGAGGGCATTCGAATTTCCCGTCCAACCGAAGCACTCTACCTGCATTTTCACGCGGTTGCACTGACCTTCGCCTTCTACCCCCGGTTTAACTATATTCCGATCGAGCTGAGATTCTCTAGCTCTTTTTCCCGAGGGAGGACGAAGTCTCTCTAGAAAACTTCTTCTTTGAAACCTTTCTTGTTGCTCGGCTTCTAGTCTCTACTTTCATTGCAGTCAGACCAACCGATAAAATCCACCGTTCGAGAGAAGTCATAGGTGCCAAATAATTCTCGATGGAATCATGCGCCTATCCAACTGCCTTACACCGAATGCCTCTGAGGACCAATTCGTGCATATTTACTAAGATGGCTAAATTCTTTTCATATTCAGCCAACACCGATAAGCTCCTTTGCCTCAAATTTAGGAACTGTTTCCACTTGGAATCCCTATACATCTCAAGAATATACTTCGTTCCACTGACAAAGAATTCCCATGTCAGGGGATTTGGAACTTTCGACTTTGAGTATCATCACCCCAATCATATGCCTCACCCCGCATGAAAGAGATTCACATGATGCCTTCTCGATCGGGAGGATGACCCAACCTCTTCTAATACCCTCTCATCTTCTAACCGTAATTTCGCCGACTCTTCCATGCTCGACCCATGGAATTCCTTCCGCTCCATGCCTTCTTACCGCTCATCGAGCTTTAGGAGAGGTCAATCTATCTTAAAAACCCGAGCCATGTCTTGCGATATTCTCGCCAAGGCTTCCGTGGGTTCATTAGGTACATTACTTTCCGAAGGTTCCGTAGCGATAACCCTTGTTCCATTGGGTTGACACTCTCAGCAGCTTCTTCGGGACGATCCATCTATACAAAACACAAGGACATCCACATCAGGCCCACACATTACTAAACACAGGCTTTTCTATTTTATATACTCTATTCCAGAGCCACCTAAACTTAGGCTTTTCCAGAAACGCCTAAACCTAGGCTCTGATACCACTAAACTGTGACACCCTTTCTCCGATCCGACCTGACCGAGGGTCCTAACCAACCGGATGCTCCGATACCACTAAACCGTGACGCCCAACTCTAAGATAGGATGTCAAGTGAGGGTCACTCTTTTATCATACTTATAATCTTTTTACACTTGCATAATCATATAATGTTAAATGTATTAACTTCAGGTCAGCATTCTCAGAGCAAATGATTACAAAATATATATACAAGCTCCAAATATGGAAATGTCAACATTTACAACATTTACATCGTTTACAAAAATTTCATATACAAAATAGACCTAGCGTCTTCCAAGGCACCTATTGATGTGTGGCCTCGATCATTGACATGTGGATTGTCCCGTCCTTCCGGTTTCCTCTTTTCCTGTACTCACACCTGATTGAACACCCATATGCCTTACGCCTAAGGAATGGTGACTTCTATTAAGAGTCGCTACACTTTTATACAAATGCATATACCACATATAATGTTATTGGTTCTTTATTCACTCATATATATATTTATCATAAATCCGCTTCATTTTTATCATCTTCCAGATACTTTTCATGTAATCTTGTACTTTTACTTGTTCTTGTAATCAGATACTATCATCATACAGTCACATGCCTCAAGAGCTCTCTTCAGTATTTCCTTTGCATTATATCTCTGTCATTTCTTTTATGTTTCATGTCCGTGATAGACCTTAGAGGATAATGTGAATACTATAATCCATGAGGACCCGAGCAGCGGTGATTCATCAGATGAACAGTTGATCCATGAGGGCCCTGAGGCGCCAGAATATAATATAATTCAAGGTATCATCATCGCTCGAGAATGCTGACTATCCATGAGGGCCCTAGCGCCAGGTGACCCTTTCGGGGCCACCTGATCCAAACGGGATCTATGTCATTGACCCACACTGAGTCCCGATTCAATATAACAAGCGATATCTTTGCTGAGGACTTATTTTCCTAATAGGCATGCCATCATCCTTTACCAGGTTCTAAGCAGACAATCAATATGTATTTTATGTTCAGTATATATCTCATATTCCCGAATAATTATTGTCATTCGGTAATCATATGAGATATATATATATACAATCAGTTATTCATATCTTTACATTTTTCATACTTCATTATATGCATAAATAACATAACACAACACTCTTGCAGAGCTATTTATGAATTCATAATGGCGTTCATAATACAAATAACTATGGTTACCTGTACTGCCTACTGTTTTCCGTATGAGTTCAATCTTATCAAGCTGTATATTTATGAATTCTTGACTCAATGGAGCTTCCATGAGTCGAAACACCGTCGGAGTTCAAGCGAAAGGGAAATATGACCTTCAGTTGGAGGTCATCGCGGTCAGTCTTGACTAATTGACCTGAGTGACAGGCTGCACTAGTGACGAGCTCAGTCTAACCTCAGTCTGACATCCTATCTTTTCTTCAGGCATATGGATGGATTCTTGACTCAATGGGCTTTCCATAGTCAGAACACCCAAATCGGAGTTCAGACGAAGGATATGACCTTCCGAAGTTGGAGGTCATGCGCAGTCAGTCTTGACGAGCTGACCTGGAATGACGAGCTACACTGAAGTGATGAGCTCGGTTTAACACCTCGGTTTGACATCTAATAATCTCCTCAGGCATATGAATGGATTCTTGACTCAATGGGCTTTCCATAGAGTTCAAGAACACCCAAATCGGAGTTCAAACGAAGGAGATATGACCTTCCGAAGTTGGAGACTGCGCGTGGTCTTGACAATGACCCTTTATTAGAGCGATCACTATTCAGCGACCCCTTGTTTGACGACCCCCTTGTCCCGCTGTTCCTGGCGACCCCTTGTTTGGCGGCCCCTCGTCCCTTTGTTGGGCCGCTGGTGCGTGACGACCCCCTTGTTTGGCGGCCCCTCGTCCTTTGTTGGGCGACCCTTTGTTCGTGGCGACCCGCTTGTTTGGCCGAACTCGCCCATTTGACTGTTCAGAGTAAAAAGACCATAACTTGGTCTACAGGAGTCCAACTTAAGAAATTCAAAAGCCTAACATCAATTTCATTGATGTGGCTACAATTTCACAGAAGGACTTACTGCCAAATTCTCTTTATTTCTGGTTCAAAAACTCGTTCTAAGGTCCGGCTAGTTGACCCGAATTGGCAGAACTGACCCCTACCAGATTTAGCTGGGTTGACCTCAGTAAAAGGACTATAACTTGGTCTACAGAGGTCCAAATCGAGTAATTCAAAAGCCTAACATCAAGTTCATTGATGTGGCTACAATTTACTAGGACTCACTTCGGAATTCCCTGTATTTCTATTTAACAATCCGTTCTAAGATCCGGATACTGCATATGATCGAGTAATAGGGGAATTTTAAAGGTTCAACTTGCAACTAGACCCTTCTCACACACCCATATTTAGGAGCCTTAAAGCTCAATTCTTAACTCAACCCTACAAGAAGAGGTTTAGGGTTCCTAAACCCAAACCATACACAAGATAGGGTTCTTAACCATGTATCTAAACTTTATAGTCAAAATAGACTTCATTACTCCCATGGATTTACATACACTTATTCATGGTTTCCATACTTTTCTATACCAAATCATAATTCCATACCAATACCCATATTTCCAAAAATGCGATACAAATCATAGTTCCATACAACTCAAGACATGTATCAGTACCCATATAAATTCATACCTGTAATCTTAACCTTTGTGCTTCTTCTTTTCTTCGTATTTACTCTCCTTTTCTCCAAGACCAAATAAGATATTTCTTTTGGTCTTATCCTTGATCTTATCTTTTTATTTTACTTTGGTCCTCGACTCTTATAATATTTGCAAATCAATTTATAATATTTTACAATAGCCTCAAATCTTCTTTATTATTTGTAATTTAACTTATGCATATTCTATTTTGTTTTTATCTTTATTTTATTCCGAATAAATATACTTTTACGATTTATTATACCCAAAACATGTTATAAAGCGGTAGAGGTATAATTTGGGTGTTCTGAGGTGATAAAGCTAAACCTCTTCCCTTTTCCTTAAGAGATATTACGACCACATGGTATGAATCGTACCATATGGCTCGGTTGATCATGGGAGAATTGGTGGAAGCATACCTAGGCAAATTTTCCCCCTATCCCTCACATCTGAAAGAAGAAGGAAATCTGTAGTGTCAAGGGGAGGATGAAAGCATCTTTTGCATAGGAAAGGTCTGGCTGGCGAAGAAGTGTCCACATGCATGGCATAGATACGAAGACACAAATGGATATTGTCTATCACTCTCTGAATGATACTTCTAAGGGTATCATAGATGCTTCTTGCTGTGGGGCATTCAAGAGGAAAAGTGCAGAGGAGGCAAGGAATTTGATAGTAGACCTAGCCAAATGCAACATGAATGCCTCCTCTGAATCTTCAGGGAGCAATAGTAGAACAAGAGGGAGTGGGGTCATTGAGCTAAAAAAGATGACTGCTATGGAAGCAAAACTGGATGCTATAATGCACAGGATGGATAAACAGGAGAAAAGATTACACTCTGCTCATGAAATTGGAGCAGTGGAAAGAGATAGGATAAGAAGAAGTGTTGAGGGACCAACTAAAGAAGATCCTTATGAGGAAGCCAAGGACATGAATGAACAAAGAAGCTATCACTTCAAGCCTAATCCCAACACCTACATTATAATCGGCACTAAGGAACCATGAGAACTTCTCAAAATGGTGGAGAGCAATCACGAGGCCCGAGGAACCGCGGGCGAATCTCGGCCCCGGTATCAACCACCCAGGTTCAATGATGAGGAAAAAATGGAAATGAATATCAAGGTCAGAAGAGGACCCAGCCCTTTAAAGAGCAGATGCTGTAATTTATGGGGGATAACAAAGAAATTTGTTAAATATATGAGCGGAAACTTAGGGTTGGAAGTTTTTTAAATCGACACTTAGATTTTCGGACAAACACATCGGCTTCACTAAGAATTTGGAAACCTGAGGTTGGGTAGTTTGGCCGACCTTGCGAAAGGGCGAGAATGCTTTCCACTGACACCTAGAAAATCAAAGCTGTATGGCCAGTTCGGCTAAGGAGTAGCGGAAATATTGTGTGAAGCGAGAAAGAAAGAAAGGAAGTGACCAAGAAGAAAGAAATTGGAAGAGGACGAAGGAGCACTTTAGAGCGGACTACGAGAGACCCGAAACAAGTGCAAGCTGAGCAGCTAAGAGTAACTTACGAGGCAAAAAAGGAGAAGATTGACAGCACATCTGGTTCCATTCCCACAGACTTAGGAAAAAGGGAGGGAACAATTTTCTAAATTCTTGGAAATATTTAAGAAGATAGAAATTATCCCTTTTGCGAGAGGCAATCACTCAAATGCGAATTATACGGAATTTATGAAATATATATTGAGCAAAAGAAGGTGCTTGAGGAAGGAATAGTGAGTTTAACGTGACTTGGTCTGAAGTTGATAAAAGAGTCTACCGACCAAGATGAAGGATCCATACTTAGCTTTACGTTCCCTGTTCCATTAGAAATGAATTAAAGGAAGCCTTATGTATTTCGGGTGCCAGCATCGACAACCCTTATTAGTGGTCTGGTAAGTTTGGGGGAACTTACTCCAAACATGATCCTGCTGGATGTTTGATATGTCCATGACCTGACTAGAAGAGTCCTTGAAGATGTCTTTGGTGAGTAGGAAATTTATCTTCCTTGTGGTTTTGTTGTTATAAAAAGATGGAGGGAGGATACCCAGTTCCTTTGATGTAGGAAGACCTTTCCTAGCAAGCTAGAAGTATGATCGATGTACGACGAGTGGGAGATGACGGTACAATTTAACTAACAAAAGTAACCTGACGATGTTGATACAGAGAGCATGGCTGTAGATAACATTTATTCATTCAGTTTCGAACTGAACTCTGACTGTAATCTCCAGCATTCTATTAATGAAAATGAGTTGAATTTCCAATATCTTAAGAGTGTTGATTATGAATTGCTGCATTCCAGATTCCAAAACACAGAAACAGTTTGGAGTTTGAATGAAAAAAGTATAGAAAATTCAAGCATAAATGAAAAGAAAGGAAATGAAGCGAAAACGATGCGAAGGTTAATATTGAAAGAATTGCCTAGTCATAAAGTATGCTTTCTTAGAACCAGAGAGACAAAGCAGTAATTATAATAGTTACCTTGAATAAAAATGAAGAACAAGAATTTGCTAGAATTCTCGAAATATAAAGATAATTACTGGGTCAATTGAAGACCTTAAGAAATTATCCAGTCCTTTTATTTGCATGCCTTGAAATCACTCTTTGAATGATGATGCAAAAACATTAGTTGAACACCAAAGGAGGCTAAACCCTATGATGAAAGATATTTGTAGAAGGAAATCACTGAAATGTAAATGTAGATTTATTTATGCAATGTCGAACTGACCTTAGGTAGAGCCCGAGTTCATGGTCCCTAAGAGGAATGGATTCCTTTGTGTTCGAAATGAAAGGAATAGGCCAGTTTCTTACAGGCTGTGACGAGAATGGAGGGTGTGTATAGATTACAGAAAATTAAATATTACAACTAGGAAAGATCATTTTCCCTTGCCTTTCATTGATCAGATGTTGGACAGGTTAACAGGACATCCTCACTTCTATTTTCTTGATGAATATTCTAGATATAACCAAATTTCTATTGCACTTGAGGACCAGGAGAAAACTACTTTCACATGCCCTTATGGTACTTTTGCTTTTAGAAGAATGCCATTTGGGTTATGCAATGCTCCTGCTACATTTCAAAGATGTATGATGTCTATGTTCTCAGATTTGGCAGAGGAGGTTATGGAGATATTCATGGATGAGTTCATAGTTTATGGATCCAGTTTTGAACATTGCTTGCAAAATTTGGGGACAATACTTCACAGGTGCTAGGATAAGAACCTAGCTTTGAATTGGGAAAAATGTCATTTTATGGTGACAGAAGGCATTGTCCTTGGGCATAGAATTTCTACAGCAGGGTTGGAAGTGGACCAAGCAAAGGTTTGCATTATAAAGACTCTTACGTCTTATGGCAGTCAAGGGAATAAAAGTTTCTTAGGACATCTTTGGTTTTATAGAAGATTTATCGAGACTTCTTAAAATTGCCAAACCATTATGTAGGTTATTGGAAAAGGATACGAGTTTAATTTTGGTACAGCTTGCAATCATCTTCATTTGAAGAGAGATCAAATCCATATTAGTTGTAAAACCAGAAAATTCAATTTTTACGAAAAGGGTGAAAGCGGTAATTTCGGTTGAAAACCGGAAGTTCTCTATATCTCGGATGATGAAACGGACTGCGCCGTTAAATTCGTCTCGCGAAATCCTAGTGACGGAAAAGTTTCGTCAGTGCGAGGCCAAGTCGAGTATTACGATTTACAGGTGATAAATATTAGTGACTTCAAGGGCGAGATTTTCACGAAAATCTCGGAAGTCGAAAATGGCAGTTAAAGTTCATTTAAAATAATTGAGCGAAAATAAAAATTTTTAGGCAACGGACCGAATGAGGCAATATAAGTTATGTATCTAAATGATAATAATAATAATAATAATAATAATATTATTATTATTATAATAAAATGAAAAAAAAAAGTTTAAAGGAGAATTCGATGGCGTGGGAGAGAGGCGTGCGGGGAGAGAATTTAGAATTTTTTATTTTTTCTTCATTTCTTTATCAGATCTATGAAAATCGGACCATAGGTTTTCATCGGGGCTGAAGGCAAAGTTGATCTACTCGATGAGAGCTGCGGACACGAAAGTTGGAGTTTTGACAAACTCCGTGAGTGAGTTTTATCCTACTTGAAGTTCTGCTTTGTTTAAGTGTTTGTAATGTTCGGTTGGTTGAGGCTTGAACGACCGTTTGATCGGTCCCAGACTTGGGACGGGTGTTGGAATTTTGGAAGCCCATTTGGGCAGTCGTGGCTTGTAGGGGCTATTTGAAGTGTTGTTTTAAAATTTATGAAATAAATTGTGTGTTGGTGTGTATGAGGCCGGAAATGACCATGGATTGGTTCTAAAGTGAGCAGATGTTGAATATTTGTAGTGAACGATGGCACCGAGGTTTCTGTTCACTTGAATAGTGACACATGAATAGTAACATGAATAGTGACCCATGAATAGTAATGTGAATAGTGTTCTCACAATATTTTTGTGAGAGAATGTGTTTGGGTGAGTTATTCAAATTGAATTACTCGTATTCGTTAATTAGCCCACGCGAGCTAATTTTTGTGTAATGGATTGAGAAATTAGAGAATGGCTTGGAGATGATTTTAATGTGTTAACATAAGGACATAATTATATGGAATATAATTGTGTGTGTAGGCCATTGGAGATGATATTGTAAATTGCTCAAGTGAGCAAATTTGGGTGATGGTTGATCAACGTGAATGATATTGTTGTGAGTGCAAATTTGAGAATGTTGCATATTGATATATTTGATATATTGTATCGGTTTGGAAATGACATAATGCATTTTCATATGCACTGAGTAACTGGTAGGGTGGTGCACGACATGAGTACTCGCTTTGTGCAGTTTAAGAGTTTCACAGGATGATTTTAAAGAGGTGGAGTTGGGAGATGGGCAATGGATCATTTCGGATGAGGACCATGGCTTGTTTGAGCTCTGTAATTAAGCCTCGGAGAGTAGTCCCATATTTTTACCAAATCTCAGTAGTATATTTTCAAGAACAACAAATTTTGTTTTGAAAATGATTATTTTCTCATACATGGGCAGAAGAGTGTGAGAGTCGGTGAGGACTCGAGACATGGGAATGAGCATGTAGACATTCAAGTAAGATCCGTATTTACTTGAGTGTGTGTTTAAATTGGGCATTACATATGCACTTGGTGGAAGTAACTTACATTTAGGGTGATTCCACTCTTTGATGTCTTCCTTGTCGAGAATATTTTCGGTACGGGAGCGTTCGAGATGATGGCTCACTTTAGAGGCCGATTTTGAATCAAGTCGGGTTGTGGCTTTGATGTTTTTGGATAATATGTATTAGAATTGTAGATTTTAATATGTATTTGTATTAAGAGTAATAAAATAACTCTTTGACCATTGGAATATAGTTGGGTACATGTTTGATGAGCATTGGTATATGGGCCCAAGTGGCCATTTTTACTTAGATATGAGTCTCGCGATACGAGACGTATAGATTTTCTGTGGGTTGACGGGTAGTCAACGGACCCCCGGGTTTTGGGGCGTCACATTAGTTGAAGCTCCCATCATGGCCAAACCAGACTGGAATAGTGAATTTGAGATTATGTGTGATGCTAGTGATTATGCAATGGGGCGTCTTAGGATGAAGAATTTGCCAAAATGTTTAGGGCCATATACAATGCCAGCAAAACCTTCAATGAAGCTCAAGAGAACTACTCAACTACTGAAAAAGAGATGTTGGCCATGGTATTTGCATGTGAAAAGTTTAGGCCATATATATTGGGGTCCCAATCGTAAATCCATGCGATCATTAAACAATTAAATATTTGATGGCTAAGAGAAAGAAGCTAGCCAAGGCGGTCGGATGGGTGTTGCTACTCTGGGCCCGATCTACGGAAATCCAAAGAAAACAAAGGTTGTGACAATGTGATGGCGATCGCTTGTCAAAGAGTAGTAACAAATCTTTGTAATTGAAGAAGAAATGATAGCATCAAATTTTCCAAATGGCTTGATTATTTAATTGTCATTCAATCACCTTGGGATGTGTGTGAACTTTCTGGCTTGTGGAGTGATGCCACGAATTTAGCTACCAACACGGAAAGGTGAGGGCGACGACCCGGGTTTACATTTGGGATGACTCACTATTATTCAAAAGAGGAGCTGATATGATCATCAGGAGGTGTGTACCAGAAAGTGAATAGGGCAAAATTTTACAAGAATGTCATGCATCACCTTATGGTGGACACTTTGTAGGAGACAAAACAACCCACAAAATTCTCCAATCAGGTTTTTATTGGCCTACAATTTTCAAGGATTGTTTTGAATGGGTGAAACTTTGTGATCAGTGCCAAAGAATGGGAAATATCACCACAAGGCATGAAATGCCCTTGCATGGTATCCTGGTGGTGCAGTTATTTGATGTTTGGGGAATAGATTTTATGGGGCCTTTTCCATCCTCATTTGGAAATCTATACATACTCCTAACTGTGGATTATGTGTCTAAATGGGTTGAGGTAGCAACTTGTCCCAAGAATGATGCTAATACAATTTTGGGGTTTCTGGAGATATTTTGATGATTTGGGACACAGAACTATTATTAGTGGAGGAAGCCATTTTCAAACAAGGTGTTTGAGGAAACTCATGGCAGAGATATGGAATGAAACATAACAGGTTTGGCTTATCATCCTCAAGCAATGGGTAAGGCTGAGATTTCCAGTAGGGAGATATAAAAGTGCGGAAAGAGTATGGCTCCATCGGAAAGATTGGTCTCTAAAGCTTGATGATGCATTGTGGGCATACATGACTGTATATAAGATTCCCATTGGAATGTGCCCATATAGAATTGTCTTTGGTAAACCTTGTCACCTCCCTCTTGAATTGGAATACAAAGCTATGTGGGCCATCAAGAAGCTAAATTTTGAATTCAAAGCTGCTAAAGAGAAAAGGCTACTCCATGAATGGAAAGGAAAGTTAAGGAATGAAGCCTATGATAATGCAGTTACAAGACAAGACAAAGAAATTGCATGATCAAAGTTTTGAGGCAGCGGGAGATTAGGTCACAGTATTCGACTGAGGCTGGCTTTTTCTAAGCAAACTGAAATCAAAATGGAGTGGCCCTTATACAGTAGTGGCAAGTACAACCTTTGGGGTAGTGACATTGAAAACCAGTAATGGAGAAGAGTTTAAAGTGAATGGTCAGCGATTGAAGCAGTATCTTGGAAGAAATATGATTGATACCTAGATCTTAGTGAAGGAAAAGAGGCTGAAACAAGAACTTCATAGCAGCAAGTCCAGCTAAGGACTCAAAACTGAGCAGCTTTGTGGGAGGCAACCATATCACAATTTTTTTTTAAGTTTTATTAGTCAATTTATGTTTTAAAGTTGGTTCCTAGCTAAGCTTTGTTTTATTATTTAAATATTATTTTATGTTGTTCTCTTTGGTTTGTGCTTACAATTCGGTAAGGGCATGAATGAAGATGGAGTCTGTGTTATAGGTACTTGATATGCTGAGACCATAAAGGGAGTAATCAACTCTCGATAAATGTTATATTTTTAAAGAATGCATGATTGAAGTTTGGAAATTGGAATTTCGATTCCTTTGAATCGATGCTTCATGAGTTGATTTGTTGCATATTTGAAGGTTGATTGTTTATTTTGTTTGTTTAGATTGAGTTTATTGATTTTAGTCTTGTATGAATTTGAGCTGCGGAGACTAGGAAATTTTCTGGAGTCGCGACATGCTTTGGTCGCGACCGATTCTGAATTGAAACATCGAATAAGAATTTCGGTCGCAGCGCGATGCTGTTAGGTACGCAGCGTCATGTTGCCATGCGAGATGACTGGTCGGAGACGATGTCTGATAGAGATTAAGGTGGTCGCGACCCATAATGATGGCAAAAAAGAGAAAGATGGGTTGCAACTTCAATTTTTTGGTCACAACGACTTTCGGGGTCGTGACAAAACTAAGTAAGTTGCGACAAGAATTGTCCAAATAGCAATAAATAGAGGTTTTAAACATTCTGATTTGGGCGTCACAACTTTAAATGGGACAATTATTGTTAGCAATTAGTGTTGTAATTCATGCTTTAAGGTTGCGACATTCCATAAGACAATAATAACATTGAGCCCATCAAACAAACTGAACACCAAGCTCTTCCCAAAACTTCCATTAAGCCGCATCTTCCCCAACCGTTCACTTCCTTTTCTCTCTTCGACTACCAAAACCCTAAAACCAGTGCCTAATTCCAAATTCTCACCCATGGTAGATAACCAAAACCCTATTCAGGATCTTAACAGAATAATTAATGAGCTCATGAGTGAACATTGCCAATGAGTGGAGGAGGTTCACCTAGAACCTCAGTCTGAGGTATCACGAATCATAGAACGAAACCCGGCCCGATAGAAGAGCGGTGAGGAAGAAAGAGGGCATCGAAAGACAAAAAAAACGGTGAGTGCGCGAAGAAGAAGGGCGACAAAGACTTTGTCTCACGGAAGAAGCTAAAGATTGTGGAATAAGTGCTAGGCGACAAGGGGCACTGTCGTGAGGTTTAAGGAAAATTTGGTTTCCCCTTTTTATGAGATAATGAAAAGAGAGGTTGGGAGTGTACATTGCACACCTGGCGCTGGATTAAGCTGCTATGGCCGGAGATTTACTGTGCAAACATGGTGGGAATGAAAGAAGACTCAGTATATGTGAGAGGAGTCTGGGTACCTTTTGGGCCCAAAAGAATCAATGAAATGTTCAAATTAAAGGAACTCAAGCACAGTTCTAAATTAAAGAAATTGGTAAAAAAAACCCTGATTATGAGAAGATTATAAACCTCCTAACTGCTGGGTAGGGGAAGTGGGAAGCCATAAGGAAGAACCCTCATTAAGCTATCAACAAAGGATTCCTGTTTGAGGAAAATTTAGGTCACTTCCTATCCTCATTAATCCTTCCCGACTAAACATCTTTGCTCGGTGAGAGAACAAGATGCAAATCATTTTATATGCTCTTTTGAAGAATATAAAATGAATGTTGAATGTTTGATTGGTCTATCGGTACCATAAGCAACAAAGAAGATAATCCCTCACCCAGCAACAATCAACAGACTATGCATCTTAGCTAGGGTGAGAGGATCATGGGACGAAGAAGAAACATGCTCCAAGGCATCTCCTTTGACCCTTACAGGTGTAACAAAGAAGCCCAGGAATAAAAAGCAGAAAGTGATTGTGGAACTAGAAGCAAGGCTGGGTGAGGAGAATGATAACAGAGAAATGGAACCTGTCCTAGAACAGATTCCTCTAGTAGAAGAAGAAGAGATGCCTTTCAGGATGAGCCTTATGAGCCCTCCCGGGACTGAAATGAAGTTTTACTGAGCTAATGAAGGCTCTAGAGAGGATGCGAGACAATGAAATCATGGAGCGATAGGATCAATAAATAAAGATATGGAAGAAAGGGAGCGAAATGGGAAGCATTAGCAAATCGAGGAGAAGAGTTCTTAGAAAGAATTTGAATTCGGGAGGAAGAACAATTGTGGAGGCAGACTCAGACGGAGAGGAAGAATGGAGAGAAGAGATGAAGGAGAAGAATTTGGAGAAAGGTAAGCCGAGTTTGGAAGCCTTCTACAACAATCGGTTCGAAGAGATGAAAGTGCTCACCGTTAAAAAAAGAAATTTGAAATGGAGAATTATTTATGTTTAAAAGATAAAAGCCTTCAAATACCTTTATAAAGTTCAAGGAGTTTGGGAAGTTGATGAAGGAGAGAGATAAGAAATTGGAAGATAATGAGTATACATAGAAAGAAAAAAAATTTGGCATGAGAGTTTGGATTTGATCAAGCAAAATTTATCAAACTTTGGAGTTTGTATCTACGAGTTGGAAAGCCTGAGTGAATAGATGGGCTTGAAGCAAGACACCTTGATCAGAAATCTTGAATTTAACAAATGATCTAATCTCCTGTAAAGCGAGAATGGACCTACGAAAAGGCCAGGACATGACCTTCTCAATTTTCTCCATGTTTATGAAGCTTTGACTTAGATCCTCCCAGCATCATACCTAAAAAATCGATAAGAAAGGAAGTGAAATAGCACAATTTCACTTTTCTCTTTTATTACTCTCCTTCAACATCATTAATATAAGCTCGAGAAAAGTTCATTGAAAGTGTCTTGTGAATTGTTACATTAATTAGATGATTTGGTTTTGTTACTTTCAATAATGTTGCAACGAACATATACATTGTTGAACTACTTAATTGGGACCTTGTAGTTGAATAAGTTTGATAAAATGTGAATTGTTTGGGTGGATTGATTTGAGTTAGTAAATTGGGTTGCTTTTTCCATGCTTAGTGTGTCTGAAGGGAATGGTTATTGTATTTAAGCTTTCATTGGTGAAATGACATAACAAACATTGATTAAATCCAAACAATGTTGAGAGAGGGCTTCGTTGAACTGAAGTAAGAAGTTGTTGTTTAATTTAAAATCAAGTTGAAATTACAGAATTAGGAAAAGGTAAACAATTGAAAGAACAAATAAAATTTATTTGAAATACATGTGTAAATAGTTGAGTCAATATAAATCCTGTAAAAACATCACACATGGTCCAGTAAGTCCTGAACAAATTGAAAAAGATTAGAGACATCTTTTGGGGTAATTCAAAGTCAAGGGTACAAGGTCCTAGAACTTGTTAGATTATTGGTCAAGGCAAAATCCTAGGTAAAAACAACTGACAAGAAAGGGTAGAGGCCCTCTTTGAAAGTTTGAACCTTTTTCAAGCCTACCCTTATTATATGCAGATCCATATACCTTAGTTCCAAGCTTTGAGCCAAATATGGCTAACTTTTTCAAATAACAGCAAAAAGCACGAAATCCCCCATAAAACTATCTGCGACAAAGAGCCCCGAAAAATTACCTAGTTTTGAGCAAGAGAGTTTAAAGCTGCGAGAAGGTGGGGGCATAAGCTCACGAGCTACGGGGAAGTATTAGACAAAATCAACTGAAAGATTAGAGAGGGAGAAAAAGAAGTCAATTAAAAGGAAATAAGTTTTGTCTTGTGGTCTATTTCTCTTGAACAATTAAGTTCTTAGGGGTGTTTTAACACTGGTACTCTGTGCTGATAAAGTGAGGTTACTAACCCAAAGTTAGTTAAGAGTGATAGAAAGCCCTAAAAAAGACAAAACATTGCACCTAACCTAAAAACTATGATAGAGAAGAAAGAACAAAGAGTTTCGAGAAGAAAAGGAATGGGCTGATAAACATGAAGGTGGCAATCAAAGAGACCACAAAAGTCAAAATGATGCACAAAAGCCAAGTTTGGAGGAGTTAATAAAGTTCACATTAGTAGGAAAGAAAGGGAGGAAAAAGGAAGGCTATTAAGCAGAAGTGAGTGGAATCTGGATAATTTATAGCCTAAATTTTCCAATTATCTACCCAATTAATTACCCAAGCCTAACATTACAAGCGGGCACGGTGGTGATCTTGAAGGTTGAATTTTGCTTACATTAGTGAAGGTGAACAACATGGGACTGTTGATCTTTAAGGGAGGGATTCAGAGATCTTCAAATGCGATAGAGAAAGAAGACCAACACCTGCGTACAAAATGGATTGATTGAGCGTATTTGTTTTAAATATAAGTTCATGATTTATTTGTGATAAAAGTTGAAACCATTTCTTTTTCTTAGTTGAACACTGAAGTTTAAAATAATACTACAACTTTCTTGTTTCAAGTCAAATGGTGAAATCGGAAAAGATTGAAGTATGAACAGAAAAATGTCCTTAAAAATAAAGTTAAATTGTTTGAGGACAAACAACTCTTTCTTTTCTTTGCTTGAGGACAAACAAAATTTTAAGTTTGGGGGTGATGAATAAAAAACTCATTCATTTTTAACCATTTTTCTAATCTTGTTTCTTTATATAATTTCTTTTTTATTCGAAATATGGAAATTTTACCAAATTTATATTTTGGAACTTTTACAAAGAAATGGCGGAGTTCAGAAAGTATCTGTTATAATAAAATTGATGCAGATTAGCGACAAACTCTTGAGGTCGCGACAAGTAATTCAGTAATACAGCAGTTTTGAAGTCACAACAGAGAACTCAGGTCACGACTAGAAGTGATAGTAAGCCTAACAAAAGTTGTTGCAACAGGAGAAAATTTGCTAAGACAAAGTAAGAAGAGCCACCATCATGTCGCGACACCGTTTCGAGGTCGCGACACAGAAAGAAGACATTGTTGGTAGCAACAGAAAATTGATGTTGCGACAAAAATGTAAGCTGAGGACACCAATCGAGGTTGCAACCAGGAATTCATGTCGCGACATAAAATGACTGAAACGGTTAAAACATGTTGCGACTGACCCTTTGCTAATAATAAAGTAAAAAGGTCCACTACTCAATCGCCACACACTTTCTAGGTGTGACGAGAAAAGAAAATTTGAATTGATGGGAAATTGTTGTGAGTAAAATGATTCGCGACAAGATTGGAAGAAAAGCTGTCGCGACATGCTTTGAGAAGTCGCGTGGAATGGCATGGAGGCAAGCGCCTTAATCGACTAATTTCCATGTCGCGACAAGAAAAAAAACTGGTCAAAATTGAAGTCGCAACTTGCATGAGGGTAGAAAACTAGATATGATGTCGCAACATGAAAGGGAAGCTAAGACCAGAGATCAAGGAAATGGTAACAATGAGAAATGGTGTCATTTATAAAAATGAAGTCCACATAATCCAGAAAAGGGAAAGACAGTGAGGTCGTGAATGAGAATTGTGAGTGCGACATCAAGCACAACAAGAGAAAAGTGATAAAGAACCCAATAATTCAGCATGACATATTTTTTAGGTCACGACTAATAAAAGAAGCTGAATTGAGAAGAAACTATTGTGACTAAGAAATGAGGTTGCGACAAGATGGGGAGAAATGATGTCACGACATGCTTTAAAGGTCGCGACATAGATTTCAGCAAGGAAATGAAACGATTAGGTCGTGACTTAAATCCCATGTCGCGACAAGATAATGAACAAACAAACAATTTAAGTCGCAACATGAAAAGGGGAGTTGTGACAAAGAATTAGTGGCTAACAACAGAAATGGTGTTGCGACATGCTTTTAAGGTCGTGGCCAGCGAATGTAGTAGAAACGAAGGCAGTGATCGCGACACAAAATTTGATAATGGGCGGAAAATATGTGGTGCGTAACAAAAAGATCAACATGGCGGCAATAGAAATGATATGTGACATATGAAATTGAAGTCGTGACATATATTTGACAAAGGGAAGAAACGGTCGAGTCACGACATGAAATTGTAATTGACATCATTCTTGAAACAAGAAGAAACTGTCATGTGAAACATCAGTCGTGACTCGACAATTGCAGAACAAATCGAAATGCGGTTTCTTGAGGAGTCCGCGACATAGCAATGAATCAGGAACACATGATGTCGCAACAAGCTTCTGAGGTCGCGACCTAAAACAATAAGTTGGGCCATTGATTTTAGGGAAAATCCATCTGGAGCCTTGGAGTCAGGCCCAATCTCAAAAGGTTATAAATAGGCTTATGCACAAAAAGAGATCCAACTTCTGTTTTTCTGAAACCCACTGTCTGGGAGGACGAGGAAGACTCACTGTATATTTTAGAATAGATTTTTCTTTTCTATTTTTGGATCTGAACCCGATGTCATTTAGAATGTAGAAGGCTGGATTTAATTTTCATTCTCTTTCCAATTAGGCACGGAATCAATGGGATTCGGACAATTCTGGAATTCGTTTCTTTGATGAATTATAGATTCTGATGGATGTTCTTGATCGATACTCCATTGTGGAGTTGTGATTCTTGAATTGAGGCTTACATCTTCCATTGGAATGGACCTCAACACATTAGTTACAGTCTTTTCTGCTTGAATTGGAAGGAATTTCTTGAAATTGGGATTTGATTTATTTGATTGATGTTGTTTGTGGCGAGTTGTTCCTAATAGTAGTAGAATACCATCTCAAGAATGTTTCTGCTCTGATTTTAGAAGCACTACGAGTGACATAGAGATGGAATTCACAGAGGCTCGAAACATTTAACTTGTGGGTATGTTAGACTATCATTGAAGAACTAAGGAGCTCTGAGAGTTCATTTCGATAGATTTCCAATTCACTCATAGTTGAGGTTGAAGGGAATTATTTATCAATTTAACTCATCAAAGATTTCACTTTAATCTGTTGGATAGATCTTGATCTGTGTTAGCTGAGATCTAATCAAGGAGAAGGAAAAATCCATCAGATTTAAAGGATGAGTCATCAACCATTTTGTAAGTTTACAAGTAATGATGTAAGAAATTTGCGGAGTCTTAAGAAATGGGTGTCAAATATTGAAAAAGAAAATACCTTTATAAAGTGTTTTGAATACAAGTAGCGATTAGATCCATTGCTTTGAAAGAAGAGGACCTCAATTAGTGAATGGAGAAATCAGTTTGCATTATTAGGGATCTTTGACAAATCCAGATCAAAAAATCAGGATAGAAAGAATCAATGAATTAAAATGCAGAAATTACTATTCCACAACAATTTCATCTCAGTGTTCATTTCTAGTAGAGATATGATTCAGTCCAATTAATGTGTTAGTTAAATTCAAAATTTATTTTAATTAGATGAATGTAATATAGGATTATCTTGTCTTTTAGATTCAGGTTTTATTATAAGAGTTAGATAGTGTGGATCTTGAGTAGTTAGGGTAGTTGATTCCAACATTCTTGTCAATCTCTGTTGGAATGATATCTGGACTTACATCCAATTTTTACTACTTGTATGACCCGTGCACTTGCAATGTCATAGACTAAACCCATTATTAATTCCAGAACATAAAATCAGTGTTATTCATTTTCAAACAACTCTGTTCAACTTTGACCTAGATGCAGGAAAATTGTAAGGCTCCTGTATAAGTGTTAAATTGAGTGGTTTAGTCTATATTTTCACAGACAAACAAGTTTTATGACCAGAGAAAAGGAAAATAATGGAAGATATCCATACCATTCAAAACAGGAAATCAAGAAGGAGAAACCCTCCAAAGAAAAGAATGTTTTTCAAAAAGAGAGACATACTTTTCTAGAGGGAAAGGACATGAACACTCTAAGGAGGAAAATACCTCCAACGTTTGTTGTTCCTCCTTCTGTTCCACCTGAACAAAAGTAGCATTGGTGCAACATAAAAAATTTCCCTAAAAACTCACTAGAACTTAAAAGAAAAGGATGCAGAGACTGAGTTATGGATAAAAGGAAAATTACTTGAAGAAATGCCATAGGGAAAACAAAAAGAAGCCGAGAATCTAAGAGAAGAAGTGAGGCCTACTCCAAATAAAACCAAATTTTGATAGATGGCGAGAAAAGATGAGGAGTCTAGTTACGGATTTGAGAACTATTCTGATAGGTAAATTTCCTATTTCTTTGAAATGTTATACTATTTCTCTACCTTTAGCATTTTTTTTTCAAGTCAAAAGAAATGGAGGAAAGCATAGTGGAGGTAGAGGAAGAACGTTCTCAATCATAGGAAAAACATGGTTAGAGGGTAATCACCATTAACTCGTCTGAAGAAAGTAGAGCTCAGAAGGTGATACTTGAAAAACCTGTTGGTCCAAGGGTACCTTGAATTGAGGTTTTGATGATAACAAATCAAGGTATTAAGTTACTAATGGTTTACTTGAGATAAGTGATAGATTGCAGATAATTATGAGCTTAAAGACTACATCATTTATCTAAGATTTGAATCAAGAATTAAGCTCAAGAAGAAAACTAGGATTCCAAGTTCAAGCATACCATGAAGACCTTGTAAACTTAGGAATCTATCTAAGATGAATGCAGTGGTGCACTTTAGAGATAACTATCATTCACATGCATTCACTCATAAACTCAGTTTTTAAAAACCAAAATTGCATATCTTTTGAAAACTTGAGTTTGAGCATAAAACTTAGACTTTATAATCCGTGAACCCCGATGTTTATCTAAGGTTTACTTATAAATAAAAATTAATTTTGGCATCGTAAAAAGTAAATCGGTTCCGCCTCAACTAGTCGATCGGTAAGTGTGTACCATGGAAACGGTCAACTGGATGGTCCATTAGTTGGTAAAATGATCAACTGGTTAGTCAAACGTTTGGATGCAGTAGCAATCCATTTTTTGTAGACCTGAAACAATCGACTGGTTGGTGAAACGATCGATCGATTAGTTGACCGTTTGGATGCAATAGCAATCCATTTTTGTAGACCTGAAATGATCGATTGATTGGTGAAACGATCGACCAATTAGTCGATCGTTTGGATGTAGTAGCAATCCATTTTTTGTAGACCTGAAAAGGTCGACCGTTTGGATGCAATAGCCATCCATTTTGGTAGAACTGAAACGGTCGACGGGTCCCTCAACGGTTACATTTAAAAGGCTATAAACGACTAGTGTGTAGTAATTGGTTGACTGGTTGGTAGCTTAAAAGCTAACCGAGATCTCACTGTGGACCCTACCCGATCCACGGACCGGCGCGACTCGCTTTTAAATGGAAGGAAAAAAATGTGAAAAGAAAATGTAGGTTGATTTTGAGGTTTTGGAAAATCCGATCGAGGAGGAACGGTTTTACTTTGGAGTCGCCACTTACTTTTATTTTTATTTTTAAATGGGGGAAAACCAAGTAGAACAAAAAACCCCAATGACTCCAGTATGGAAAAAAAACGGTCTTCGAAAACTAGATTTCTAGGTCCGGGGATCAGATTACCTATCGGGAAGGTACCTCATATGAGGTAGCGCCCCTCTAAGCCGGAACTTCGGTCTACAATAATTGAATTGGGTATGTAGACATATGGGTCTGATGATGGTCTCTTAGGCTAAACATACAACTTAGTGTGAGACTGACCTAATTGGTATCTAGCATGCTTAAAAACACTCAACCAAAAGCGAAAATGGTGCGTACCACCTCTGGTCCTTGGCCTGCATACATCAAGGTTAGTGACAAACATAACGAGCATGCATGGCACTCAGACACAAAAAACATCCATGTGAAATTCATTGCAAACACTAAAGCACATACACATGGTCCCTAAGCCAGCCATTGTATAGAGAGTCGGTCAACGTTTTGGGCATACTGTTCTCAAAATTAAATATAAAAAGCAAAGCAAGCTAGGAGAAACCATACATTGCATCTCAGCCACTCATTGATGCTCTGACACTTGTCAGTATACAAGCCGTCTATCCATCTCGAAAAGTAGGTCTCGACAAAACACTGGGTGTGATTGTAGCAATCACCCTCGGACCGCGCAGACCCTGATTCTCAAGAATCCAAAATGGAACCACATTAACCTGAAATAAACCCCATTTCAGACCTCATGCTTCATTGATTTAGGGCGAATGGGGGTGCAGACTCACAGGTCATGGGCTTCAATTAAGCGAAATCGAAGGACCATACGAAACCCAAACCATGACGATCAGTTCCCCAATAGGTTCAGCCGGTTGAGAGAGAAACTCCAAAATTTTGTAAGAACCTTCCTCCAAGATTCATGAATCAACAAGACAAGCGGAGTTCAATTCCGACTCAGGAAGTAACTAAGAACAACACAAATCAAAACACCCAAATGGACAAACAAGCTAGACCAAATGAGCGGCTGGTTTGGTTTAACATCGGACAGTTGACAAAATATTTCAAATCTTAGAACCTTCCCTTTCAAGTCAGGAACCCAACAAGACAAACGGAGTTCAATTCCGACTCAGAGTAACTAGAACCAACACAAATCAAACCACCAAACTCTTAGTTCGACAAAAGCTGAACCAAATCAGTAGAGTGCAGTTTGGATTAACAGTCTGGACGGTTGAAAATATTGAAAAAATGTCAGAATCTTCTTTAAAGTCAGGAGTCCAAAAAAACAAGCGGTGATTGATTCTCAGCTCGAATGAGTGAACCAACCAAAACAAATCAAACCCAAGCTTCTTAGTAACAGCCATTCGACAAACCAAACCAAATGGACCGGTTGGTTCCAGTTTTCCAACCCGGTCTGGACGGTTAGAAAATATTTGAAAAATTTTCAGAATCTTCTTAAGGTCAGAATCAAAAAAGAACAAACGGTGATTGATTCTCAGCTCGAATGAGTGAGAACCTTAAAAACTAAAATCAAATACCATTGCCGTAGCAGCCGTTCAGCAAACCAAACAAATCTATTGGTTTCATTGTTGATTGAAGTTGAAAAATTGTTAGAATATTCTTTAAGGAGTCAGGAATCCAAAACAAACAGTGATTGATTCTCCAGCTCGGATGAGTGAGAACCAGCTAAAACAAATCAAGCTGCCCGAAACTGCCGTAACGTGGATTTCCAGCAAACCAAACCAAACCAGTTTAACAGTCTAGACGGTTGAGAAAATATTGAAAATTTTCAGAATCTTCTTTAAGGAGTCAGGAATCCAAAAAAAACAAGCGTTGATTGATTCTCAGCTCGGATGGTGAGAACCAGCAAAACAAATCAATGCCCGGCCGTCATTCAGGCCGTTGAATCGAAACCTCACGTATGAGCGTGAAAGCAGGTTCAAATGGTTGGTAAAACCTAAAATTGGTCAGAATATCCTGTATAGAATAGAGTGGAGCCAGGTTCCATTTCTTACCTCTTCATAAAGCTTATTTGAAACGAAACAAAGCTACACATCACGGAAAAATCCGATAAGCAGTGTGTAATAGGAGCCGAAAGTGTGCCCCTCAAGGTTCCTTCCAATCGATCTCTATGTCCTTTTATACTGTTCCCACCTCCAGCCATCAAAGCTCTTCATTTTCTCTCCTTCAAGCTTTGGAAAGGGCCTAATCAATCTCGAAATACTTCCCCATTCCTCCCTCCTCATTTCCCATGCAAAATTGAATCACTTAAGTTTTTAGCTTGCTTCTACTAAGTATCCACATGGGTTCATGGTGGGCTGTATGTAACCTAAGACAAGGCCCAAAATAGACCCACAATACTTCCCAAGAGTCGAGCTAGGAGCTTGGGCCCAGACCATTAGTTTGGGCTCTAAATCTAAAAAGAAACGTGCTCCTTTAAAAGTATCCCCAACTACTTAGGTTGAACCGGATGCAGACGGTCGAGTCGATTGAGAAAATTATGAAATTTGGATAGAATGTTCCTAAATAATAAGGAGACCAACAAAAAAACGGTGCACCATTCTAAGTTTGGATGAGAGATATGAAAGTCAAAACAAGGAGGAGTGCTTGCCAAAATCACAAAAAACGGTGTTGTATACATACTACATCAGCCAATTGATCAAGCAGGATTAATTGCTTGGTTGACCAAGTATAATTTTAACATAAACCTCCTTGGCGAATAAGGAATCAACAAAACAAACGTGAACAATTCTGAGCTCGGACAAAGGAATCGTCGAAGCAAATTTCGAGTCTGCAGATTTGACATACGCTAATAAACTTTAATTGAGCTAAAACCTCAGTCCCACTTGCTCCCTATAGCACGATGCCAATAACTAGCACTCGATGACACTCGAGTGAAGTATCACTCAATGGACCATATACAAGCCCACGAGGCTCGAGAGAAAGACCAGGCCTAAAGGGCACAAATAGATTATATGAGAATAATGGGTGAGTATGACACCCATAGAATAAATGCAAGTGCTTAGGGACAAAATTGAGGGTCTACACTCACTCTATAAATATAGTGTGGGGGATCACTTAAGAAATAGGACACTTGACTTATTGCATCTATTCTCTTAATCATATTTCTTCTTGTCAATCAATTCTCTAATTGAGATTCTTGGTGCATTCATCTAACTTGCATACTTTAGAGTGCCCTTTTGTATTCATCAAGTTTGAGTTGTATTGGATCTATATTGAGAGCTTGAGAGAGTGTCCCCTAGTACTTATGTGAGAAAGCTTCAAGTGTGTATAGCTTGAAGGAATTGTGAAGAGCCTAGTGGAGCCATAATCCAAGTGTAAAGTAGCTTAGGATTGGAGCTTTGAACTTTAAGTGTGTATGAAGAGTGCCATTGGAGCCCATAATCCCGGTGTAAGGAAGAAGCGGGTTGGAGCTTGAACCTAGTGAAACTCTACCAGTTGAAGGTTGAGGGGAGAAGTGGATGTGGCAAGGTTGTGTCAGAGCCACTATAAATCTAGAGTTTGCTTTCTCATCCTTATCTAACACAATTTATTGTTATTGCATTAAATTGAAGTTTATTGATATTGTGTGAAAAGTTTTGAAAACCAATTCCTAGCACCCGTCGCCCTGTAGTTGGGTTCCTTAGTCATATTGAACTTTCAAAACCTACTATGGAGATGACAAGGCACATAAGACCTCTTTATGTGAAATCACACTTTAATGGTAAACCAGTGTCCAAGGTATTGGTAGATAATGGATCAATAGTCAATGTGATGCCATTAAGGATGTTGACAGCTATAGGAAGAGGCCTTGGTGATTTGATTGAAACAGAAGTGTTTGTATCAGCTTTTATTGGAGAAATCTCTAAGACTTTGGGCATACTCCCTATTGACATCATTGTGGGTAGTAAGACTTCATTATCAGCTTTCTTTATGATTAATTATACTGCTAATTACAATGCTTTATTAGGAAGAGACTAGATTCATACAGTTGGTGTGCCATGCTTTCCATTGCAATTTTACTATTTTGGAAAGGTGATGAAGTAAGTGGTATGGCGAACAAATGACCTTTCATTGTAACCCAGTTATTTGGGGCAGTTATTATGACCAAGAGTTTGGTTCTATAAATTCAAAGTCAAAAAGAAGAATGAGTGTAACGCCCCAAAAATACCCTAGAATTTTTATAATAATTTTATTATATATTCCGAGTATGAATTAAGCCAAACTTGGGTTTTTCTGGGAAAACTAATTAAATGAAAATGTTAAATGTTATATGATCGAAAATGAGTATATGATTGAATGATATATACTAAGTGACTAAATGATTGAACAGGAAATTAACCAGTGAAAAGTGAGTGGAATTTGTAAAATAAGGACTAAGGGTTTAATGAAAAATGGGGCTTAAATGCGAAAATTAAATGAGAAAGGAAAGTAAATTGAAGTGCTAAAATGAAAAATGAGAAATGAGACTAAGTGTAGGAAGGCGAACATGGCCTTACATAAATAGGGTATAAAGACCAAAGTGAGTGCAGGAGCTCATTCTTGAGCAAATCCGGTTTTTGGAGATGGAGAGAGAAGAAAGCTAGGGCAAGAGAAGGATCAAGTTTTGGTTGGGTTTCTTTACATTTCTGCTCCTTTGTGATCAAGCAACTTAGAAGTGGAGATTTGAAGAGGATAGGTGAAAACAAAACTAACTAATCTTTTGTGATTTTGATTTTGGGAAAATACTAACTTAAGAAAAATGGTTGGTGCTAAACCATTTGGGTGTTTGGGTGGATTCCATAGTGGGTTTTTGATGTAGGATCGTTGAGGAGGTTTATTAAAGAAAAAATGGGTGAAATGTGAAATCGCCATTCTGAGCGGCACCGACACATTAGTCAGGTACCAAAAAATGGGTACTAGTACCCATAGCATAGAGGGGAATTGGTACCGGTACCAAAAGTTGAAATCTAGGTACCCATTCACGATGGGCCAGTACACCATCTTGATCAAAGTGGATTCGATGCGAATGCTCAATATTATTTTTGCATACTTTGCCTTATTAAAGTCACGTGTTCGTACGTTGTTAAGGAACCCTAATAAAGATTTAATAGGGGTTCAAATAAGAATGAAACTAAGTGAAAAACGCATTGTACCTCATCGCTTCGGCAAAGCGAATCGTCTTTGGGCAGACTTAGTGTCTTAACCCAAAACCGTTAACGAAGATTAATTGTCATTCACTAAAAATGTATAATAATTGTTTATTCACTAAGAGTGGTGTAATTGTTATTGAATAGGGATGGGTGAGGATCACCTAACCTAGGACCGAGATCAAAGAAAGAGAAACGAGAGCCGACAGCTTCGGTTAGTTCTTCGGACCTCTATTTGAATTCAAGTATTGTTAGTTCTTTGTTCACCGTAATCATATTCGGATTTCAAGTGTTTTGGTAGTTTACCAAATAAATATGAAATGATTGTATGGAATATGCATACATCAATTGAAAGGTAATCTAAAATCGCATAATGTTTTGAAATAAAGAAATTGGGATGAATTGTCAAATATTTGCTTGTGTGCATTCATTTGAATTGCAAATGATATTGTCATATTGTGACATAATGAATCGAAGTGAATTTGGGAATGTGATATTTGAAATGTTTGACAATTAATTGTATGTAAGTGATTAATTGAATTGAAAATGAATTGGTCAATTCTTGACATCTTGAATTGAATCTATATACCGAATTACCAACATGGCGGGATGCACTAATTGGCATTCGTCATGAAGGCAAACCGAAATTGTTCAATGTCCCACATGGCGGGATGCACCAATCAGCATCCATCATGATGGTGTATGACATTGTTAAAATGTCCCACTTGATGGGATGCACCAATCGGCATCTGTCATGACGGTGTATGACATTTTTAAATGACCACTTGGCGGGATGCACCAATCGGCATCCGTCATGATGGGAGATCGAAATTGTTAAATGTGTAAGCACATTGCAAATGACAAAAAGCGAAGTTCAGAAACGGAATCCGTCGTGAATGTGGATTGTATAGACAAAGTGAAATAACAAACTTTGATGAGTGTAAATGGGATTTGTAAAATAAATACATCCTTGGGAGTACACGTTTGAATCTCATGATTTGAGTTAAATATATTGGTTGCATGTGAAAATGCATATTTTGATATGATCAATGATTTGTAAAGTGAAAGCATGTGAAAATGAATAAGCATGAGTATAGTTTGATATAAAAGGCATGATTTTATGATAAATGCATGTCATGTTAAATTGAAATTTTGAATAGAATTGTATAGAACCACTAAGCATGAAAATGCTTAGCGTGTAGTTTTTATTTATGCGCAGGTTTCGTGTAAACAAAAAATAAGGCAAAATCAAGAAGCGCAGAGTCATAGAGAAAGTTGCGGCGTATAAGTATATACCTCGTTATATGCATATCATTTCTTTTGAACATGAGCTATTTTGTAAACAAAAGAGTTAATCTATGAAATAGTGTTTTGTATATCATTTTGTAATGGCATGGTACGCCATTTTGTAAACGTATTGTATAAAAGTAAATGTTTATGGGCCTACCATTTGAAATAGCTTCCGTGTAATTGAAAACTCTAAACGAAATGACATAAATAAAATGTTTTGATAAGATAAATGAAAACAGTCGGAGTAAACCAAGCTCCGGTTCGGATCCGCAATTCAGGTCGAGCCGGGAATACGGGTCGCGACCCTTTTGAAAAAAAAAAAAAAAACGGGTGTTACAATGAGGCTCTAAGAAAAATATACATGGAGTCAAGAGACACTGGTGAAATTCAAGACCAAGCTGCCAAACTTCCTAAGACAACTACTATCGTGCCTTTTAGGCCGATAAAGGGTATGGTCATTGAGAAGATCAATGACGAAATATTCTCATGAAGAGAATGCGGCTGCTGCAGCCACAACATTCAAATTTCAAATGCAGCAAGTTACTGAAAAAGTTGCAGAAAAACAATTCCAAGACATTTGTAGAGCTAAGTGATTTATGAAGAAGAGGAAGAAATTTAGATTGAAGATTTGGAGCAAGCTTCTCCTAAAATGGAAGACAACAAGCATCAAGTACATGATCCTATGGAAGAAGTCAACCCCGACACTGTGGAAAAGCCAAAGATTACTTACATAAGTTCTCTTTTACCCACAAACTTGAAGGAACAAATTATATTACTATTGCAGGAATTCAAAAATTGCTTTGCTTGGAATTATGATGAGATGCCAAGATTGGATAGGAGCCTTGTGGAACATCGCCTTCCCATAAGACTTGAACTCCATCCTTTCCAACAACCACCTAAAATGATGTCCAAGAAAGTAGAGCTGAAGGTGAAATAGGAAATTGAGAAACTCTTGAAGGTCAAATTCATCAGGCCTACAAGGTATGTTCAATGGTTAGCAAATATTGTTCATGTGATGAAGAAAAATGGAAAACTTTGGGTATGTGTGGATTTTAGATATCTAAATGTTGCTACTCCTTAGGACGTGTATGTGATGCATATTGCAGACATGTTAGTTGATTCTACTGTTAATAATGAATTGTTGTCTTTTATGGATGGTTTTTTTGGTTACAATAAGATTTTAATAGCAGTAGAAGATATAACTAAGACCGCCTTTAGATGTCTTGACTCTATATAGACATTTGAATGGCTAGTCATGCCCTTTGGTCTAAAAAATGCAGGTGCAACTTACCAAAGGGCAATGAATGCCATTTTCCATTACATGCTAGGCCACCACATGGAAGTATACATTGATGATATTGCGGTTAAATCTTGAAAGAGCCAATGAGCATGTAGATCATTTATGGAAAGGTTTTGAGAGAATGAGACATCATCAGTTGAAGCTTAATCCACTCAAATGTGCATTTGGAGTTTGTGCTAGGAATTTTCTTGGGTTCCTAGTTCACCAAAGAGGGATAGAAGTGGAGCAGAACAAAGCAAAAGCTATTGCTTCATCCAATGATCCACAAAACAAGAAAGAACTCCAAAAGTTCCTATGTCATGTAAATTATTTAAGAAGATTTATCTCTAAATTGGAAGGTAAAACCAAGGAATTCTCTGACTTGAGGAAGCTGAAAGATATGAAATAATTTAGGTGGAAGGAACGACATCAAGCATCCTTTGACAAGATCAAGGAGTACATCTTTAAACCTCATGTTTTAATGCCTCCTATACAAGGTCATCCACTTAAATTATATTTATTAGCCGCAAATGAGTCAATAGGTTGTCTTTTAGTACAAAACAATTCTAAAGGTCATGAGCAGGCTGTATATTATTTGAGTAGAGTCTTAAATTCAGCAGAAACAAGAAATACTCCAATTGAAAAATTATGTTTAGCCTTTTACTTTGCATGTACTAAACTGAGACATTACTTGATCAGGTCTCGAGTTTATGTGATTTCTCATACTGACCTTATGAACACTTCTGAAAAGCAGTAGGTTGCGGCCAGTTTAGCGGCGGATTTTATCAGATTACAATTTAACGTGATTAACGACGGCAACAACTTAGCGACGATTCTGCGGCGGATAATATTCCGTCGCCAAAATAAGAGCGGGAAGTTGGCGGGAATATTAGATAGCGACCGGATTATCAGATTAAAGTCGTTGTAATGGCGACGGATTATCGGTTAGCGTCGTTAATTTATGACAGTTCTTATTACGTCAGCTAATTTAGCGACAGTTCTTAGTGCGTTTGCTAATTTAGCGACGGATTACGATTCGTCGCTAATTTAAACGGATTCTTAAGTAAATCGTTAGTGCCGACGGTCTGATTCCGTGCTAATTTAGCGGATTCTTAGTCACCGTCGCTAATTTAGCGCTGGATTATCCCGTCGCTAGTTCCCCCTTAATCTTTGTCATCGGATAGAGATAAGAATTGAGGTCTTTATATGCCTTGCTGTGCATATGGATCTGATAGGCTCTTGGGCTACAGGTTAGGTGGGCGTGATATGGTTAGTGGTGGGTCTTTAAATGGATTTGAGTTGGACCGTCAGGCTCATAGAACCTTCCGGTTCGAAGCGATCAACCAGTCTAGGCGGTCGGTCAAGTTTTTAAAAGCGTGTTCAAGAAATTAAATTAGCAGCGGAATGCAACAATCGTCGCTAAACTAGCGACGGACATTTACAACTTAGTCGCTGGTTTGTGACGGTTGTATTTCCGTCGCTAAATTTAGCGATGAAATCAATCCGTCGCTAAATTTGGCAGCCAGTTGCTAAATTTCCGTCGCTAAGTTTAACGAATGGCGTTTACCTACTGGTGCCGTCGCAAATCCGTGGCTAAATGGTTAGGAGGCCGGATTTTTTTGATTACAGCGCGGATTTTAGAATCTTGTAGTGGAAGTACATGCTTAACTGGCCATTGATTATAGGGAGGATTGGTAAATGGTCCCTTACTTTATCAGAATTCACCATAGTTTATTTTCCACATAAATCAGTAAAAGGATAACCATTGGTAGATTTCCTTAGAGATTAGGACAGAGAAATCTATGGAGTTGGGAATCTATGGAGCAGAAAAGGAACCTTGGATCCTCAAATTTGATGGTTCAAGCATAGAGAACTCAGGTGGTGTAGGAATAGTGATTATCTCACCAAGGGGAGTAAAGACTACATTGTCTTTCAATTTGGCCTTTGAATGCACCAACAATCAAGCTGAGTATGAAGCTTTGATGATTGGCTTAGAGATCCTATTAGACCCTAGGGTAAAAGAAGTTCGAGTCATTAGAGATTCTCAATTGGTACTTTGATAATTAACAGGCGAGTATAAGTGCAATAGCTTGCTATTATCACTTTACTTTACTACTACCGTTCAATTGTTAGATTTCTTTGACAACGTGGAATTTGAACATGTGCTTAGGGAATCAAACTAGGAGGCTGGTGACCTTGCTCAAATAGCCTCTAGTGTAAAAATGAGTGAAGAAATTGACCTATAAGTACATCATGATAGAGAAGAAGAATCACCCTTCAATTTTTGAAAGGGGGATCGACCTAGACATCTTCAACAATGACATGAATATTGCTAGAGATTGGAGAGTAGAATTCAAAGAATATTTAGAGAATCCAAACAAGAGGGTTCCACACAAAATGAAGGCTCAAGCTCAGAATTTTGTTCTACTAGAATGAGAGTTATACTGAAAAGGATTTGATGGGTTATTACTCAAGTGCTTATCTTTTCCAGACAACATAGAAGTTCATGAAGGAGTTTGTGGAGTTAATCAATCTGGAGTAAAGATGCAATGGTTAATTAGAAGACATGACCATTTTTGGTCGACTATTCTAAGAAACTGCATTTCCTACTCTAAAGGTTGTCAAAAATGATAGAAATATGGAAGCATACAAAGAATACCTACGGTTGAATTACATTCAATACTAAAGCCATGGCCGATCAGAGGGTAGGCCATGGGTCTAATTGGAAATATTCATTTAGGATCATTAAAGGGGCACAACTTCAACCTAGTTGTTGCAGATTATTTCACTAAGTGGGTGGAGGCAGTATCATTGAAGAAAGAAGGACAGAAGGATGTGATACAGTTCATCAAGGAGCAGATTATTCATAGGTTTGGAATTCCCCAATCTATCACTATTGATCAAGGAACAAAGTTCACTGGGGAGAGATGAATTATTTTGCTACGGATCATGGAATACAACTCATTAGAGCAACTTCTTTTTATGCCCAAGCCAATGGACAAGTAGAAGCATCTAACAAAGTGTTGATAGGAATTCTATAGAAAATACTAGAGGAGAATCCCAGAGATTAGCACAGGATTTTATCAAAGACATTGTGGGCCTACAGGACTTCCAAAAGAAGCTTTACAAGGGTAAGTCATTTTTCTCCTACTTATAGACAAGATGCAGTACTCCCAATGGAAGTAGTGGTGCCTTCTCTAAGAGTTTCCAAGTAAAATGACCTTACTCCTCAAGAGTATAGTGAGACCTTGATAATGGAACTCGAATCAACAGATGACAGAAGAGTACAAGCCTTCAACTATATGTTGATTCAGAAAAATAAAATGGATCAGACTTATAACAAGAGAATAAAGAGAAAACCTTGAAGTAAGAGAGCTTGTTTGGAAGATTATACTACTAGTTGGTTCTAAAGACAGAGAATTGTAAATGGTCTCATTTCGGAGGGACGCTGAGTGTATCAAGTACTACTGGAAACACATAAGTTAGCAAACCTACAAGAAGCCCGCTAAAGATTCATCGATTGGAAATACTTGAAGAAGTATTCCCTACCAAGTAAGGAAATTGTAAAATTCCCAAAAGAAATTAGGCTGATTTCATAGTTTTCAAGAGGTATCATTAGGGAATATTATATGTTTTGGAGAAAAGTAGGCTTTTTAGCCACTTTGTTCTCAAGCATTAAAATTCTCTAGGATAGTACCTTGTTCTATTCTATGTTTTAGAGAAAAGTAGGCTTTTTAGCCACTTTTTTCTCAAGCATTCAGAGTTTCTCTAGCATGGTACTTTGTTTTATATTTTGGATAAACATATGTCCAATAGACTTTTTAGTCACTATTTCTCAAATATATAAATTTTTCCAACAAAATACATGTTCAATATGTTAGTAAGCTTTGTAGCCACTGTTTTTCGGATCTCTACAATGTTCTACCTGTACTTGATATACGCAGTATATATTCTCAAAGAAAGTAGGTCCAAGGACCACTTTTAATCAACAATAGAATTACAAAATTATTCCTGAATATCATTACCTATCAAAAGGTGGTATTGGGTCTTAAACTCATATTTTAATCCATTTTTTCTGGTGCATTTTTTAGTATTTTTTAGAGCTATTTTAATGCAGTGTGGAATATTACAAACTTTGTATTTTGCAGTTAATTCCAAAAGGAGAGATTTCTAGTAAGAAGAAGAGAAAAAACGGCAATTGCGTGAATACGTATGTGTGAGTTTGGTGTGTCGCGACAAAGTCTAAACAAATGCATTTGGAGCTTGTGTCGCAGCAATATTTTAAATATGTAACACAAGATCTAAAAATTGGCGGATGAGCTATGTCGCAACAAAGAGGCTTGTCGTGGCCCGAGTAAGCCAAGCGAGACAAAGATCAGTTATGTTGCGACATAATGAAAGATCAGAAGGTAGAATCTATGTCGCGACAGAATCTACTCTGTCGCGACACTGACTCTTGCAACATGGAGGAGCTAATTGAGACAAAAGAGAGCACTAAAAAAGGAAGTTCAGTCGCGACAAGAAAATCTATGTCGCTGACAGGTAACTCACTTGTTGAATTGGGTGATCATGTGAAAGACGAAACGTTGCAGCAAACTTCATTTGAGGAGATAAGTCTATGTCGACATGGATCTTAATGGTACAACACATAAATAAGTTGAGCGAAAGCGAGGTTGCGATAGACTTTTTAGGTTGTGTAGGTTGCTAATAAAGGTTTTCAAATAATAAGTGCAAAGAAGTTTTGTTGCATATGTTCTTAATCTGATTAAGTATTAATCGAGTAGGATAACATAGAAGAGTCTTGTCGCAACATGAAAATTGGATCGCGACAGCAAATATTGACAACACCAAGAAGTCGGGTCGCAACATCAGAACAAAGCTGCAACAAGAAGTCAAGCTTAGTGGCAACAAGCCTCTGTCGCGACAGACTTCTAGGTCATACATAAAATGCAAGATAATACATTGGGCCTGTTGCAACACAACTCCAACAGATCATATGGCATGAAACTTAGGTCATGACACCAACTCATAAGCCGTGACCTAAACTGTGTCATGATAGCGATTATCAATGTTGCGACATAATTGTTTAAGGAATTCACAAAATATTGTCGCGACAAAGTTATCATATTGAAATAAAGAAGTTTGTCGCAACAGAAATACATTGTCGCAACTGAAGTAAAAAGGAGAACAAGATCTTCAAGTTGCGACAGACGATTGCATATGTAACACCCTGAAATATACCCTAGTCGTTTTCGACATGTTTAGGGTATTTTGTAAGCATAATTTGAATGCTCGTGGAGTTAAATTTGCATATGGAAACGAGACCCGGAAAATTACAAGAATTAAGCACAATTTTGTAATTGGTCCAAAATGGGCGAAAAGTCAATTGAAGAGACTAGAGGCCAAAATGAAATAAAGGAAAATTGAACTACAAATGGCCAAGAGTTGGAGGACTTAAAAGCAAATAAAGCAACTTAACCCAAAAATGGGTTTTATTTTAAGGGCCAAACAAGGCCTAAGAAAATCTGGATTTAAAGACCAAATTGGTCTCCAAAAAGAGAGAGAACTGGGAGAAGGAGAGAAAGAAGAGAAAGAGGAATAGAAGAAAGAAGAAGGAGGCGAGGCAGGTATGGAAACTCCCACCTTGATTATGAATTCTATGTGATTATGTATAATTTACCATGCTTGGTTGTTTAGTAGTTTATCCCCCGAAAACATGGGGTTGTCTTCAGGGTTTCATCTCCTTGCCCAAAAATGATGGCAAGTAAGGTGGGTAAAACCCATATGGTACAAGAAGCTCATGAAATCCTCTCTTTGAGAATGAATTCATGGTTAATTGAGAATGAGTGAGATTAGGGTTTTAGAATAAACCTAACTAAGTATCATGTTTGGTTTGAGGATGGATCATAACCCGTATGGGAATGATTTTGGGAGAAAATTCATGGAAAGATTTTGAAAATAAGAAATGAAGATGAATTGAATAGAAAAGAGATTCAGGTGAGTGGAAATGATTTTGAAGTGTATATGAAGTATAGATTTGGTTTGGGATGGAAAGTGCATGAAAAATGGGGAGAAAATACACATTCTAGGCACTTTTCGGAATATACCGGTACAAGGGTTGAACTTGTATGCCAGAATTACATTTTAGGTTTTGGTCATTTTTGGCGGCTTATGCCGATACAGAGTTGGGCATGTACCGGTCTGACACATTGCAGTTTTTGTTTAGACGGTTTTTTGTATTTTGGCCATAACTTCCTTATTTCTTGTCAGGTTTGAGTGATTCAAGTGGCTGCTACGTAAAATAGACTTCAAGGAGAACAAAACTTAAAGAATAGGCATCGCCAAATTCTGATCTGAAATTGGTCTAAAAAATTCACTTAAAGTGGGGTATGTGCAAACCAAGTCACAGTTCAGCTTTGAACATAGGAAGTAGTCGAGATTTGTTTCGGACGTAACTTAAGTTCGATTAACAAATTGGGTGATTCCAGTTGGAATAGAACCCTTAGCACCTTATCTTTATAGGAGCACAAAGAACCAGTGTCAAATATGGAGACAAGGCACTGGAAAATTAATATTGCAAACTGTTCCTAAGTAAAAAAATCGGTAATCGACTAGTTGGCATGAAAATGCCATAACTTGAATTTAGATGATCCGATTGGATTGATTCCAATTCCTAAGAAACGTAGATGCATCGAGGGACAAGAATACATGAATGATGTGTGGATAGGCATCATCGTACAAGTATCTGAAATGCCATAAGGAATAGGCATGAAGCAGCAGGCTGAAACACGAACATGAACATGAATATGAAAAACAAAGATGTCATGATCGCAGAATGTGATTAAGAAAGGTTATAAGTTATGAAAGACATATGATCATATGACTACCTAGGACCAAAGAATGAATGAGTGGACGTCCTGATTAGTACTTCGGTACTCCTGATTAGTGCTTCGGCACTCTGATTGAAATGCCGGTACTCACGATTAGTGCTACGACACTCTATTCGATGTTGGAGTACTCCTGGCTGGTCTTGTGGCACGATCTTGTATCGTACCTTCGGGTAGTTATTGTGTGCGTCACCCTCATTTCTTATAATTGGTCTAGGTAGTCGAGACAGGACATATGATAAGACATTGAATAAAGAATAAAAGTAAAGATAGAGAGTACCTGCAATATGCAGTACGTAGTACCTACGGTCACTCTGTATACGATTAAGCTCACAGCCCAGTACTACGGGTACTCACGTACTGAGTAAAGCTCTGTAGTACTGGGGTACTCCTGTATAGTTAAGCTCTGTAGTACCCTACGGGTACTTTTAGTATTTCATCAGTTACGCCAGTACCTACGGGTACTCACGTATTTGATTAAAGTTATGTAGTACCTACGGTACTCACGTATACGAATAAGTCTGTCTGAGTTAAGTCTGTGAGTAAGCAGTGCTAATATCCCCGAACAAGTTCGATGGTACCTCACGGGTACTCTGTATCGATAAGTCTGTATCACGATAAAGTCACATATCTGATAAGTCTTGTATACGATAAGTCTTGTATCGATAAGTCTTGTATCACGATAAAGTCTGTATCACATTAACTCTGTATACGATTAAAATTCTACGTGGTACCCTACGAATTTACTCATATATAGATTAAGTTCTGTGGTACCTACGGGTACTTCTGTATCTGATAAGTTCTGTAGTACCCACCAATTCCTCGTGTCCCGATAACATAAGTATAAGTTACGTATTACCCGGGTACTCTCGTATCGGTAAAAGCAGTCTGAGTTCTATAAAATAAGTATAAGTCCGATGAGTTTGCAGTACTCCCGTATCCCAGATAAAAGCAGTATAAAGTCATTAGTACCCTAAGGGTACTCTCGTATCAGTAAAATAAGTATAAGTTCTGTAGTACCCACGGGTACTCTCGTAACAGTAAAATAAGTATATGTATATGTTATGATCTACTGTGCCTTTGTAGGACTAATGTCCATTACGTCTATGTAATATCTGCATCACGTCGTCGACTGGTATGAAATACGATGATGATTGAATTCCAGGCTTATTATGCCTCTGGAATCTCACGTATGTGAGGATAAGATCCAGTAAGATAAGTATATGCTCCGAAGTAAAGGATTCGATTATAAGTTAAGGTAAGATAAGTATATGCTCTTGTAAGACATGTATAAGATGCGAAATACATGTCCAAGTTACGTAAGACCGATTATAAAGTTTAGTAAGATAAGTATATGCTCCAGTAAGATCGGTATAAAGTTACGTAATACATGTGAGATCACGAAATACATGTATAAGTTACATACAAGTAGAGATTTCCGTAAGACCCAGAGATTTACTTCGTAGAAGAAGTATAAGATACGAAGTATCAGTATAAGTTTTGTAGTACTTACGGGTACTTCCGTATAAGGATAAGTTCTGTAACTCCTATGGGATACGAATAAACATAAATTACATTAAGTATAAGTTTTGGTAAGGTTAAGTTACGCCAACTCCTACGGGAGTCTACGAATAAACATAAGAATGCAATTAAGTATAAGTTACGAATAAGAATAAGATGCAGCAACTCCTACGGGAGTCCAGAATAAGCGTAAACTGTTATAAGAAGAAGTACTCGTATAAGTTCATAATATGAAATGCATGGAATTTATATTATACGTGTGTTTTATGTGTTAAATGTGTGTATATGCATAAGACATATATTTCCCTTTAAAGCGTAAAGCTTAGCACGGGTTTGATCGGAGTGTAGGTCTGAGAAGAAGGCGTCGGCAAACATCATCATCTGTTGGTAAACACTTGTAAGGGAGTTCTTACATGTAGGTTACGTATAGATTTGTAATTGTAAAAATACAGGTTTGTATTTGTAAATGGGACTCGGTATATGTGTATAGATTTTGATGGACACCACTCAGGGGTGGTAGTTCTTTTGATTACGTTATAAAGGTGGAGCCGTACCCACGGTGCAGTTGGCTTTTAAAAAAAAAAAAATCGGTCGAGAGTCGATCCACGAGTCTCGCACCCAGAACTCGGTTCGGATCCGCGGTCGGGTCGGACCGGGATTCGGGGGCGTGACGGCTATACGGCCGCGGCAAGAGACTGCAAGGCTTTGTCGCGACCACTGACTTCTAGATTACCGCGCGAGAGAAGGCAAATTTGGGACATAATTTTTAGGGATTCACATATAGCCTCTCGATTTTGGGGCCCCGAGCTTTTAGGACTGCGTAAATAGAAGCGAATGCGGAAGCGAGGCGGGTTAGTCGGCAGTGGACGGGCAGGAACACAGGGAGGCGAGAACTCTTTTGTATTATTTTTTTTTTTCTTTTCTCTTCTTTTATTTTTCTTATTTTTCTTTTCTTCGTAGATTAGATTTAGCTTGGGATTTTTGATTCGTTTACTGGATCTGAAATAGTAAATTGTTCAAAAGTTTTGAAGTTGAAATTTAATGCTAAAATTCATTTACGATTACTGTTTGAATTCAATGAACTCCATAAAAAAGCTGGAACTCATTTCTTCAGTTGATTGCAATTATAGTGGAATTTTCCTGATCAATATTTCAATGTATCTTTGTAATCAGTTTTCGAGAAACCTGACTTCTTAGGAAGATCGATGTTAATTATGAGTATTTTTGCCTGTAAAGAGAAAGAAATCTTCACAGGTTGAATTTGAATTTATTTGAATGGTGTTCTTGAAATTAATTGTTCCCGATTTTAGTAACTTATGCCCGTAGGTATGGTGCGGATTGATTTCAGAGAGGCCCTGCTGAGTGATGCGGTGTAGATTCACGAGCATAGACCCGATTACTTGGGGTATGCGGACTAATATTGAAGAGACTAATGAGCTGCGAGGTTACTTAGATAAAATCTCCAGTTTGCTCATGGTTTGAGAATGGGTTGGAGTGATATCCAAATTTAATCAATTAGAGATCTCTCCTTGGTTTGGAAGAATGATCTTGATCCGTGTTAGCATGAGATTTCTAATCAAGGAAAAGAAGAGCTTCTTTCAAATCTTAAGGATGAGACATAATTCATTTTGTAGAAATCTAGCAACTGCCCTGTCTTGGGAAGCAAGAAATTTGCAATCATAAGAAATGAGTATGAAGTATTGGAAAAGAAAAATACCCAGATCTTACGGAGAAATTCTAATTACAAGTAAGTGTTAAAATCATGATTCAGAAATGAACATAAACCTCTATTCAATGAAAAGTATGGTTAAAGGAGGAATCCCAACTATACTACCTTGCTTCTTGACAAATTCAGATTCCAACTCAGGGGAAAATAAAATGAGATTATGATGCAGGAATTGATAATTTCACAGCAGTGAAATCCTAGTGTATACTTCCAACAATAATCTGGTTCAATTCAATTTAGATTTAGGATTTAAATTTTTCCTTTTATATTAAATGTAGGATTCTAGTTTTTAAAATTCTTATTAGGTTACTAAATTTTCATCTAAACTGGACATTCAAATAGTGTAGAACTTGAGTAGTTGGGGTAGTTGAAGTTTAAATTCTTTTCAATCTCTGTGGGAACGATATCTGGACTTATAGGTCCTTTATTACCCATGCGACGTGCACTTTGTCCACGCCAGATCGGTCCGGGCAGATTGGTGAGAATACGAGGCAGGTTTCGAGGTGCAGTCTCATATCTTGGGACTCCTTATTTTTATAATATAGTCATTTACAATTAAAAATGAACTACCAGGAGTAGGTATCCATTAAAATTTATTCACATTTACAAAGTCCCATTTCTTATACAAATACACATATATATACATATCTAATACAAACATCAGAGATCGCGGAACAGTGCTGGTGAGCACCTATCTCTGAGATGGCAATCTTCTTCGGTGTGGAATGTCACACGTCCTCTTTATCTCCCTCTTGATTACCTACCACGGATTGAACACGTGCTAAGCTTTCGCTTGAGTGGGAACATATAGACAATAACGACCCGATATGTGTCGTTGTCATTGTCTTTTTACACTTTTACTTATGCAAATAAATGTCTATTCTTATTTGACTTCTAACTAAATCTCATATTATATATGTAGATTTTATTCTTTCGATTCCTTATCATTTTCTTGTTCATATCACTTCCCACGTAATCGAGTCTTTACGGGTTGTAACTCATATCTACTACATGTATGGCATATCATATCCTATCATATTAATTAGCGTATTCATATCTGATAGCAAAATCAGACATATGCAAGTCATATTAAATAACTACGGTCAAGAATCAAACTAATACCCGTACATATTAGACTCTTACCATTATCACGGTAGAAGCCGTGTAATCGACTCAGTTGAAGTCGTTTCATGATGCGGGATGCTAGTTAAAAACATTTTTGTTTCGTTATATTTAATTTTTATTTTCAGCGATTGTCGTGACGAGATCCCTACTTGACCGTTGACGGTTGGCTGGGCACAGTTTACTCAGCGTTTTCAATCAAAACATTTATTTCATTTTATTAAATTTTGTTTTTAAAAGTGTCGCGACCGAATCCCAGACTTGACGGAATTAGGCGGATCAAGTGGGCAGGTTTACTCGGAGCATTTTCAATCAAAACATTTATTTCATTTTATTAAATTTTGTTTTTAAAAAGTGTCGCGACGAATCTGAGCTTGACAGATTAGGCGAGATCGAATTTGGGCAGGTTTACTCAGGCGTTTTCAATCATCTTTCCAAAACATGTTGTTTATGTTATTCTATTTTGACCTCTTAATTAAACGAAACACTTCCGCGGGCAATCCATGACCATTTACAAATTCAAAACACCCATAACATTCACACTTAATACATGCATTTACTAAATGATGCCTTTTTACTATGTCAGGTATATTCAAAAGATGCTATACAATACTTTTTAATACCATCATTTTCCTTTTTTTTTCGGTTTGTGATTCCACGTATAGGTATAAATTCGACATCCATGGCTTGGTCGGTTGGTGAATCTGCTGTTTGTCATTCAGTAGTAATATGATCTCACATTCAATATTGCAGTCTCACATATGACTATAGAATTCGGCGTCCATGACGATTCGGTTGGTGAATCACTGCGCATTTGTCATTCGGTAGTAATGTGATTCGCATTGATATTGCGAGGTCTCACATGTGAAATTTGTAAATTCGACATTCGACAGTTAGTTGGTGAATCACGTCGCATCCTGCGTCGTTCATTAGCGATGTGATTTCGCGTTCAATTATTAAAGTCACATATGGCTATAGAAATTAGGCATTCCGCGACGGTTAGGTTGGTGAATCTGTCTTGTCACGTCATTCATTAGCAATGTGATTTCGCATTCAATTGTGCGAGTCTCACATATGGTATAAGTCGACATTCCGCGACGGTCGGTTGGTGAATCTGTCACATGCGTCATTCATTAGCAATGTGATGATTTCCGCGATAAAACCAATACGATTGCACCTTCTGGCCAATTCGGTTGGTGAATCCCGATCGTATCGGTCGTAAATGATGCATTTCAAATCAATTCCACTTTTATCTGATAATTTCGCTTATCGTCAAATATCTTTATGCATACGTGTGAAATGATTTATTCGGAATAACAATCATTCAAATCAATATATATATATATATGCATATATATATTTCTGAGTCTTTGTTCATAGCAAGTCATAATCACATTTCAATTCTAATATCACTTTCGTATTATCTTTTCGAAGCCTACTTAATCTATGTACACATTTCATATGCTCATTTATATTCATTCACGTATACTCATTCATAAATGCTCATTCACGTGTTCATTCACGTATACTCATTCATATACCTTTCAGTCATAAATTCATTGGCGTATCTGATCGTATATACTTATTCATAAATTACTCATTTTCTGGTTATATGTGATAACAATCATATATCACTTTCAGCACATTATGTGTTCATGACTTATTGTCTTTCATGTTCACGTTCATGTTTCATTTCGTTTTCATTTTCATTTTCCATAATCATTTTCATGTTTCATGAACACCTTTACATTTTTCATTTTCCACTTTTTCCTTGTTTCATGCCTATTACATATGGCACTTCATATTCTTGTGAAGTATGATGTCAGGAATCCTGCAGCATTCATATATTCTCATTCTTTTATGAATCCTAGTTTACTTAGGAATTGGAATCAATCCCGATCGGATCGTCAAAATTAAAGTTATGGCATTTTATGCCAAACTAGTCGATTTACCCGAATTACACTAGAACAGTTTGTATTACTAATTTTTTCCGAGGTTCTAACTTTATATTTGACACAAGGTCTTTGTACTCATTTTAAATCTGGGTTAAGGGTTACATTCGATTGGAATCGCGGTCGGAATGCAGAAACTCAGGATTACGTCAAAGTATAACCCGGACTACTCTATGTTCAAGCTGGAACCAAGAATTTGTCTTGCTGGCCCCGCTTTGAGTGAATATTTCGAACCCATAGAGTCAGAATTTGACAATACTTTCTCTTTAAGTTTTGATTTTCCTTGAATTATTTTAAGTGGCCATGAATCCTGCTCAAATCGGATAAGAAATGAGGAAGTTATGGCCAAATACGAAAACTGAAATTCAGACGGGGAAAACCAGAACAAGTCCTACCGGTAGGACTTAAAGTTCTGGGTAGGACTTGGCCAAAAATGACCAGAATCGAGGAGTTCTACTCTGGTGGGACTTAACTCCTAGGTAGGACTCTCCGAAAAGTGCCCAGAATGTGTGTTTTCTCACATTTTCATGTACTTTGATCCCCCGATCACTTCTACCCTTCGAGCACACATCAAAGTAGTTTCAAATTCATCTTGGAATCTCTTTTCTATACAAATTCCCTTTCAATTTCATATCTTTCATCAAAACCCTTCATGATTTTCTCTCGAAACCACTGTACTTGGGTTATAACCCATACGATTACAATACACAAATTTATTGTGGGGTTTGTTCTAACTTGACCCTTTTACCTTACAAAAGATTAAACCATAAATCAACCTCAAAGGAGGGTTCCATGTTTTCTTGTGCCATTAGAGTTTGTTAACCTAACTTCCAATAAATCTTTGGTTAGGATGAAATCCTAACAAACCCTAGGTTTGGAGTAATAAATAACCATTAAGCAAACAAAGCCAGGATCCATGCAAAGTTAGTAGTTCCACGTACCTTTTTTTTTTTTTTGGAGCTTGGCTTTGCTTGCTCTTCTTCCCCCTCTTTCTCTTCTTAACTTCTTCCTTCCTCTCATTTCTCTTCTCTCACCGTTTTCTCTTATAGGCTGAGACCAAATTTGGGTCTTTTAATCCACCATGTTTGTTAAAGGCCATGTTTGGCGAAACATGAAAAAACTCATTTATTTGCTTTAAGTTTTCATATTGCCTTTTAGTCATAATTTCCTCCTAACTTTGCAATTCAACTATATAATTTATATTTTCACCATAACTCTTTCCTCAATTCACTTAATTGCATACTAACTTATTGTTATGCCATTTATGTCCTCAAATTAGGTAATGACCACTTTACCCTTATCTCTGATTTTTCATTGGGTCTCAAATTTTATTTTTGAAAATTCCATATTTAGCTTATAATATACCTAAACAAATTAAGAAAGCTACTAAGGGTATATTTCGAGGTGTTACACACTTACGAGTTTTAAGACCAAATTAAATCTTTAATTGAGTTTAGTGACTAAAATTATTCTTCTTTATATGAGCATACAAGTTATATTTGGTTTAACAGTTTTTTGGCGATGCCGAAGTTGAGTAATAGTCAGCAGGCGTGGTATCATAGATTTGTATACATGCCGAAATGGTCTTAACAGAAGTTTTGGAGGCTAGTTTAGGGGATCAGAAGGAATTAAATCAATATTCTGACAAAAGAGAGAAATGCTAATTTGGACATTTTTTTTTTGTTTTATGAAAATTTCAAAAAATCAACAAAAACAGTTTTAACAGCAGTGGCTGAATAAGTTACTGATCTTTTTGGAAGCTTAATAGATATATAATTTTTGTTACCACTAACTCTCTTGATCTCAGTGTGTTTCCATTTCAAGAGGAGACATTGAAAATCGAGACGGAAGCTGTTGCCTCTGAATCTGAGAAATTAGAGAACCACTGAAAAATATGAAAAAATTTTACTGATCTTGAAGATAGAAGTATGGCTAATCAAATAAAGATTGAGACCCTATTCGAGGAGAAAGAAGAAGAAGCTGGAGAGACCACAGAGGCCTAACAAATGGGGAATTTTGGGGCTGTCATCAAAGAAGGGAATGCTGCTGTGAGGATAACCCCTGATGAAACAGTAATGTTGGTGAAGCCGATTTGATTACAATGGTTCAGTAACACTAGTTCACTGGCCACCCTTTAGAAGATCCAAATGAGCACATGGGGAGATTTATGAGGATGGGAAACATTGTGAAACTGAATGGAGCAAGACCATATGTGATCAAGCTTCAACTCTTCCCATTTTCATTGAGAGACGTGGTAGCCACATGGTTCGACTCACTGCCAGTGGGATCAGTGAAAACTTGGGAAGGCGAGTGAAAGGCATTCATGGCTTGATTTTCCCTCCGGCTCTCTTGTTGAAGAGAAGAGGAGAAATCATTGTGTTTAAGCAAGGGGAGGATGAGAGTCTCTACACTGCATGGGAGAGGTTCAAAAGATTGTTGAAGAGGTGCCATATACATGGGACAGATTTGACAACTCAGATGGACATTTTCTAGCATGCCATGAATTATACCTCTAAAGGTATAATTGATGCATCCTGCTGTGGAGGTTTTAAAAGAAGAAGTGTGGGAAGCGAGACGAGTTAGAGACCTTGCTAAATGCAACTTCCTGAAGACTCCATCTGAATCTTCGAGGAGCCGACGAGCGGGATGAGGAAATGGGGTACGATTGGATTGGATAAATTCCTGACCATAGAAGCCCGAGCTTGATGCGATAATGAACAAAGGTAGTACTTGATGAGAAATGGATGCACATTGCACATGAAGTTGAAGCGTGAGAGAAGGAATGAAATAGTCTTGATGGGCGTGAGGAAGAAGAGAACCCTACGGGTTGAGGAGGCTATAGTACCTTTCATCTGAAGACGAGAGTTATAGTTTTAAGCTAACTCTGACACCTTCTACACACTCTGATCCGGCACTAAGAAACCATGAAAACTTTTCATATGGTGGAAAAGCACAACGAGGAACCGGATATGAGCAGGAGACCACCATCGGGCTTATACTCGGCACAGGTTTCAACGGCGGCAGCGGTGAGAGAGCGGGCAGAGTGTCGAGAGTCGAGAAAATGACTCGACCTTTTAGAATCATATGCTTAATTTTCATGTCGGATAACGAGGATTTTGAATCTACATGAGAAAAAAATTTTGACCTTGAAAGAAATTCCCAGACTAAACACACAACTGATATTTCAAGCAAACATGATGCTTCTTTGAAGAATGCGGAGATGTAGATTGAACCTTGGCGGCTCGAGCTATGCGAAAGAGCCTAAGAGGTTGTATGGCGACTACGAGAAGTGGCGAGGGAGTTAGATGAAGGAGAGTAGAAAGGAAGAATAATGGGGAAAGAGAGAAACAAATTAAGATTGGAGAAGAACATGAAGCGAGAATGGTTCGGGAAGCTAGAGGAAGGAGCCGGCGGGGCGCATCCGGAGTAGGGAAGGAAGGAAGGGAAGGAGTGAAGCATAATCCTCCCAGGTTCCATTCCCTCGAAAATTTGCGAAGGAAAAAGAAAGCGGAGGGAGTAGTTCTCTAAATTCTTAAACATGTTTAAGAAGATAAGAGATCAACATTCCCTTCTCGAGGCATTAGCTCAAATGCCTAATTATGCAAGAGCTAAAGCGAAAGATCTATTGAGCAAAGAAAGAGAAAGTTTACAAGGAAGGGATAGTGAGCTAAATGCAACTACGTGGTAATTGATCCGGCTACCCCGGAAAAAGGTAGGATCTGAAGCGAAACCGCTATACCTTTCATGATTAACTAAAGGCTAAGTTTGGGGAGCTTACTCCCACCTGACCATGACCTCTGAGGATGGAAGATAGGACATTGGCCCATCCTAAGGGCATCCTTGAAGATGTGCTAATCAAGGTGGGAAAATTTGTCTTTCCAGTGGACTTCGTAGTCATAAATATAGAGGAATACAAACAAGTCCCACTGTTGTTAGGAAGACCCTTCTTAACAACAGAAGTAGCATTGATTGATGTGAAAAAATGAGAACTGACTCTCAGGGTTGGAGATGAAGCAATGCATTTCAATCCTGATGGCGATGCGAAAGCATTAAAGCTTCAAAGTGCGGCGTGAATTTATAGAAACAATTCTGTCGGTTAAGGCCCGACTACTAATTGTAATTTTCAGAATTCAATGAATGAGAATGAGATGAATTTCCAGTATCTTGAACATCTTGAAGTAGAATTTTTTAACTCAAATTTCAGACTGAAAGATTTAGTATTCAGTATTAGAGAGAACAATGCAGAAAGATCCAGCAGTTATGAAGAAGAAGTGGCTGAAGAAAATAAAAGTTTAGAAGGTTTAATATTAAAGGAATTGCCTGAACATTTAAAATATGTCTTCTTACAACCAGAAAAGGGAAAGCCAGTAATCATTTCAGCTGGAATAACTAAGATGGAAGAGCAAAAATTGCTGGAGACTCTTAGAAAATATAAGGAAGCAATAACTTGGTCTATAGAAGATTTGAGAGGAATTAGTCCTTCAGTCTGTATGCATAAGATCCTGTTAGAGGAGAATGTTAAGAGCTTATAGAGCATCAAAAGAATTTGAATCCGGTAATGAAAAGTAGTCGGAAAAGAAATCTTGAAATGGCTAATCACGGGCTTCATATATGCAATTCAGACAGTCCTTGGGCGAGCCAGTACATGGTTTCCCAAAGAAGGGACGATTCAGCGTAATGATTAGAAATGAGAAGAATTAATTGATTCACATAAGGCGTGAAAGGATGGAAGTGCAGTCTGGGAAACCTGCTGCTTGCTACGAGAAAAGGACCATTATCCTCTACCTTTCATTGATAAAATGTTGGATAGGTTTGCAAGGCACTCCCATTACTGTTTTTTTAATGGATATTTTGGTTATAACCAGATTGCAATAGCCCCAGAGGATCAGGAAAAATCAACATTTACATGTCCTTATGGTACCTTTGCCTTTAGAAGGATGCCATTTGGATTATGTAATGCTCCTGCCACCTTTCAAAGATGTATGATGTCTATATTTTATGACTTGGTGGAAGAAGTTGTGGAAATATTCATGGATGACTTCTTGAATTACGTGGATCCGATTTGAAGATTGTGAAACTTAGAAAGCAGTGCCCGGAGGTGCCAAGACAAAATGCGAGAACTTTAAGCTAGGAAAAATACCGTTATGGTAACTAAAGGTATTGTCTTAGAGCGCAAGATTTATAATTTGGATTGGAGTAGATCGAGCAAAGATTGTTGTTATAAAAACTCTCATGCCACCTCTGACGTTGAGCGGCCTGGCTTCTGGGACATGTTGGATTTTACAGAAGATTCATTAAGGATTTTTCAAAATCTCAGGACCATTGTGTACTGCTATTTTGAAAAGATGCAAAATTTGATTTTGATGAATCATCACGAATCGCATTTGAGAAATTAAATCAGTTAATGTCTGACTCCCATCATCTTGACACGGTAGATAATGAATTTGAAATTATGTGTGATCTTGAAGTGATTATGTAATCAAATTTGTATTGGGATAGAGAACTAAGATCTTCAGGCCATATATACTATGCCCCGATAAAACATTCAATATGAGTCTGAAAACTACTCCACCACGAGAGGAAGGAGATGTTTTGCGATGGTTTTTCTGTGAAAATTCGAGGGCCTTATATATTGAGGCCCCATGTTGTGATATACTGCGATCATGCTGCGGTCATGTTGTGGCAAGGATAAAGTCAAGATTGATCAGATGGGTGCTCTTGGCACCAAGAGGTTTGATCTTGAAATCAAAGAGACAACGAGGGTAGTGATAACGATGTAATCCACTTGTCTAGGTGGAAGGCTGTTAGAGCAGAGAAAAAATGGCAAAAATAGCAGAAATTTTTCCTGATGAGCAACTATTGATGTTGTCAGTACAAACACCCTAGTATGTTGATATTGTTAATTACTTAGCTTGTGGAATTATGCCATGTGAATTAATTGCCGTGAAAGTAGGAGCGGTGCAGTTATATATATGGGATGACCCACTGTTGTATAGAAGAGGAGTAGACATGATCATAAGGAGATGTGTCCCAGAAATAGAACAAGGTGGTATTATGGAAAAATGTCATGCATCATCATATAGGAGACACTTTCTAGAAACCAAGATAGCCAGAGAATTCTACAATCGGGATTTTATTAGTCTCTTTACATTCAAGAAGCTGTTTGAATGGGTAAAAACATTGTGATGCTTGTCAGTAGAACATAGCGAGAAGAAATGAAATGCCATGAGGGAATTACGGTGGTGCATATTTTTTATGTATGGGGAATAGACTTTATGGGACCTTTTCCATCATCATTTGGCAATATATACATTCTCCTAGCTGTGGATTATGTATCCAAATGGGTGGAGGCAACAACTTGTCCCAGAAATGATGTCACTACAGTTGTTGGGTTTATATAAAGAAACATTTTGAGCAGATTTGGGGCACCTTAAACAATCATTAGTGATGAGGGAAACCATTTTGAAAATAAAGTCTTTGCAAAACTCATGAGCAAATATGGAATCAAACATATGATGGGATTGACTTATCACCCTCAATCAAATGGGCAAGCTGAAATTTCCAATAGGGAAATAAAGAAAATTACGGAGAAAACGATAAATACGACGAGAAAGCCTTGCAGTGCATAAATTTAGATGATGCCTTTGTGACTTATAGGAAAGCTGCACAAAACTCCATTCTGGAATGTCCCATGCAAGAATTGTATATAAGAAAACCTTGTCATCTCCCTTTATTGGAATCTGAGAAAGCTATGTGGGCCATCGAGGGTGAACTGATTTCCAAGCTACGAGAAAGAAATACTCAAAATGAATGAATTGGAAGAAATTAGAGAAATGAAGCTTATGACAATGCCGTAATCTGAGGAAAAGACGAGATGGCATGATTAGAAAATCTGAGGAGAGTTATTACGAGAAAAGTTCTCTTATACAACTCTAGGCTCAATCTCTTTCCAAGGAAACTGGAATCAAGATGGAGTGGTCTATATATAGTGTTAACAAGTCCCCCTTTGGAGCAGTAACACTAAAGACTGAATCTGGAAATGAATTCAAAGTAAATGGTCAAATATTAAAGCATTATCTTAGAGGAAGCATACAGGAGGTAGATCCAGATTTTGAAAAGAGAAAAGAAAATGACTGAATTGAAGACACTCTGCAGCCTGTGTCTAGCTAAGGACATTAAACTGAGCAGCTTCTTGGGAGGCAACCAAATCTGGATTTAATTTTTATTATTTTTTCTTATTTGCTTAGATTGATGTTGGTTATTTTTGTGACGCCCCATTTCCCGGGGGTCCGTTGACAACCCGTCAACATGCGGAATACTCGTGGATGTCGAGTAACTTGGAGGCACACTCGAATCGGGCGGAGTCTCCTTTGTACGGGGAGCTCTACCCAAGGTACAAAACCTGTCCCAACAATTAACAACGACTACACCGGGTCCATGTGCGAGTAGAAATGGTCACTTGGGCCCATGCATCAATACTCACAAAATTACATCAACCGTTCAAGAGTAATTACAATACTCTTAACCAAAACATATATCAAAATTTAAAGTTTTAATACATGTTCTACAAAACGAATACCAAGCCACAACGGCTTTTTCCTTCTAAAAGCATGACCTCACAGTGGCCTTGATCCTCCTATATACTCTCACGTGCACGAAGCAGTGATCCTCGACGGGGTGAGCAAAGCCCAGTAGTGATAATTTCCTACGTGGGTTACTCTCCACCTAAGTGCACATGTCATGGCAAGCGATCACACTCAGGTAAATACATAGTACTTGAATGTCTACATGCCCACGATCCATTGTCTCGAGTCCTCATGAGCTCCCTCACACATGCCTAAGCCAAATGTGAGAAAAAAAATACAGTTTTCAAAACAAAAGCTTTTTGTTCTCAAAAACTTACTAGAGTTTAATGGAATTTATTAGACTGACCCCTCCCAGGCGAATGCATTTGGATAACCCTTGAAACAATTCATAGGCCCCTTCGATGTGGTGTTTGACAATCTCCTAACACGATTCTCAGGAGAAAATCTTCAGGTCGAGATTCCTTTCCTGAAACATTTTCCTTTTATTTTCTTTTATGTCATGCACTCACTCTAATATTCCCAGGGTGCCCAGTGCATATGGAATGCATTATGCTAATTCCAAAATATCACGTGCTAATATATTTTCATGTATATATTAACATAATTAAATTCTACAAATTCATGTTATTCAATTCACAAGCAATAACACGAAAATTAGCTCACGTGGGCTAGTGCAAATCAAGCAATTCATTTTTAAATCACCCCGAACCAAGCAAAATCACCTGGAATCACGTGAGCAGTGAAACCCTAGGGTCGGCCATGTTCCGGCCTACAAATAGGGATTTTTCTCGCTCGGTTCAAAATGGTTTGAGGCGAGAATACTGACTAAATCAAAGCCTCGAGAATACCCTAACCATTCACATGGTTCTTAGCGAAAGAATAACACAGAGTAGGAAAGATCCCTACCTCTTGGGTTCGGAACTACACGAATCTCGGTGTCCGCAGCGTAGCCCTCGCCACGTGGTCGACTTTGCTTCTTGCTCGGGTCGAGGCCGCGGTCGAGACGGCGGGGAAATGTAGAGAGAAGTCACACTCTCTCTCTCTAAAATCTCAAAAACCCAACTCACTGCCAATTTCTAGCCCTTCTGCACGTTTTCTTCTTCAATTTGAAGAAGAAAGCGTAAATCTTTTGTCTTTGTCTCGTTTAAGCTTCAAAATTCCATCCATGTCGCTTTTTGGCAGTTTTGACACTTGAAAACTAATCCCCAAGTCATTCATTTCCATCATCTCACTAATCATGCAACATGTGTCACATGGGTACATGTAGTATGTAACTTTTATCACATCATATGTCTCTCAAAAACAGTTTTAAGGCACCCGACACCCGATGCCTCGAAAAACGTGAAATTCTGAATGTCTCGGAATTCGATGAAATTCGACGTGGTAGCTAGATTTTACGAGACGATTCCAGTGGTGAAGTCTGTTTCATCATCCGAGATCTAGAACTAGAAAATTTTCAGATTTTGATCGAAATTACCGTTTTACCATTTTTCAGAAAATTAGAATTTTCTTGGTTTGCGATCTATAAGCCAAAGGAATTTCGTCCGGTATTTTGGAACCCGATCTGACAAATCATATGCACATGTAACGTGCACTACACCATGCATGTAAACTAGTCATTTAAGTATTAAACGACTAAACCACGTACCTTTATCCCTAAACAAGAAGGGATAGGTGGCCCGCATCGTGTCCTCGAGCTCCCACGTTGACTCCTCCACTCCACGGCGCCGCCATAGCACCCTCACTAGCCTCACGGTCTTGCGTCACAAAACCTGATCTCGGCTATCCATAATTCACACTGGTCCCTCCTCGAAGGTCCCATCCGTGTTAACCTCAATCTCTCCACTAATCAGCTACGTGAAGTGGATGCGGGTGTACCTCGGATATGGAGCGTGAAAATACCTCGTGGGCTGCTTAACATCTTTGGCGGTAAAGCTAACCCGATGCAGCTCGATTGCTATCTCTTGAGGTATCTCGAAGGGCCCGATGAACCTCGGCGATAGCTAAGCGCGCAGGCGACCACTCCTGTAGGCATCACCTTGAGAAGACGTGATCTCGGCCTTGAACTGGGGTCGATGTCGTACATCGGCCTTAGCTCTTACGTGGCTACGGCGTGAGGCGGTGTGTATCAAGCTCACCTTCTTGGAGGTGTCTACAATCGAATCGGGACCCGGTGATGGAGCTCTCTCCCACATCGTTCAACATATCGGTGATCATGGCCTCCCATCCTGATGCCTCGTATGGTGCCATTTGTATACTCGCGATAAGCGTTGTTGTAGGCAAATTCACTTAAGAACAGCTTGCTCTTCCCGTACCATGATCTAGAACGCATGCTTTCGCGGCATGTCCTGCAACACTGTATGGTCTTTACGACTAACCATGTTGTTGGGTGAAAGGCATTTGTACTCATGGTGTGCCGTGTGCCCATGGCCTTTGGAAACTCTTCCAAAAGTGCATTGTAAACCTTGGGTCTCTATTCGACACTATGGATACTGGTACTCGAAGTAGCCAGTGGGACAATCTGAATGTCTGTTGCGGAATCTCTCGATGTGAAGGTCATCGCACGACTAGAAAATGTCTTGAGCCATTGGCCAGGTCCACTTATCACCAGCTCTCTGGCATCATGTCCCAGTGTGGTATTAAAGTGGCAAGTGTTAACAAATCCATCGTGGCGTGCTCCCACTTCCACTCAGCCACTCTGATGGTACGAAGTAGCCTGTTTGGCACGGTGCTCGACCTTAACTTCTTGACATGTGAGACATCGTCGAACAAAGTCACGTGTCTCTTCATCCGGCTCGATAGTGCGCGATGAAGATCTGAGTATACATAACATTGCCCCCAGGATGCGACAATCGAGAAGCGGTGAAACTCCACGAGAATCTCCTCTCTCGAATCGATTCGACTAGGGAACCACTACCGTCCTACATGCAGAGACTACCATCAGCGTGGACGGTCCAGCCCTCATCACAATACTGTGTGCGATCCTAATGGATACTATCTTGTGTCGTACCCACAGACTCGGTACTGCGCTCGATATGACGTAGTCTTTAAACTCCCGATGTACCTGTGCTGCTCGTATGCTACGTAGCCCTGGCCCGTACGTCTCAAGCATCGCCACTCCGGGAAGCTATACTAGCCCGATGCTCCCGGTGACTTAGGCTGAGTGTATCGGCCACCACATTTGCCTTACCGGGGTGGTAATCTGAAGTCGAGTCATAATCTTCTAGGAACTGTCATTTGCGTTGCCTCATGTTGAGGTCTGGATTGCGTGAAATATACTTCATACTTTTGTGATGCAGCGTGCACCTCGTTGTTCACCATATAGTAGTGGCGCCCAGTCTTCAAGGCGAAGACTACGGCCACTAACTCCATGTCGGTGTGTGGGGTAGTGCTCATGATTCTTTAATGACGAACCGTAAGCCCCTCTTACCCTCCCGGGGCGCATCAAAATACATCCTAGTTAGGCCCTCGAGGCATCACAATGCTTGTGTACCCTGTCCTGTCGGGACTATCGAGATAATTAGTAGTAAGCCTCCTTTTCAACTCTGAATGACTCCTCGCATCAGTCATCCCGATCAAACTTGACCTCATGGAATTCGATCACAAATCTATAGGTGGCTGTAATCGGGAGAAATCTCGATGAATCTCTGTAGTACCCGACCAATCCCGAAACTACGTATCTCTCAAGGCCGACTTGGCCTCTCCTGACTCATCATGGCCTCGACCTTCTTAGGGTCTCTTGACACGCGATCGCGACACCACGTGTCTAAGAATCTCACCTCGGTAAAGCCCAAAGCTCGCCTTGCCGAACTTGGAGTCCCTGGCCCGATGGTCTCGGTAGCGCAGCAATCCTCGAGTGTTCCTCATGCTCCCTCTTTGGTAGGAGTAGATCAAAAATGTCATCCACGAACCAGCAAAGCTGATCGAATAGGGTTTGGAATACCCCCTATATGCATAGGGTCCCGTGAATCTTTGTGGCGCGTGCGTTAATCGAGGCATCCTTTATGCTTCGAGTGCCCATAACGTGTCTTGAGCTTATTTGTCTTGGGGATATCGTCTCCTAACCCTCGGTGATGGTAACCGGTCACGAGATCCCATCTTGGAGTAGACTCGCGCTCCTCTCAACTAATTAAACAAGTCATTAATCCTCGGCAGTGGAGTGCAGATTCTTGGCCAGTAACCACTGTTGTTATTTGTCGGTGGTATTCTACCGGTCGAAGGGTCTTGTCGCTAGCCCCTGTAGAAAAATAGAACCGGAGCGCCCCATGGTGAGTTCTCGGTCACAATGAACCCTTGTCGATTAGCTCTTGTAGTTGGACTGAGTTCCTATGACTCATTTGGTGCCATCCTATGCGAGAGATCATAGAGATGGCGGCTGAGGTGTGACTTCGATCTGAGTCTGACCCTGCAGAGGCTAATCCGTTAGCTAAATCTAACGTCCTCATGCTACTTAAACTACTCGAGGTAGATCTAGAGTAGGTCTCACCTCATCCTCTAGGGTGGGCTCGTTAGCCCGACCCAGCCCAATCCCATGACACCTGGACTCGTACACCATCTGGGGCAAAATATCATGCTTGTCCCCCTGAAATACAACACGAGTACCGTCCTACGTGTAGGCGGTAACCCTTCTACCCTCACAATCGATGACAACTCTATAAGCTGTCAACCAATCCATCCCTAGGATGACGTCGAACTCTGACATGTCCATGACCCTCAGGTCCATTGTGAGTAGAATCCTCGAGATCTCTAACTTCATGACCACGACATATCATCCACTACATCCTCATGCAATCCACACAGGGGAGAACTCACAATACAAAGGGCTCCTCGAGGGCTTCAGCCTCTAAGCCCGACTCTATCACTACCGATGCAGCATCTCTAAGGTGTAAACAAAGCCTCGAGACACTATTCACATACCGAAAAATTTTCATACTCTATGTCAATGTATTCGTAGGTAATGCAAGACAATAATTTCATATATTAAATCATATTTAACAAAAAAAAAATATTTTATTTTGTTTCATTTTTTTTTTTTAAAACCTCGTGAACAGTGCTCATGAGCCGGTGTCCCCGACGGTGACTCAAGCAGTGTCTGAGTCAAAGCTGGTCGAGTGCACGGTGTGCACACAACGCCCCAGACCACTGGCTGGCGTGCCGCGTTGCCGCGCGCCACCGGCGCCTAGAGGCTGCAGCGCCTGCCTTGATGTAGCGGGCTGGCTTGCGAGGCAGATGTCGCGATCATGTCGCGGTAGGTATGTTGCCCGCAGCGATATCGTCGCGTGGAGTGCGTCGATAAGTGGCGGAGTCCGGGCCGTATCGTGGCGGTGCCTGGCGTAATCACGATACAATGCAATGTCATTGACTCGGGCTAGAAAAATGGGCGGTAGCCCATTCCGGCTCTGCGTGCTTTTTTTTTCTTTTTTTTCTTTTTTTCCTCCATTTTTCATTATATATATAGTAGAACCAAAAATATTTATTTTAAATATTTTTTTCTGTTTACATCTTTATGCAAACTGAAAAATTTCATGTGCTTATTTTTTTCCTATTCTTCCATTAGCCTCCTTCTTTACTCCTTAAATCTGATAGCTTGAACCTTTGCAATTCATACACTCAAAATTTTCGAGATTTAATTACAAACTCTTTTTCTTGTTAAAGCCCAGAAATTTTTTTGAGTTCACAAACACAATACGATTCTTGTTCAAAATTGGGCGATTCTTGTCGAGAAAAATATTTTTTCTTCGTTGATTACCGGACCATCTTGTCCAAAATTCTCATTTACCCTAAAGGTTATATTTTCTCGACCACAGTATTCAACATTTTTTCACATGCTATTCACCAAGCATACAAACCACAACACATACAACACACATCACATTTCATTCCTCAAAATGCCTGAGGATGTGATCCCAGCTTATGTCCATCGGAGTCACACAGGTATTCGCATACCTATGCTCTACACTCTATGACCATGGCCTAAGCCCAAGTCCCTCAAGCCTTAGGTATTCGTATACTGGCTTTGATGGTTGTGGCGGTATCGAGGAACCATATAAACATACACTTACCTGGAGCTCTCAAGGTATTTGTATAATTAAGCTCACGATGCAAAATTTGTGGCGCCCGATTTCGAATTAAGTTAACAACGAATCCAACTTTGCTGAATACTTGTGGATGTCGGGTAACTTGGAAACTACCACTCACGAAAATTGGGTAGAGTCTCCTTTGTACGAGGCTCTACCCAGTATAAAGCTTTGTCCCGACAATTAACATGGCTACACTGGGTCCGTTACGGTAAAATGGCCACTTGGGCCCATCATCTAATACTCACAATTACATCAGCTTATATACAATAGTTCAAGAGTTATACAATACTCTTAGCAAAACATATCGACATTTAAGAGTTTAATACACGTAATTCTACAAAGCGAAATACCAAAGCCCTGACCCGACTTTCTTCTAAGCGCGACCTCCTGAGTGACCTAGTCCTCTGTACACTCCTGGCGCCTAAAATAGTGATCCCTCGATAGAGGATGAGCAAAGCCATTAGTAATAATTTCCTCGTGGGTTACTCCCCGCCTAAGTGCACATGTCATGGCTTAACCCGTCACACTCAGTAAATACACTTAATCCTACTTGAATGTCTACATGCCCAATCCATGTCTGAAGTCGCCATGGCTCCTCACACATCACTGGCAAATGAGAAAAAAAATATACAGTTTTCAAAACAAAAGCTTTTTGTTCTCGAAAACTTACTACCGAGTTTCAGTAAAATTTATTGGACAACCCTCCGAGGCGAATCTGTTGGATAACCTTCCAAAACAATTCATGGGCCCCTCCGACATGAATTGTTGGACAATCTCCTAACACAATTCTCCGGAAAATCTTCCGTCGAAATTCCTTTCACAAACATTTTTCCTTTTTATTTTCTTTCATGTCATGCACTCACTCATAATATTAAGTGCTTAGTGCCATATGGAATGCATTATGCTAATTCAAAATATCCATGCTAATATATTTTCATGTATATATTAACATAATTAAATTCCACACAATTCATGTTATTCAATTCACAACATTAACACTAAAATTAGCTCACATGAGCTAATTAACAAATCAAGCAATTCATTTTGAATCACCCCGAACCACACAAATCACGAAAAAATCACGTGAGCAGGTGAAGCCCTCGGGTCGTGACCTTGTTCACGGCTTTACAATAGGAAATTTCTCCACTGGTTAAAATGTTTGAAAGGCGAAATTACGGCTAAATCAAGCCTCGGAATATCACTGACCATTCACATATTTCTTGAGTCGAAGAATAAACGCAAGTAGGAAAGATCCACCTCTTGGAGTTGTCGAGACTCCACCAAATCGGTGTCACGCATGGCCCTCGCGGCGTAGATGGAGCTTTGCTTCTTGCTCGTTGAAGCGACCCGGTCGAGCAGTAATCTAGGAGAGTCACACACACTCTCTCTCTCTAAAATCTCAAAAACCCAACTCACTGCCAATTTCAGCCTTACACGTTTTCTTAACTGATTTGAAAGCTGTCATACTGTGCTGATACCGTTTAACTTCAAGAAATTCAAGACCATATCCGCTTTTGTCTTGGATTTTGACAAGAACTAATCTAAGTCGATTCGTTTCCATCATCTCACTAATCATGCAACATGTGTCACGTAGTGCGTGTAGTAGGTGACTTTTGTCGGCGTCATGTCTCTCGAAATCAGTTTCGCGACTGCCGGGCACGGTGCGCCGAGAAAAGCGTGAAATTCGATTGTCACGAGAATTTAGCGAAGTCGCGTGGTAGCTAGATTTTGTAGAGGCAGTTCCAGCGATGAAGTCCGTTTCGATAAATGCGAGATCTAGAAAAATTTAAATTTTGATCAAAATTCTTTGTTTCTGCTTTTGAAAATTACTACCGCGTTTCTGATTTTTGTTATTTTGGATTATTAAATTTTGATTTGGTTAGAAGTTTTTGGAAGCTTGGTAATTTGATAAAATTTTCTATTTATTTATTTTTGGACAAGAAGAATGAACTGGAATAAGATTTGTTTTCCTGTGATTTTGGATTATTAAATTTTGATTTGGTTAGAAGTTTTTGGAAGCTTGGTAATTTGCTAAAATTTTCTATTTATTTATTTTTGGATATGAAGAATGAATTGGAATAAGATTTTATTGTAAAGCACCACGCCTCAGTGGGTGTGCGAGAAACTAACTTCTGAGAGGGAGTATTTCTCATTCCCTAAACTTATTTGTAATAACAATACATATCTTAAGTTTGGGGGAGTTTGCTGCCAATTGCTTGAATTCTATGTTGATGTGTTTTAATGAGATAGTTGTTCATGATTAAATTGATGATTTTTTGTTGCTAAATATGTCTTCACAATGCTTGAATTCGACTGAGTTGTGGGTGATTAACTGAATTGGAAGACAATTTTAATTTTCAGAAAGTTGAGGAAACAATTACTTGGTCGCGACAATAAAATATGTGTCGCGACACTTTTTTATAAGTGAGGAAAAAGGGTTGTTGTAACAAGGAATTGATTGATTAAGACAATTTATAAGAAAATTAGGTTGCGACATTAAAAGTTCGATCGCGATAGAACTCACTGAAATATGATGTCGTGACCCTATTTTTCCCGTTGCAACAAAAAAAAAATTGAAACTAAAGTAAATGGCAACAGAAACAGTGTCACAACCACCTTCAAACACCGTTGCGACCCATTTTTTTTAGTTTGTAGAACCAATCTCTGTCGCGACAGGAAAATTCTTGTCATGACCCAGTTAGTAGCTTTGTAGACATTTATTGGGTCCAAAGCCAGTATGCGTCGCGACAAATTTTCTGCATTAGTTGCGGCAATACAAAGTGTGTCACGACATGGAATTTTAAAGAATGGGGTGAAAATTTTCATTTTTTTTAGGGGTCACAAAACAAATTCCACGAGTAAATTCAAAAGATATTGTTGTGACCTAATCATTAATTGTCGCGACCCACGAAGAGAAACAATCATTTATTGAGCCATAAACTGAAGAAGTTCTCTAAAACTAAAAAGTCACCCCTTCCTAGTGCTTCATATCATTCATACTCTCACCAAAATCCCACATTCCTATCTTCGACTTCTAAAACCCTAGACTTCAGAGACCTTAAACCCCATATCCAGATCTCATTAATGGCAGAACCCCAGAGCCTAGTCCCAATCTGATGAGGGCGTGGAAGAGTACACATTTGGTGAAGAGAGGAGGAGTTCATTTGGAACCTCGAGGCGAGATAACCCCAATGTGGCTTAGGAAGTACAAAAAGAGGCACAGAACCATGCTCAGAAAGAAAAAGAAGAAGAAAAAAGCTGAAAAAAGTAGAGTTGAACAAGCTAAGGAACAGAAGACAACAAAGATTTCATTTAAGATGAAGCCTAATCCTTATGGGAAAAGAACCTGAGCGACAAAGGGTTTATTGGAGAAAGGGGGTTCGGTACGTTCATCTCACCGTTTGCTGAGATAATCGAAAAAATGAGCTGAAGTTTGTTCTGCAAGCACAAACCACCTGGGTTTGCTGCAGTGGTCAGGGAGTTCTATTCAAACATGATAGATATGAGGGAGGGATTAGTTTACATCAGAGGAGTATGGGTCCCCATGGGTCATGAAAGGATCAATGAGGTTCTACAAATCAAAGATCCCAAGAATGGATCTAAGTTGGTATAGAGAACCCGATCATGACAAGATTGTCGACTTCTGGCAGAGGAAAAGGGAAATGGAACTTTCAGCCGAAAGAAAAAATCCTCATGGTCCATCCCACGAGGATCCCTAACAGAAGAAGCCAAGGTTTGGTTTTATTTTATCTCGAAACTCTTTAACAATGCATGACCTACAATCCGCCAAAGAAAAAGATCAAGTTTAGGGGAAAGGTTATTCAACATAGGGTTGTCGAAAATCATTCAATATGCACTCAAGAAAATTTTCAAAATAGTCGAACGACTTCAAAGAATTTCTTCAAAAGTGCATTTAGGATGATTTTCAGTATATATACTCAAGAAAGTTTTCGAAATAGCCAAACGGGTTAAAAATAATTTTTTTTCGAGAGTGCATTTAGGTTTATTTTTTAAATATGCACTCAAGAAAATTTCCAAAATAGTCGAACAACTTCAAAGAAATTTTTCGACAATGCATTTATGTTGATTTTCAGTATTTGCACTTAAGAAAATTTTCGAAAGTAGCCAAATGTCTTCAAAAAAAATTTTCGAAGGTGTCTTCGTGAATATTTTCAAATTCTGCACTTAAGAAAATTTTCGAAACAAGCCGAACAACTTAAAAGAATTTTTTTGAAGGTGTATTCATTGATATTTTCAAAGTCCACACCTCTGTAAATGTTCAAAAGAGCCAAACGGCTTCAAAGAATTTTTTTTGAGAGTGCATTCAGGATTATTTTCGAGTTTTGCACCTTAGAAAATTTTTGAAAATAGGCAAACGACTTCAAAGAATTTTTTTTCGAAGGTGTACTCAAGATTATTTTTGTAATATATACCCTAGAAAATGTTTGAAACAACCAAACGAATTTAAAGAATTTTTTTGAAGGTATATTCATGAATATTTTCAAACACCGAACCTATGAAAATTTTCAAAATAAGCCGAACAGCTTCAAAGAATTTTTTTTTTGAATGTGTAATCATGAATCTTTTCAAAATCTGCATGTAAGAAAAGTTTTGAAAATAGCTAAACGACTTCAAAGAATTTTTTGTGAATGTGTATTCAAGATTATCTTTGTAATATGCACCCCATAAAATATTCGAAATATCCAACGACTTCTTGTAGTTGCAGGTGTGAGGGAGTTGGTCGGGACTCGAGTTGTGCGCATGAAGAGTCTCATCTCATGCATGACACGAAACATTCCATATAGGATTGCATTATTTATATGGAATATGATTTGATGTTTTATGTATGTCATTGCATGTGCCTTTAGGCAGGGAGTAGCCCTTGTAGGAGAATTTTCTTAGGCATTGCTTTCAGCCGTCGTGGGACACTTTTCAGTCTGAGGGTGTACGAGTGAGGCGACACTCAGATGGTAGTGATTATGAAGGAAGCTGATCTGGGGGCTTGATATTACTTTTGTAAAAAGTATTTTGTATAAAAGAATTGTAATTAAATTCTTTTGGGACTATTGTCTAAATAGTCAAGTATGTAATTATGGTAAGAGGGTCGTGATCGGACTCTTACAGTACATGATAAGTGATTTACTTTCATATTTTAGATTTAAATGTGAATGAATGGATCCCGGTAAAGGAATGTATTGAGGTGGTGCCGAGTAACTCGATGTCCACGAGTAGTTGTGATATAGTTGTTTATTGAGGATATGGATAGATGAACCCTGTGTGGTCATTGCTACTTTTGTTGAGACCCTGAATGGGTTATGATTATACAGGTTGTATGTTGGGTAGAACTCCATGAACAAAGGAGACTCTGCCTGATTTTTTGTGAAAATATGGATCTCAATAAATGGGACATAACAGTGTGGTATCGGATCACCCGAAATCCACAGGAATTTCGCAAGTTAACGGGTTTTCAACAGGACCCCTGGATTTGGGGTGTCACAGCTTGGTATCAGAGCTTAGGTAAACGATTACCTAGGGAGCTCGGGTATGGGTATCCATAAGTATGGTCTTGATACCAGCGTCACAACTTGGTATCAAAGCCTAGGTTAACAATTACCAAGGAACGTGGGTGTGGGTATCCACTAGTGTTTTCGGATATTGACTTGTCATAGTTAAGTATCGAGAGTTAGGTATACAAATACCTAGGAATAGTAGGCATGGGTATAAAACACGACATTGTGTGCATTGATTGCTTTTGTGTTCTAATATGTTCCATGGGAGATGTATTGTGGTTGTGTGAGTATATGCATGATAGAATGTGTATAGAAATTGAAGAACATTAAGGTTAGAAAACATAACCTTAGGGGTTCGGAAAACGAATAAGCATGATTACGTAGGAATGGTTATTTATTAGTGTTTGGCATTATGCACCACTAATGTGATAAATTAAAATAGAGAGTCTCCAGTGCTATCTTGCTTGTACGGATGGCAGGTCGAGCGCGAAGGTAAAGGTCGTCACGGGTAGTGGCCAGGCCATAGCCTAGGTTTTGACTAACGGGGCCTTTGTATAGGCTATAGGCGCTGCGATTGCCATCATTGTCGCGAGAGAGTGAGCCACGTGGGCTACAGCTGCACCAGGACTAGTGCAGGTGGGCGGGGAGGATGAGTAACCTGCAGGGGTTTTGGGCACATCATCCTCAGGCATTCATAGGAGGGGATCCGGTGATAGCTGATCATTGGTTACGACAGGTTGAGAGGATTTTGGAGGCTATGGAGATTACCTCCAATGCTACGAGGATCAGGCTAGCCATATTTCGGCTAGAGGGTGAGTCCCAGATATGGTGGGATTAGGTTAGAGTCTTGAGGGATCCTAAGATGATGACATGGGGAGAGTTTAGAGAGCTCTTCATGGGTAAGTTTTTCCTTGCATCAGTTAAATAAGCAAAAGCTCGAGAGTTCCTTGAGTTGAAGCAAGGAAACATGACTATGCTCGGATACGTAGCTAAGTTCACTGAGTTGGCATGTTTCGGAGATGACTATGTGGCCACAGATATGGCCAAGGTGCGGAAATTCGAGGATGGCCTGAAGTTGTCCATCCGGGGGAAGATCGTAGGATTTCTCCTACAAGACATGGACTCTATGGTCAGGACCACTATGGCCATAGAGACAGAGATAGAGGATGGACGGAGCATCCGAGATGCGGGTGCTAGTGGCAAGAGGAAGGAGGATCAACCTTCTTGGTTCGGAAAGAAGTAGGCCCATTCCACGAGGACTGAGGGACGGGGCGCTGCGACCATCGGATCGAGCCATGTCAAAGGGGCGCTCTGGCTGGCAGACCGATGACATGTCTGGTGCCATCGGCCTTGACATATGAGCGGGATTGCCCATGAAGCGAAGGATCTAGGAGTTATGGGGACACCACCCGACCGATCGTCGGTGGGACATGCGCGAGGCCTTGATTTGTTCCTCCTTACCCGATGGGCGGGGGCGATGTTAGTCCTAAGGTCTTTGCACAAGCACCTCTTGTTCCTTGAGATGGGCCCACGTGGGCGGGGGCATGGGTCAGTGGGGACGGGGGGTTCTCGGGCGGAGGGACTTCGGGGCCCGGGGGTGTGTGCACACTCGATACCTCGGGCCCGAGTCGACAGATCAGTCGACTCTTTAGGGTATGTTTCTATTCTTATGCCAATGGGCAAGAATATTGTTCAATTGTGTAGCATATGCATGTGATTGTGTATGCTAGTGTGTGTGTAGTGAATTTAGGACGAAGTGCATTTGAAAGGAAGAATGTAAAAGCGGGAAAAATTCGATTTTACGAGAAAAATGGTAAAGCGATGTTCCGATTGAAAGCCAGGAAATTTTTAGATCTCGGATGTGAGAAACGGACTTCACCATTGAATTCGCCTGCTTGAATCTAGTTACGTCGAATTTTGTGCGGATTCGACGGTGGAGCTACGTTTTTCGAGGAGGCATCGGGTGTCGGGTGACACATGCATGACATTACATGTAACACCCCAAATTATGCCCTAACAGTTTTATAACATGTTTAGGGTATAATAAAAGCAAAAGTATATTTTTTCGGAAATAAAATAAAGATAAAAATAATATAAGCGAAGCGAGATTATCTAGTCGAGGTAAAGTAATAATTCTTAATTCGAGAATTTCGAGTGTAATTTAATAATGTCATATCTTAAAGTAGGGAATATCGTAAGTTAAAGAAAGAATAAGAGAAATGGAGGGGCCTAAAGTAAAAATGAGTAAACGAACATGGCTTTAGCTCAAAAAAGAAGGATAAATCGAATCTGGAGAGATAAGGCCAAGAAAAGAAATATCTCGTTTTGGTGGAGAGATAAAAAAAACGAGAGGAAGAAGAAGAAGAGAAGAGAAGAAAGAAGGAAGGGAAAAAGAATATCACAGGTATGGAATTTGAGTATGGAATTCTCTAGTTTTGGTATAGAAAGTATGGATACATGGTTTGGAACCCTCTATTTTGTGTATAGGTTAGGTTTGGAAACTCCCAAACTCATTTCTTGTTAGGGTTGAGTTGAGAAGAGCTACAAGGCGCTCTATATATGTGTTTTGGGAAATGTTTGGTTGCATTTTGAACTAATGTAAGCTACCCTATCTTGATCCTATGCATTAGCCGAGTCTTAGGATTGGTTTTTGGATAAGAAAGAAAGGGAATCTAGTAGTGAGTCCTTCAGGTAAATTGTAGCTACAGTAGTGTAGTTGATGTTAGGCTTTTGAATTTCTCAATTCGGATCTCTATAGCTCAAGTTATGGTCCGTTTACCCTGAGCAGTCTAAATGGAAAGGCATCACATTTGGGTTGGTCATTTGGTCCATCATTTAGATCGTCCGGAGTTGAAATCATCCGACTAGGTCCATCGGTAGGTCCATCGGTTGGGTTACGTCGAAGCTGAATCCATCCCGGTACCAGATCCGTCCGGCTGGGTCCGTCCGCATTGAATCCATCCGGTTGGATCCATCGGCTAGTGTCCGTGCAGATGCAGGTTTGGCCAAAGACCTCGAACTTCGAAAGGTCATGCGCTTAACTGTCCGAACTCTGATTGGTGTTCTTAAACTCTATCAAATCCCAGCGGAGTCAAGATTTCATCCATATGCTGTGGAGGCATTGGGTCAACTGGAGATGGCGGTTGGGATTAAATGGGGTGACGTTGGATGACCTTGGGCGTGAATAAAAGGCGTTGTTCGAACCTCGACCGGATGTGTGTTCTTAAGTGAGGAACTCCAGTTCTGTTGTTCTTGATTATGACAAGGTGGTCAAGAATCACCATCATATAGTGGGTGAGTGTGTGATATATTGATTAAATCTTTTTTAAATGATGGAGTTCTTAGGTATCATGATTGGCTGACAGTATAAACGAGATATAAAATCAGTTGAATAAATATTGGTGTCAGATCTGTTATCTGGGTTGTTGTTAAGTGTGTTATGTATTGAACATAAACTCTCTGCGGATTAATGCGCCCAGAACCTAGTAGAGGGATAAATAGGAATGCCTATAAGGACAGATTCTTTGCGACATACGGTTCGAGGAATGTCGGCCGTTTGGTCGATGACATAGATCCGTTTGGATCATTACGGGCATAGATCTTTATCTCATACGGTGATGACGCCTCAGACATATCTGACCAGTTTAGTCATATTACATGGCGTAGGTCGTGTCTCGTATAGTGATGATACCTTCGGTATATCTGAGGATAGAGATCTTTGTCTCGATGCGGTGATAGTACCTTAGGGTACATACAGTTATTTCTCGTATCCACTTCTAGGTATTTGCGAGACATGAAACCTAAAAAAGAAAATAGCCAGTATATCACCAGTAAAATGTATAGAATATATGACATGATATGAGGCATAGCCTTTGCTATGTGAGGATAGTCTGCTTGATTCTGAGAACAAGAAGTAAAGTACAAGATGACATGAATAGTATATGAAATATGATAAATGATAAGTATTTGCATTTGTATAGAATTGTGGTGATCCTTAGTAGAGGTCATCCATATGTATTAATTCCCACTAAGCGTAAAGCTTAGCACGGGTGTTTTCATACGTGTAGGTGAAAGGAGAAAGCGGGGGACGGGGCAGTGCACATCGACGGTCAAGGCCACACATCGCCTACAGGTGTCCTTTGGAAGACCTTTTGAATTACATTTTTGTATATGAAATTTTGTTTATTTTGTAAACAATGTAAATAAGTAAATGTTGAACACTTCCATATATGGAGCTTGTATATATATTTTGTAATCTGCTGCTACAGAATATAATACAAGTTAAATGTTTAACATTATATGAATGAATAAGCTTAGAGTTTATAATTCTATAGTAAATAAAAAAAATAATGGCTTACCAGCTTGACCATGGGTGTCGAGTTGGGAATGTCTAAGTTAGTCGGTATCAGAGCATCCTGGATTCGGTTCGGACCCGCCAATCTGGTCGAATCGGAGAAGGGGCGTTACATGACATGTGGTGCACTTATGTGAATGACTCACATTAAGCCAAGTGTCAAGTGGAGGAAATAATGAAAAAGATAAAATAAGAAAAAAAAATAAGGAAAAGAAAAAAATAAAAATAATAGAAAGGAAAAGGAAATGAGAAAAACAAAAAGAGAGAAATGGAGAGAAAAATGGGGAAGGAGACAGAGTGAGCAGAGAGAGACAAAGGAGAAAAGTTGAGAGAGAAACTTCTCTTTAAGATAGGAAATTAGGCTAGTAGGTTTTAAGTGGGAGCAAAGGCAAAGTGGGTCCACGCTTAGAGCTATACGCTTGGGTGCCAAAATCTTGGAGTTTCGTAAAACTCCACGAGGTAGGGAATTTTCCTACTTAGGTTATTTCTAACCTAAAGGCCATTTAATGGCTTGGGGTTTTTCTTAGAGGTTGTAAATTTAAGTCCCAAATTTTTGAGACTGAGTGTAGGAATTTTTATGAATTTTAAGATTTGTTTTAGACGATTCGAGTTGAATTTTAGACATTTGAACAATCCAGCCAGTTTTCGGGACTATTTTCTAGCAGTCCCGAACTATGTTGAGATTTGGTTTTAATCTCGAGATTGATGTCTTCGGGTTTTGTTGAGTTTTTCGGTATCGCTGTAATTTGTTGATGAATGGAGCCAAAAATGGTTTATGGCTGTGAAGGGATCGAGAGGTGCCCTGTTTATGTGGGTCCGAGATTTGGGCCATTTTGTGTGTTATTGTTGAAAAAAAATAAATAACGTCGCATTTGTGTATGCTTGGTGTTAATATGTGTTTGCGTGATGTATTAACATGGAAATTGTGATGAATGGAAATTATATTTAGGAAATATAATTATTCGGAATTTATAAATGTTGCATGTAGCATGACATAGCATGAAATGACATGATTGCATTTCATATACACAGTCACATCGCGTCAAGTCGGGTGTGTGTGCATGGTGTTGGTTATTTACTATTCTTGGTGAATGTGTGGTGAGCTTGGAAATGGGACAACGTCCAAAATCGAGACTCACGGTTTGTGTAAAACAATGATAATACTAAATCACGTGTGTTTGAGTGAAGCAAGATGGGGTAGATCCCCCCAGGGTTAAAGACCCAAATTTTAATCTCGGTTAGACATATACGTCCGGCGATGTAAGTTCGTGAAAGTGTCGGAATGCGTGCGAAGCTTGCAATGAGAATACAGGAAGTCGTCATTACGGAAACACGAGTTGATAGAATTAAAATTGGAGGGTTGTCGATGATTTAAGTCATTGGGTGAAACACCCGATGGTGCGGTTTCGCACTTGGTATTTGCGAGGTGTGAGGGAGTCGGTCAAGACTCAAGTTGTGGGCATGAGGAGTCTCATCTCATGCATGACACGGAACATTCTATATAGAATTGCATTATTTATATGGAATATAATTTGATGTTTTATGTATACCATTACATGTGCATTTAGACGGGAAGTAGCCCTTTTAAGACATTTTTTCTACTGGACATTGCTTACCCTGTCGTGGGACCCCCTTTCAGGTACATGGGGTGTCTGGGGAAGACGGTATTGCCAGCGAAATGTGATTATAGAAGGCCGATGTGTGACAAATATTACTTTTTGTGAAAAATATTTTGTATAAAGGTGTAATTAAATTATTTTGAGTTATTGTCTAAATAGTCGGGTATGTAATTATGGTAGAGGGCCATGATCGGACTCTTGAGGTACGTAATTAAGTGATTTACTTTCATATTTTAGATTTAAATCTGAATGAATGGATCCCGGTAAAGGAATGTATTGAGAGGTGCCAAGTAACTCGATGTCCACGAGTAGTTGTGATATAATTGTATATTGAGGATATGTACAGATAGACCCTGTGTGATCATTACTACTTATGTTGAGACCCTGGATGGGTTATAGTTATACAAGTTATATGTTGGGTGGAAGCTCGCCGAGCGAAGAGGAACTGCCATTTTTTGTAAAAATATGGATCGATAAATGAGACCTTGTGATAATTATGGTGTCGGGTCGTCGAAATCGCGTGAATTTCGCGGTTGGCGGGTTATCGATAGAGCGCAGTTTGAGGTGTCACAAATAATGTAACCATTCACATATGCATATTTGGAAATGTAAATATTAAATGGTTAAAGAATAAATTTTGACTAAAATATTTATACATAGATATGGAGAATAGTCAGAAATTGTATTGAGTAGAGAGGATGTATTTTGACTAAAATCTTTGTACATAGAAATGAAGATGGAGAATGTAGTTTTGGAGATTCCAACATTCTCCATCTCGGTATAAGGAGATTTTAACCAAAAGCCATACTATAATTATTCTTAGATGGAGATTTCGTTATTCACGTATCTATGTTTAGAGATGTGTATAATAAGATACTATTCCCTCATTTTTTATTTTTAAGAATAATAAAAAAGTAAATAGTAAAGTATAATTCTATCGATTTTTTATAATACTTGTGATGTGATTAGAAGATGAATTAAGAAATTATTGGTTGTAGTTGAAAGTAAAAAAAAAAAAAAAAAGGTTTATGATATCAAAATATATAGAATATGTCAATTTGAGAGTATATCTCAAAATGACCTTTCAAGAAAAAAAAATTCTCAAAATAACTTATTTTTCAAAATAATATTAAAACTAATGTCTTTTTTTTCACATCACAAAAATCATAATTTATGTCTAAGATATTAAACTTTTTCAATAAGTTAAAATCATAGTTAATGGCTATGATTTAAAATTTTTTTAAATCTCAATCACTAATTGCAGTCTTAACATTAAGTTTAAAGAGTTTTAGTTACAAACCATAGTAACTTTTAAAAAAATTTAAAATGGCAGGCATCAATTACGGTTTTGTTGATATGTTCAGGAAGAAATTAGTTGGTGCATTATTTTGAAATACGAATTAATTTGAATTTTTTTTTTTGAAAAAAAATTCATTTTGGAAAATGACTCTCAATTTGGACCGGTTTACCGAAAGAAAGCACGTTTTTCTTTTTTGGCGGCAGGTCGTGACTCGGGACATTCTGTCCGCAAAAAAAGGAAAATAAAAGGGAATAAATTGAACATGGTTTTTACGCGGGCATAACGTCAGAAAGAGAGCAGAGAGATCAACGGCAGAGCTCAGAGCATTGAAAAAATGGCCATGGCGGGTCTGTACCGGAGAGTCCTTCCCTCTCCTCCGGCCATCGATTTCGCATCCTCCGAAGGAAAGGTCTCTTCGTTTCTTCTTCTCTTACTCGCTCCTGTTGTCATTGAAATTAGTTTCCTTTTATTTAATTTTTATTTTGTTGTTGACTTAGGGTTTGGTTGTGGGAATTTCGTAGCTGGGAGAATGAATTTATGGAATAAGTATGTTACTGTATTGCTATTTTTTGTTTGATCTTGATGGGGGTATGGCTTTAGGGATAGTGTAAGTTGAACGGCTTCTGAGTGATGAAGCCAAAGAAGGTGGGAGGCTTGAGGGTTTTTCTGAACTAGATGAAATTTAGGGAAAATTTGCTATCTAGTTGCCCAATTCAGCGTTTTGGTGCATTATATGATGATTTTTTTTTTTTTTTTGAGTTTGCTTTTTGTAACAATTGCATCATTTTACCTGGGTCCAGTTCTGAAAAGGGGATGGAAATTTGTAACTGTGCTTCTATTGGCATGTTGTATGACCTTATAATACATTCAAGATTGGAATAGGGTATAATTGAGTGATGTCTGGATGTTGTAGGTCTGCATTCCGTTTTTCTGTACGTAGTTTTATGTACAATTTTCATCATGTTTATTGAGGGTATCATGGAAATGGCAGTGGTTAACACAACTAACTGGCTTACTACTCTTGAAGTAATGGCATTTCGTGAAATATTAATACTGATATAGCAGCGCAGTTTTTAGGTTGGATACAAATTCCTTTGGTGGTGTTTAAGATGTGATGGGTTTATGACATGGAATGCTCTATGAAATACAATAGGGTTTCAGTGATCATGGGATATCCATACATACTGTCACTGGTTGAGTTTATTGCAAGACAACTATCTCCTTTTTCAGGATATTTCTCAATATTACAAGGGTAGAAAGGAAGTATTTCTACGAAGGATTTTTTTTAGTGCAGTGCTTTTTTTTTTTTTCCATAATTTGATTTATTCATTTGTTTGTTTCGTATCTTTTTTTTTTGGTTTTATTTCTTTTAGTGTTTCTCTTCGGATGATTTTTTAATAGCTTAAATATTGAAAAAATTTCTGTTCATTAAGCTCTTCTATGTTATAATTGCAGCAACTTTTCATAGAAGCCCTTCAAAATGGGACAATGGAAGGTTTCTACAAGTTAATTTCCTACTTTCAGACACAATCAGAGCCTGCATATTGTGGATTGGCTAGCCTTTCCATGGTCTTGAATGCCCTTGCCATTGATCCAGGAAGAAAATGGAAAGGTAACTCCTAATTACATTTGATAGAACAAGTTGTGTCCATTGTTAAGAGAAAACTCCAAGATTTATTATCTCTTCCTTCAACTCAAGCCCTTATTTGTTTTCAAGAGAAATTTCAAGAGAAGTAAAACCATAATAGTTAGCAAATAATTGAATTAGAAAAAGTTGAACCTTTACTTAAACAGTTTTACAGAAACTCATAGATTTTAATTTTTTTGGAGCTGATGTAATCATTAAAGGATGGCCTTTTGTTATGACTTATGATTGTGTAAGGTGTGATGCTTCATATCTTTTGAATATGACTCCAATTCACATCATTTATTAAATGTTCCCACTTTTTTGGTTGATTATTTCTAGTTTTAGAATGATTTTTTTAGTTTTAATGACTAGCATCTGTTGCTTATCGGAGCTTATACAAGAGGCCCATTTCATAAAAAATGAAGTTTATTTCTCCTGTTACAAGATCATATGAAACCCCTTGGTTTGAATTGATGTATCTATTTGTCCTTTTGATATGTGGCTTCTTGAGTGTAGTTTTTATAGTTTTTTATGCATCATATGGCAGGCAAAATTTTTGTCCCTCTATGTTGTGGTGGTGCCTATAGGGTATATGTTGTGTACTTCTTGTGTACATTGGGATGCTCTGTTGGTATTCCCTTTTTTAGTGTACTCTCTTGCTTTACCTTTCAAAAAACATAGAAAAATGTTGCCACAATTTTTCTTACAGGACCTTGGAGATGGTTTGATGAAACTATGCTAGACTGCTGTGAACCTTTGGAAAAAGTTAAAGCTGATGGTATCTCATTTGGGAAGCTTGTCTGTTTGGCTCACTGTGCTGGGGCAAAGGTTGATGCTTTTCGGACAAATCATAGCACCATTGAAGAATTTCGTAAGTATGTGATGACTTGCTCCACTTCTGATGATTGTCATGTGATTTCATCATATCACAGAGCAGCTTTCAAACAGGTACAATTAAGTTACAACATTTTTATTTTACCTTCGCAAAATTATTTTTGATGGTTTTTTATAGACTCACTCTGTTCTAGAATTGTATATAATATTCTATTATCGTTTTCTATCCAAATGGAATATTATACGAAAATTTCGACCCAGGTCACAATTTTATCGATTAGTTATTCTCTTTATTAGAGAACTGGAAATTCTGAACTAGATTATGCTTTGGCATTTTCTTTTGATAAGCAAACACAAAACTATGATAAAAAGTGCCTAGGAGAAAGAGGGCACACCCTATACGCAGGGGCATGCATTGTTGACATTTGTTTATGATAGATTTTTTCTTTTTTTTTTTTGTCCATATTATGACTTAAACCTGGAACCTCCCATAACCCTATCCAATCCTTCCCTTTACCATTTGAGTTGGGACTTAAGGGCATTGTGGACATTTATGCTACATGAATTCAAAAGAGTGTTACAGTTGTTTATTATCTTAAAACATTGTGATACCATACGAATAAGTATTAGATACATTGGCATCAAACGGAGGCAAGGGTAACGAATTTCTTTATTGCTTGAACTTTCTACAATTTGAACCAATAAATAATTTATCAAAAGAGTAAGGAAAAAGATATGTGCTTAGTGTTTTTTCATTTTGGGGGAAGCGTAATATTTGCTTTCCCTTTCAGAGAAACTTGAGTTGAAATACTCAAGGAATTTATAATCATCCATCTTGTATGTGTGGCTTCTTGAGGGATTTAACATGCACACTCTCATACTCACATACACACACACAAAGATCTTATTGGGATATATGTAAAAATTAGATGAATAGTTGATTAGGTTTATTGAGTAAAAAATTTCTTAAAAATGCTAGAAATCTCTTCAAATAAGATTTAGATATTTCTTTTTTGCTGGAGACACACACTCACACACACCCAGGAGCTTGGTGGGCTTGGATGATGATTTAGTGGTGATGACTTTGGAAAGATTACTTAGAGTTGAAGAGAGCAACATGGATCTATAATGTAGTGTGACCACCTACATCACTCACCAACAAGAAGGATCTGTGAATGCTTCAAAATTGAGATTCATGTCATCTGTTCCTCTTCTGGCTTTCTAATTGCTTCAACTATCTTCCTAGTGATTATTTGGTCTGTGTAGTGTTTTTTTCTGTTGATATCATTTTCTTGTCTGATCCAGATCAAGTTGAGTGTATTATTATCAAGTTGAATCTATGTTAATAAACTGTTGTCCATTGTCTGCATTTTTGTGCCCTACTTAGTTGTTGAAATAGCTATAGAACGTTGTTGAGATCCTTCTTCATTTGCTTAAAATGCTGACAGTCAATTACATTTTTATTGCAGACAGGAACTGGTCATTTTTCACCTATTGGTGGTTATCATGCTGGAAAGGACATGGCACTTATTTTGGATGTAGCACGTTTTAAGTATCCTCCACACTGGGTTCCACTCCCACTTCTTTGGGAAGCCATGGATAAAGTTGATGAAACAACTGGACACCGTAGAGGGTACGTATTTGTTTAAGCTTTCTTCTGCAAAATATTTTAGTTTACTGTATCACAGATGTACAAAAATATGTATGCTGGAAACACTGTATCCAGCTTGGGAGTTCCTCCAAAGAAACTAAGTTAATTGAATTTGCTGGCTATTTTTCAACTAATGTTCAGTATCCTCTAAATTTTACACCCCTGGTTGATGATTAGGAATAAGGCCAGATGAATAGAGGCTCAAAAGCAGTTGATCCCACCAACTAGAATTGTTTGAGTTCCTTGTGGAGTGATGTGCCACAATGATTGTGATGCCAATGCACATAAGCAGTGATGGGAGATCAGTACTTCTTTGATAGATAATAAAACCATTGAAGTCTGAGAATTATCCCAAAGAGAACATTTTTTTGTTTTTATGAGCAATTGGCTTTATTAAATTTAACCCAAGACATTTAGCAATCAAATCGTCTGGCTGTCCAAATAAGAAATGGCAATCGTCTGGCTGTCCAAATAAGAAATGGCATGTGACTCTTCCCTCTCACATATCTTGTGTTCTTTGAGTCCCTTTCTTTTATTGGAAATTGATGTCCTTGCCGATCTGCTTTCTTGGTTCTCATGACAGATATCAAATTTGTTCTCTTAAATTTACCTTTATCTACTTCTCGTGTTTGATCATTTCTTTCAGGTTCATGCTTATATCTAGGCCACAAAGAGCACCATCACTGCTTTATACCCTGGTATGATTCTAATCGGTGGTTGTAAGGATGAAAATATCAGTTTATATGGAAATACTTGTAGTTGGATTTCTGAAATTGATCAAACCAGAAATACCAATGGGATAGGGAAATATCAATGAAAGTTTTAACCAAAGAAAAAAAAAGATGATAGAAATTGATCAAAACTTGAAATATATATATGGCAATAATTTTCAAATTTGATAACACATTTTATACTCATCTATTTAATTTGGATGTAATTCAATGATAAAAATATGATGTCGTATATATAATTTTTTTAAAATTTATTTGTAAATTTAGAATTTTCATATATTTAATCATTACACCAAAGATACGAAGAAAAATCCATTGAAAAAATGTTATAATGATTTTAATATCTTTAGCAATCAATTAATCAAAATTTCAAGATAATATCATTGAGATTAATTTACCTGTTAAAAATTTATTTTAATGTTTTATATTTGGTATGAATCTATTGAAAAATATATTTGTTTATTTAATTCTTTTTTAATGAAAGTAAGATATAGATAGATAGATGGATTGATAGAAGTGGGTTAGTCTGGTTGGCAAGGTGAATCATTTCTCTAATAGAAATTGCAAGTTGATTCATTGCTCCCTTCAAAAATGTGGAGCCTTTTGAGTTTTGACCATGATGTTGAACTTGACCAATAGTATATCTGATTATATTGGGAAATATCAGAATTTATTCATAAAAATCCCAATATATCAGTAAATAATCCTAAGTATGGAGCAGAAGACATTTCTTCACAAAAAAGCTTTCCGGGCCCCCTGATATCCAGAATTTCGGTGAAAAGTTGGGACATTTTTTTCCATGGTGATATCTCAATGTAAAACTTTTGCTAAGGCACACACGCAGACACTTAATATATAGATGTATCATGTATAATTATTTGAATTTTTTTCTTTAATCTGTTCCTATGAGATAGGAATTGAACTTTAGGCATGAAATTGCTGTTGAAACAAATATGGGACCATCTGTGCTTATTTTGGTAAAATTTCTTTTCTTTTGGCATTATGCATCTGGGTGGACGCTAAATATATTCATGAATGTATTTGTTACACACCTGCAAATGCCTCAAGTGTTGAGCTATCTTTTGGTACATGTGTCTTGTATACTCTTCATTATATATGATTTATAGGCTTAGTCATCTCAAATCATGAACAGCTCATGACACTTATATTGATGAAGGATATATCATGGAACTTTCTGCAGAGCTGTAAACATGAGAGTTGGGTCAGTACTGCTAGGTATTTAATGGATGATGTTCCTGTTCTCTTAACGTCGGAGGATGTGAAGAACGTTGATCAAGTTCTCAGTGTTGTTTTTACGTATCTCCCTTCAAATTTTGGGGAGTTCATCAAGTGGGTAGCAGAAGTTCGGAGACGGGAGGATGGTGGTCAAAATCTAAGCCAAGAGGAGAAAGGAAGGCTTGCTACCAAGGTTTTTTTTTTTTTTACCTTTTTATTGCTCATAATGACCCAGATATGTATTATTTACACTTCAAAAATCCAGAGCTTAATTTTTTGTATGTGACAGGAAGAGGTTTTGAATCAAGTACAGGAGGTTGGTCTTTTTCAACATGTAACAAAGTATTTATCTTCGGCAAATTCATGTTGCACGAAATTTTCAGGCCATAAGGACAATTTGCCTGACATTGCTGCAAGTGTCTGTTGCCAAGGAGCAGAGTTTTTGGCAGGGAAGTATTTATCCTCTAATGGGTTTTGCTGTAGAGAGACATGTGTGAAATGCTTTAAAGCCAATGGTGATAAGCCCATAACGGTTGTCTCTGGGACGGTGGTTAATGGTAACAGTGAGCAAGGGGTTGATGTGCTGGTTCCTTCATTTCTGACAAAAGCGGCTTGTTGTGGCTCTGGAAGTAGTTGCAGAATGCACCCTAAAGGTGATGATGTTTTAACGGCTCTTTTATTAGCTTTGCCTATGGACACATGGTCTGGCATCAAAGACGAGAAGCTGATGCAGGAAATGCATAGACTTGTTTCAACTGAAAATCTTCCCACTTTGCTTCAAGAAGAGGTATATTTTACTTTCTTTTGTTATTCTTACAATTTGTTGCAGTATTTGTCTAGAAAAATAAGACTGCTGATTGTTTTTATTCCAAGAATCATTTTTTTTTCAAGATTATTTGCATCATATTTTTCATATTTACAGAAAGCCAAATAGATGGGCATACAAATCAAGTAAAAATTAGTTTCTCCTTGATGTATATCAATGCATATTGAACAGAGTAATACATAATAAATCACATGTGGTTATGTCCTATAATACATAGCTGCTAAATGCTATTCTTGATCTGACCTGTATTTGGTGGATTTCTCATTTCATATTCATATATGTTGGGCAGGTTTTGCACTTGCGGCGACAGCTTCTTGTTCTCAAGAGATGCCAAGATAATAAGGTTGATGATGAACTTGCTGCACCTTGCCTTTAGCCTCCTCCTCCCTCGCCTCCTCCTGTATTCACTTTATATTATCCTCTATTTGTTCTGAATTCTGATACTCTAACCCATAGAGCTTGCTATCATCCAAGAATCAAGTATATATAATGTTCTAAGCAGCAAAATATTATATATATATATATATGCTGCAGAAATGACAATTGAGTTTTCCCTTTTTAGATTACATTTCAAGAAGCAAGAAGTGTCTCCCTCGGGTTGATCAAGAAGTAAGATGTCCCTCAAAGATCGAATTCACATCAGAAGGAGCCAGGATTCATCTCCCGAGCTTTGGACATATTTAGGTTTTTTTTTTTTAAAAAAAAACTAAAATAGTTTAGAAATGAAAATATTGTTCAAACTAGTGCGTGAATAGTAATGTCTTGGTCATTGATTGTGGCATTGAATTTTTTTTTAAGTTAATACTGCAATAATTGACTATGACATTGACTTTTTTTTTCTTTTTAAAAAATCAATGTTGCAATTATTGACTGTGGTATTACAAATATTTTGAAAAAATTTTAAGTTAATGCCGTAGTTACTGATTGTGGAATTACTGTTTACGCATTAGTTTGGGTATTGTTTTCATTTTCAAGCTATTTTAGAATTTTTTTTATTTTTGTTAAAAAAACGAAATATGTCTAAAACTCTCATCTCCCACAGATAAAGTATTGGAAGAGGAAGTAGCATTGATAGTATACATCAACTCGAGTGCGAACTTCTTCTCTGCTCAGAGGGTTGAAGCTTCTGGATTATTAAACCCATTGACCATGGTTCACAATTAGGTTTGTGAAAGGAGATATTCATTGATAAAAAACATACGATTTATCAGATCAACACTCATGTTGGTTCTTCAGTACTGTTCTCTTAGTTGTTGGGACCTCTCAATATCATTGTCTGAAAAATGAAAACAATGATCCAGAAGCTTAGGATCTGTTTGGTTTACGTTTTTGAAAACACAAAGAACATCATTTTAGTGTTTTAAAAAACAGTTTTTGTTATTTGAATTTAGTGTTTCTTGTGTTTTTCAAAAAAAAAAAAAAAAAAAACTGGAAACAAAACTTTTTCCCGCTATTTTTCTGGTTTGTCTTGTTTTTTAGAATATAAAATAGTTTTAAAAAACAAGAACCAAACATGTTCTTAGATTTTGGCTTGTGTCAGTGGAATGGATGTGCAGGTGAATGAATAAGCTAAACCCCAAAAGACCCAGAAGGGTTTTGTAGGGAGAGCTAAGAGGGAATGTAAGAGCAGAAGAATATGGGGGGTGGAATGGGCCATAGCTGAAAGGGTGAAACAGAAGATTTTAGTACAGAATGAATGAAGCACGAATTGATTTGGCTTTTGCCCTTCTACTTTCATTTTCTGCTCCTCTTTCCATTTTTGGCCCATTTACAAAATTGTCCTCTTTTTGGAGGGTAGTCCTTTTGGGATATAGGAAAATGTCCCTTCCTCAACCATACATCATGTCCACCCATTCTTAAAAAAAAGGGACAGAAAAGAAAGGTGAAACTATACGAGCATGAAGTGATATATCAACCTTTTTTTTTCTTTTTTAATATTTCCTTCGTAAGACTGTTAGAATATTGGAGTTTATTTAATTGAAACTTTTACCCATTTTATAACTTACTGTGGATTTTTTTTTTTTTTGACTCAACTTTCAGTGGTGTTTGAAACATTTTATATACAAATTGACTCTAGGGAGTAGGGAAGCTGGAGTTGATTCCAGAAGTTGTACTCATTTCATTTTCAAAAGCATTCATTTCTTGTATGAAAGTATAAATTGAATGGGAGGGTGTTTAAGAAAACTTAATACTTATTGATTAATCATTAGAGTTAAATTATGGGATATTAAATTATTTTATCAAACATATTAATATATTTAATTACTTAAATTATTTTTTATTACACTTTAATTAATAAACTATCTCAATTAAGATTCGAACTCGAGAATTTCCCTTCCTATGTCATGTGCCTATTTGAAATAATAAGTGCTCTAACACTTGAGCATGATGGACCAATTGCTTAAATTATTAAATCATATCAAATCATTAAATTCATTTATCACACATCTAAGAGGTTGTTAGGTGAAATTTAACACTCACGATTTTATTTATTTATTTATTTTTATTTTTTTATTTTTTTATTTTTAATCTTGGTGCCAAGCCGGCTTGTGTTTTACCGAATTAATTTCATGGGTCGGCAAATTGATGACCGTATAAGCCTTCAATAACTTTAAGGTGACTCAGGCCCAACAATGGTTAAGAGCAAGCTTTCGACAAGCGAAGACTACTCCTCGAGCTTTTTTTAATACTGACTACTTAATGACTTAAATTAATCTTAAATTAAATTATTTAATCTATGTGTTATTTAAGGGATCCCTTATTTTGGTTTCAATCGCATATTCAAAGTAAGAAATATAGATTGCTGTCTGTTTTATATAATGCATTTGATAATAATTCTATTTTTTTTTTTTTTTTTTTTACTTTTGGATTCTATATCCAAGGTCCTATAACTTTCGTGTTTGATTTAGTATGTAAAAAAAGTAAATATAATTAAAATTACTTGAGAACTTATATACATTTAAATTATTTAATTCTTATATATAAAGTTGAAATAAAGTTAAAATAAATGAAAGTAATCTAAAAGAATATATTAAAATAATTTATTTACTATAAATTTCTATAATTTTCTTCACTTCTTTAAAAATTTTTGTTTAAATTATTTCCGTTGCAAACATAGCATAAAGAAATATAATGTGATGTGTAATGTGAAAAAGTGACTTCCTATTCTTATATTTGTTGACTTTGTACCAAGGATTGCTTGAATAATTGTAACTTGCAAATAAAACATACTGTTTAGATTTACAATATTTATTATAATATTTGGTGGTAAAACTTTCTTAAAGATGTTATAAAATTTGGTCTTGAATATTATTGTGATTCATCATTTCATAGAATTTGTAGGATTTCTTGCCCGTAATTTTCTTTCACCACAAAAAAAAAAAAAAAATCAAATCCTTGACGGGATTGTTGGATTGAGGTTGAAGCTCAGTTTATTGTGTCCAATATTAGTTTATTTAATAATAATAATAAATATAGTCCATGTATTATTATTATTATTATAAAATATTTTTAGTTTTTAGTTACACATTTATTTTTGTCACTTTATATAAATAATATAAAAACAATAAAACAATAAAACCAAAATAATTTATGATTGTTTGCACCAAAATTAAAATTTGTCTTGATCTAGTATTGGGTTTAGGGGTGCTAATGATGCGAGTAGAGTTCGAGTTCAACTGAGCTTGAGTCAAGTTGTTAACATTTCGAGTCGAGCTCGAGCTCGAGCTTCCCGGGAGTCAGTACAATAGGAGTTTTTGATTGAGGTCGAGGTCAGAAGTTTGCGAGTTGTGCTGTTCATTAGCCTTACTGAATTATTATATATCAAACTTTAGGAGAATCGGTGTATGGAATATATATATATATATATATATATATATATATATATATATATATATATATTATCACATTTATAATATTAACTTATTAATATAATTTATAGAATAATATCTATTCTCTTACATCTTTTCTTTAAAAAATTAATTATTTTTAAAATAAATATATTTATAACTAAATAAATAATAAAAATGTATGATTGTTTAAGAATAAAAAATAGAGATATATTATTTATGTCATCCCTAAAGTAGAGATATAGGTAAAAAAACTTTTAAAATTTTATATACAAAATATTGAGTTTCTGAAAATAGGAGTCGAGTTACGAGTTGCAGGCTACGACTAGTTACATTCGAGTTGAGCTCGAGCTCGAGTCGAGCTCACACGAGTCGAGTTTTGACCGAGTCGAGTCCGAGTAGCTCGCGAGTTGTCTCGTCTCATTAGCACCCCTAATTGGATTAGGCAAGCTCGAGCCTGAACCTGGGAATCAAGAAAACATTAAGGAGTAAGCCCATAGAAGAAGGATCAGGGGTATTTTGATTTTTTTAATTTGGAAGTTAAACAAAGTCTTTTCTTAAATATCAGAAGTGTCAAAGAGGTGGGACGGTTATGTGCAGATGTGCAATTCGTGAGGAACAAGCCTCCCTAATGGAGACGTGAATAAATTCTTGAGGAGCAAACTTCTTTAATGGAAGATATGGGTAATGTCTTTAGGAACTAAGAAGATTGGAGAAAATGGAGACTTGGGTAGCAAGTCATGACGTTTAAAAAAGGAGTAGGAGAAGGGAACTAATCAACCAATCAATCAATCAACCAATCAATCGACTCAGCAATGTCAATATACTTCAACAATTCCTAAATTTTCAATAAGCTTTTCATCAATTTTAGCACTTTATTTCCTAGTTTCAGCTAAGTTTAAGTCAATTTTCCATCACAATGTTATTTCATTCATTCATAGTGAAATCCAATGTTTTCTTTAGCAATTCCAGCATTCAATTTCCAAGTTTTATTCGAGTAAGGCAATTTTCCAACATCATGTTATTTCATTCATTTTTAGGGAAATCTAATTTTTTTTTCAGCATTCAATTCTTGCAATATTTCCATTCGTATGACATTTTCTACTTTGATTCTAGGGAACTGTCAAGGGAATCAGGGAGCCTACATAGTCTGATTAGAAGTTTGATTTTACGAGCCATTTCAATTTGGAAACACTTTAATTTTCTAACACTGCCTCATGCTTGTATTTTGTATGTTCGTGTGAAATTAAAAAATCACCATAACATATTTTTGGCATGCCCAATGAGACTTATCTTTGTTGAAGATGCCACCAAAGTTGAGAAGTAAAATCATTTTGGAGTCTCAGGACTCAGTATTTGATGCTGCAGAAGTAGGAAGGCCTAGTTCCAGCCATGGTGGAATAACTGGAGAGAAATGCAGCAAATTTTCTTCAAGAGGAATATGCATCAGACAACCCAATTGGGCATAAAGTAGGCATAGGTAATGTGAATGTGGATACTCATGTCCCTAATGCTGTTGAGTTTTAGGCGTTGATTGAGGAACTGAAGAAACAAAATATATTGGCTGCACAACATTTTGATGAAAGAATGGCTGCACAAGCGAAGGCTTAGGCTAAGCAAATCAAAAATTTGGATGAGAAAACTAAAGTCATGTCTGAGTATGCCCAGGCCATGATAGATGCGATTGATGAACATGCCAAAACAACAACTGAGCGAGCTAAAGCTGTTGAGGAAAAGCGAGAACAACAATCTCAGTTGCAAGAGACTATCCTAAAGGAAATCTCAAATATTGTTGGACAATATTGACAAGAAGTTACTTCTCAACTTATAAGGCAACTATTTGATGAGCTCGGGCGATAGCACCCCAGGAATTTTCAGGAAGCAGGTGGATCTCACCACTCACTTATACAGGTTGAAAATCGCTATCTTCCTCCCCATAGAATAGAGGATGGAACTTCGAAAAATGTCAATGGTGAACGTTCTAACCATTTGTTAGAAACGATGGTTCCTCAAGGTTGTTTTGTTACCTGGCTTTCGGTTACACAACTTTGAGCCTGATGAACCACTTCCCTTGCTTTGGAGACACGAGGCGCTGTTCGACCACCCTTAGCCTTTTATGCAGCCACCTCACCTGAGCTTAGGCCCAATGGGGCGGTACATGAGCTATATGGGTCAGGCCTTAGATAATTTGGTCGCTAAGAATTCTACAAGCCATATCCACAGACAATAGACAAAGAGAATCCTTACCCAAGGGGGTATAGAATTCCTTAATTATCTTTATTCTCTGGAGAAGATAGACAATCCACCTTGGAGCATGTGGCTAGATTCACAGTGTAGTGTGGGGAATTAGCCAACTATGAAAATTTTCCCTTCTTCAAACTTAGGTTATTTCCTAACTCATTAACATGAACTGCTTTTACTTGGTATTCAACATTGCCAAGGAATTCTATTATGAGTTGGTAGGAAATGGAGAGACAGTTCCACACACAATTCTTCAAAGTTGAACTTGAGATTTGCATAGAAAAATTATCAAGAGTAACCCAAATAATCGGTAGAGTCATTCATTACTCATTTCAAAAGAGTGAGGAATAGATGCAAAATCCATCTCCCAAAAATAGGGTACGTAAAGATGGCCCAAAGGGGACTTAATGTAGAGTTGAGGAAGAAATTTCTAGGTATGGAGCTTAGAGACTTTTATGAGCTTGTTGTTAAGGTAACATAGTATGAAGAATTACTCAGGGAAGAAAGTCAATGGAAAAAGACTTCCATGGGAACTTACTGCTGGGAGGTGAATTCTGAAGAAATTGTAGTATCAAATCTCCTAAGTATAGGTTCCTTCATATGCCCTCTAGTGGTGAAGAAAGCACCTAACTTATGAAGAAGTCGCATAGCTCTAATACACAAGTACAATATACTTTTTATGTGGCAAAGACTGAAGAAATCTTTGATTTCATTTTGAAGGAGAAATTCATCACATTTACCTAGAATTACCAACTCCTCAACAAAGAGGAACTCAAGGGAAAAGTATACTGTAAATATCATAACTCCTGAAATCATGACACTAATTCTTGTTGGAGTTTTAGAGATATTATACAGAATAGGATTAACAAGAGAATAGTGAAGTTCCTTGGGAAAAAAGAGGCCATGGTGATTGATGAAGATCCTTTTTCTCTAGTGGCTTCAGTCAACATAATTGCTACTGATTTGAGGGTAGTGCTAAATGAAAATAAGGATGAGAGATTTTCTCCTAATACTAGGGTAAGAAATGTATGGATTCCTAAACAATATTGGGTTCATGAGGATGATTTGGTAGTAAAAAGAAGTGTCTGCAACCAGAAGATAGGAAAAGAATAAAAGATATCTATACCATTCAAAACAAGAAATCAAGAAGGAGAAATCCTCAAAAGGAAAGAATGTTTCTCCAAAAGAGTAACATACTTTTCTAGAGGGAAAGGGCATGAACACTTCAAGGAGGAAAATACCTCCAAGGTTTGTTGTCCCTCCTTTTGTTTCACTTGGGAAAAAGTGGCATGTGGTGCAGCATAAGATATTTCAAAAGCTCACCAAAACTCAAAAAAGAAGGATGCAGAGATTGAGAACTATGGAGAAAAGACAATTACCTGAAGAAATGACACAGGGAAAGCCAAAAGAAGTAGAGAATACGAGAGAAGAAGTGAGACCTACTCCAAAGAAAACCAAATATGGAAGGAAGGCTACATAAGATGATGAGTCTAGTTGCGGATCTGTTGAAGAAATGGATTTGAGAACTATTTTGATAGGCACATTTCCCATTTCTTCGAAATGTTCTACCATTTCTCTAACTTTACTAGATTTCTTCAAGTAAAAAGAAATAGAGGAAAACCTAGTGGAGGTAGAGAAAGAACATTCTCCATGTAACGTCCAAAAAATAGCATTTTCGTTTTATTATTTTACTTTATAACATTTTCTGCTATTATAAATTTTTATTTTATTTATTCGATATTTTATTGGTTTTAAGTGATAAAAATAGAGGTTTTTAAAATGAGAATTGTGATATGGATTAGTGCACCCTCAAATTGTCCTAAGAGTTTAATGATATATTTAGGGTATAACACAAGTTAAATTTGAATTTTTCGGAATTTAAATGCTAAGTGAAAAAAAAAATTGTCAAATGAGGACTCAAAGGTCATAAATGAAGAAGAGTATATGTCAAAGTAGAAATGTGATAAGTTGTTGTGTTAATAAAATAGAAATGAAGGGCTTTAATGCAAAAATGAGAAATTAAGTCAAAAATGCCTTCAGCCAAATATGGCCTTGTACATGAAAAGGAGATAAGACCAAATCTTGTCTTGTAAAGTGGGAAGAACACGTTTTGGTTTTGCAAGAGCTTAGGGCTACAGTGCTTGTGGGGGATGAAGCCGAATTTGGTTTGATTTACTCCATTTTGCTCAAGGTTCTATGTGATCAAGAAAGGAAAGAAGAAGGAAGAAGAGAAAGCTAGTGAAATCAAGAAAATCAAGGTTAGGAACCCTTCTAACTCCCCCTTTGATTGTGTTGGGGTTTGGTAAAACCCTACTTTTGTATATATATGTTTGAGTTAGAGTTCAAGTTGCCTTTTTACTTTGATTAGGATTGGTTTTGAAGAATTTTTATATAAAGGAAATGTTGGGGCTCTTAGGAGATACGCCAAAATTTTCCAAAACCTAGATGCTTTTGTTTCTCAATATAACTTGGCCATTACTATCCAAATTCGAGTGATTCAAATTTCTCGGGTAGACTAGACTTCTAGGAGAACAAATTTTCTCAAATAAGCGTATTCAAATTCTCAATTCCCATTGTACCCAGAACACGTCTGCAGGAGCCTCATGACAGGACATCTGCTATGTTTTGAAAATAGAGTAGTCCCGGTTGTTTAGAACATATCTTGAGTTTTGGTGCTCCGAATTGGATGATTCTAATTTCTGAATAAAATAGATTTATAGAGGAATAATAGAATTGAAGGAAGTTGGGTAAAATATGGCTCATTTATTCCCTGAAAATTTTACCAGTGAAGGTGTATTGGGTAGAAATTCACCATAACCAAAAACACTAGCATGCACGACTGATATTTTTCTCTGTTTGTGATGGACTAGGGGTTGGTGATGAGGAAACTTGAGTAAGATCAGGATTCCAAGGATAGGAGTCAAGGAGCGACAACATTTTTGGTTTGTTCTTCTCAGGACGCTTTCCTAACCCGACAATCTCGTGTCGGCTTCTAAGGTGTCACTTTTTTTTTTTTTTTTTTGATTACTATAAACTTATAAACTTTAAGCTTGTTCATTCATATAATGTTAAACATTTAACTTGTACTATATTCTGTAGCAACGGATTACAAAATATATATACAAGCTCCATATATGGAAGTATTCAACATTTACAATATTTACATTGTTTACAAAAGAAACAAAAATACATATACATTAGACCAAAAGGTCTTCCAGTGGGCACCTAGTGATGTGTGGCCTCGACCGTTGATGGGATTGTCCTGGCCCTTTGATTTCCTCTTTCAGACCCACACTGATGAAACATCCGTGCTGTTTATACCTAAAGGGGGAATTAATACAAATGATTGACCCCTAATAAGAATCATCACACTTTAGACACATGCATATACTTATGACAAATATTACATTTACATATACTTATCCATTTTTCATATTTATTTTTTCATAACATATTTCATAGCTTATCATATTTCATATACTTTTCATGTCATTTGGCACTTTACTTTATATCAGAATTGTATACCACGTCACATACAGTTGTTATGCTTCTCTATATCATATCATATACTTGCATACTTGTGTCATTTCTTTTATGTTTCATGCCTGCATAAACCTTAAAAGTGGATAAAGGAAACTATGCGGCCCTAAGACGCTTGTATCCACCGCACGTAAACAAGGTCTATAAGGGCCCGGCGCGCCCGTTATCATCGCGGCAAAACAATGACCATCTATATATGGGCCCGGTTGCGCTGGTTAATATCAGACGAGACAATGACCATCTATAAGGGCCTGAAGGCTCTGTAATGACCCAAATGGGGCTAACTGACCGTGATGTCATATAATTTGTTTTCCTTAATAGGCATGCCATTTATCCTCTTACTGTGCTCTAAGTGCATAACCATATGTATTCTATGTTCAAGATATCTCATATTCCCGAATAATTATTATTGTCATTCTAAGAATCATATGCGATATTTACAATCATTTATTCGTATCTTTGCATTTTTCATATTTCATTATAGGCATGAATAGCTATGGTTACCATGTATGCTTATGAGCTATTTATGAGTTCATAATATGAATAATTATGATTACTAGTTGTGGTCACTATTTTTCATGATTTCTGTATCTAATATGAGTTCCACTTATCAAACCATATATGCATGGATTCTGTGACTCAAAGGGATTTAAGCACAAGGCAGTTAAATATCCATAACTTGAGCTCGATCGACAGTTATGACCGTCCGAAGTTGGAGGTCACACATGAGTAGCCAATCCTAGCCGGCCAGCCCTATCCGGCCAATAGCTCTGAAAAAACCTAGATTTCAGCAGGGTTATGTTCACCTACTGTCCTCCATATGCATATGGTTAGAATCTTGACTCAATGGGCTTTCCATAGAGTCTAAGAACACCTAAAACGGAGTTCGGACGAAGAAGTTATGGCCGTCCGAAGTTAGAGGTCACATGAGTTCAACACCGGGATCTAACTGCCAATGGGCTGGTTCTAGCTGCCAGTCGGCTGGTTCTACTAAGAATGGCTGGCATTAGCTGCGTCGGCCATTCTAACCGCCCGACGACCCTAACTGCCTGGTTGACCCTAGCCTACCGCCCTAACCGCCCTACGACTTAACCGCTCTATTAATTTCTAGCCTCGTCGCTCTTTCCATTTGGGACTGCTTCAGTGGTAAACGGACCATAACTCTCGGGTTACAGAGGTCCGAATTGAGAACTAAAAGCCTAACATCAAGTTCACTAATGTGGATACAATTTAATTCGAAGGACTCATCAAATTCCCTTTATTTCCTACCCAAAACTAAGCTTCTAAAGTCCGACACGCATATGAGCAAAATCTGCAATTTCAGTGGCAAGACACCACCACACAAATTCTTAAATGCAAAGGAACCCGAGTAGAGAAACCACTACACGACAATGGGGTTGGGAGAGTTTCCTTAAGTCTAAAATTTGGGGAATCTATACTTAGTTTCCATAATAACCCTTAAATCAACCAAAACCAAACCAAAACAACTTTAAATCTAATCTAAAATCGCTAATACACCAAGTAGGTTCTTTAGACCCAAATTAAAATGGGTTTATGGTTTGATTTTTCCATACAAAATCATAAATCCATACAAAATCCATAGCATCCATACAAAAAAAAAAACTAAGATTTCCAGCTACCTTTGACTTTTCTCCTTTCTTTCCTTTCTCTTCTTTTCTTCTTCTTATCTTTCTTCTTCTTCTCTTTCTTTCTTCTTCTCCTTCTCTTCTCTTCTCCCTTATCCGTTTTTGCTCTCCCCAAAATGAGAGGCTCCCATTTGATCTTATCCCCTTTTTATTTTACTTTGGTCCTCCAACTCTCTAATATTTGCAAATCAATTTATGCTATTTTACAATAGCCTCTCATCTTCTTAACTTATGACTTCTATGTCCTATTTGACAAATTCCACTTATAATATACCCTTACTTCTTGAAATAAATTTTATGTTTCTCGTTTTATTTCCCGAAAATTCTGATTTAACTTATATTACACCTTAAACATGTTATAAAACTGTTAGGGCATATTTTGGGATATTACAACTCTCCTCCACTTAAAGAAATTCTCAGCCCTAAATTTTTTAACACCTGTGAATAAGAGTCATGATATCACAATTTCATACTAAGCCTGCCCTAAGTAGCTTCTTCTCACATGGTGTTGCCAAAAGCACTTTCACTAACTGCAGACTTGCTTATTCCACAACCTGTTTTCACCCTCTTGAGCCAAAATAGCCTTTCGCCTTATCATATGACAAATCTACTTCAGGATTGCAGACATCATGCAATCGGGTAAGATGTGCACCTTATCAAAGCAGATTCAAGCATCGACACATGAAACACATTGTGTAATTTGGGCCACCTCGAGGGAGTGCCAAACTATTAAGCCACAAGGCCAATTATTTCCAAACCTCATGGCTCAACCCTGACCTAATTTTCCCCTTTTACCAAACTCAGAATTTTCTCCACGATGACACTTTCAAGAAGACTGCTCCACTTCATATGCAATGTCTCTCATCTTCAACGGCATAAGATTTTTGTCGATCACCAGCCGCCTTAACCTTTTCCCGAATAACCTCGCACTTTCTTCAGATCTTTCATTATGCGTTCGGGACTAATCACTTTATTCTCATTTAACTCCGTCCAACACACAGAAGTTCTACATTTTCTACTATAAAGCCTCCCCGTGATGGTGCCATACTAATGCTTCGATCGAAAACTATTGTTATAGGCAATTCCCATCAATGGAATATTATACCTATCCTAACTTCCTCGAAAATCTCCATGACAACCTCACATATCTTCAAGTGCTTGAATCAACCTCTCTGACTGTCCATCAGTCTACGGATGGAATGTTGTATTGAACTTCAGCTTAGTGCCCAAAGCTGATTGTAATTCCTTCCAGAACCTTGATGTAAAACGCGGATCTCTATCTGACACAATAGATAGCTAAGACACCATGCAATCAAGGGGGTTAACATCCTCTTACATATAACTCAATAATGATCCATAGAATATGTCAAGCCCAGATCCCGGTCCGACCCGACCTATGATCCGAACCTAGTCCCAAGGCGAGACTATATACTGACTCTCTATTTACCTATCTTTTTCGTGAGCCGAACTTTCAGACCAGGTATACAAACAATTTCTATTAACAAAATCATTTACATATACAAAGAACTACCACGAGCTTGTCAATCAAAATCTATACACATATATCGAAATCCTCCATACATGTACATTTGTTATTGAATATATTTTGTAGCAGTAAATACAAATATAATCATACTCCTTCATTGGAGTTTGGCATCTTATACAAACACTTATATTAAGGTTATTATCTAATACAAAACATCGTAGATCGCTGGGGCAAAGGCGTTGAGCACCTATCTCGAGACGCCCGCGGCCTGCGCGGAGTGTCCCGTCCTCTAGCCTCCTCTTTCGCACTCCACACCTGATTGAACACCCGTGCTAAGCTTTACGCTTTAGTGGGGAACATAAGCAATGACAACCACCAATGGTGACCGGTCATGCTTATACATATGCATTTCATATATCTATACATATTCATATAATTTTATTACTTATCATCTTTACATTCCTATTTCATGTCAATCTTTTCCGTTACATGTTCTATGTCTGCATATCTCCTATCTATGCTTTTACTGTATTCCTCGTTTATACTTTGCATATTCCATATTCATTCTATAACTTATCATTTTCGTCTTCGCATATCTCCTATCTATACTTTTATCAGACTTCGCTTTCTATACTTTGCATATTCCATATTCATTCTATAACTTATCGTTTCATTTTTATGTACGTTATCATGTAATCGTGTCTATATACCGCTTTCTCCCCGTTATACTTTCATATTACTTTCTCAGAGCGTACCGTTTTGCTCATATAATTTTCGTGTCTTATCATATACTTTCATACGACTTGTATCGTCATATACTTTGCATCAGATTTCACTCTAACTATAGAAGTGGCATTCACGAGATTCGAGAGGGAACTCTCGCCTGCTTCACATTCCAAGAACTATGTGGGATTCCATTTACTGCATTTATTTTCATTATATACTTTCATCTATATTCTTTGTAATCCCTATATTTTCATCTTGTAATTTTTTTATATACTATACTTCTATGATTTTCATATACTGCACTTCTTCATGCTTTTCTATGTTCTATTACATATTCTTTCATATACTTTGTACTTTTATATACTTTCTATACTTTTCATGTGTTCATCTTTCATGCTATAAATCTTATCATCATGTTCTATTACATATTCTTTCATATACTTTTCATGTTCCTTATAATCGTATTTTTGTTCTTGTAATCCAGATACTATCATCGTATAGCAAAGGTTGCTTATGCTTCTCATATCATATCATATACTTTATACATTCTTTACCTATACTTTTCATTTTCTTTATGTTCATGCCCCGTAAATACCTTAGAAGTTTATTAACGGAAATAACTGATTGTACTGAAGGTACTATCACCGTACGAGATAAAGGATCTCTATCCAGACAGATTCAGAAGTACTATCACTGTATGAGACAGTGATCTCTATATGACCCAAACGGGGCCGTATTATGTGATCCAAACGGGATTTATGTCATCGACCCAAACGGGGCCGTATTATGTGATCCAAACAGGATTTATGTCATCGACCTAAACGGGGCCTCGATATCTATAAACTCTATGTCGTTAAAGAATCGTATCTTCCCTATGTGCATGCCTATCTATCCATCTACCTGGGTCAAACAATGTGCAATCTAGCTTTATTACATTTTCTCGTGGCATATCTCATAAGCATGAATAACTATTGCTATCATGATTGCTTATGCAATATATACTATCATTACTTTAATCAGATTGCTCATATCTGTAGCTTCATATTACGATTATCATATTTCTATAATACATATATATTCCTATATTTTTATCATGCATGCATTTACTCATTCATATATTCATATATGCCTATCGAGCTTCATATTACGGTTCTCATATTTCTCTATAATACATATACTCCTATATTTTTCTCATGCATATATTTACTCGTTCATATATTCATATATACCTATCATTCATGTACAGGTACTCATTCCTGTGCTTTGTCATCTTTTACTTATCTCTATCGTTCTTAACATTTATGCATTTCTATCATGTGTTCATAGCATGTTCCATCTATTCATTTCTGTATGTCTATCATATATTCATATCATGTAATCTTATATTCATATTATGTCATCTAATGTGAACATCTTATATCTTGTTACAACTTATATCTTCACTTACTTTATCGTACTATCATATCTTATGACATATACCTATACATTTCTATATCAGACGTTTACTAGATTTATCGATCATTCTATTTCCCGTAGGGAGTGCAGAATATGACTTTCTTCGATACCCTTTAGGTACCCATTACACTATGAATAGTCTATAATACCTATTTTCAAGGGGTCTTAACTCCATATTTGACACTCCGGTTCTTTATAATTTTCAGTTTAAAAGCAAGTGTTCTTCTCCAACTGAATCACCCAAATCGAGCACCAAACTCAAGATATGTCCTAACCAACCGAGACTACTCTATACTGAAAACTCCAACTTAAATTGGCTTGAACATAAATTTCACTTTCGAGGAATTCTGGTCCAAATAAAGTCAGAATTTGAAGGTACATATTTCAGGGAGATTTGTTCTCCTTGAAGTCTAGTTTAACCACCCACTTGAATCACTCAAATCGGATAATAAATGACCAAGTTATGTCCAAAATACTAACGCCGGGTCCAAACAACATTGGGTACCAGATCGACTTTCTGCACTCAAAGCACTGGGCCGACTGCAATGACTTATGGTACCGGTACCACTCTGCTCGTGCCGGTACCAACCCCCTCGAAAATGCCTGTAAATGGTGGTTTTCTCCCATTTTCCCATATTTCACCCAAACCAACTCAATACTCAATACACACATCAAAACCACTCCATATTCATCTCAGAACCCCATTCTACCTCAAATCATCTTTCAATACTCTATCTCACACCAAAACCTATCATGAATTACCCTGCAAAACAATCCTAAATGAATCCTAACCCATACATAACCCTAACATGAAGGTTAGTTAGGGTTTGTTCTAAACCCAAACTCCATTACATGCAATTAAACCATGAATCCAACCTCAAATGGAGGATTCCATACTCATCTTATACCATTTAGGGTTTTACCAACCCTATTTTCAAGAAATCTAGGGTTATGATTAAATCCTAACAAAACCCTAGGTTTGGGGATAAGCTACTAGTCCTTCAATTCCATGGAAATCTATACAATTTCAAGGAAATCCATACAAAACTTTAGAATTCCATACCTGAAATCTCTTCTCTTTCTTCTTCTCTTCTCTTCTTCTTTTCTTCCTCTTCCTTCTTCTTTCTCCCCTTTCTTCTCTTTCTCTACGCTGTCTCTAAAATGAGAGACCAATTGATCTTATCCAATTTTTGGTTTAATTTTTCTTTTAATTTCACTTGGTCTTGTGCCATGCTCAAGATGTCAAATAAAAACCCATTTTTTGTTTTAAGTCTCTCTAATTGCCTTTAATCACATAAATCCTTCTATTTGCATTTCATTTTCCAGCATTTTATACATTAACCCCTAGTCTTTCCCATTTATGACCACTAGGTCCTCAAGTAGTAAATTACATATTTACCCTTTGCTCTCTTATTAATTTCCGGGTCTATCGTTTTATTTCCGAAAAATTTCATTTAGCTTTTAATATACCCTAAACAAGTCCGAAAATTGCTAGGGTATATTTCGGGGTGTTACAAAATAGTCAATCCTGACCAGTATAAAATGGGCCAACTTTGTGAGCTTATCAACAATCACCCAGACAAAGTCATGCTTCTATTGTGTGAGGGGGAAACCTGACACAAAATCCATGGTAATGTTATCCCACTTCCATTAGGGAATTGGAAAGGATTTAACAAACTCATGGCACTCGTGTTCAGCCTTGATTTGTCAGGGACACGCCAAACACTCGGGACACATCACTCAAATACATCTCTTTTTCATTCCCTTCCACCAATAAACTGCTGGGTCCCGTACATCTTATTACCCTAGATGCATGGTAAATACCGTATTATGGCCTCAATAGCAACTTCTCCTTTAGCTCTTTATCATCTGGCACACATAATCTATTCTGGAAATATAAACTTCCAGCTTCTTTCACTGAAAACTCGGTCTCGTCACCATCTCTAACCATTTGTAACTTTTTCTATAGCTCTTCATCATTTTTCTGTGCATCTATAATCATTTGTTTTAAAACGGGTTGCGCTTCTAGTTGAGCTAACATAGCTCCATCATCTGCTAGTCTCCAATCACTGTATTGTGCTGACATCGCTACCACTATCTTTCTATTAAAGCATCTGGGCTACTACATTAAATTTCTTCCGGTGGTAGTCTATGATGCGCCATAATCCTCGAATAACTCTAACCACCTCATTGCCTCAAATTTAACTCTTTCGCATTAGCAAGCATTGAGACTCTTAAGATCGGAAAATTCTACACTTTTCCCCTTATAAGTAAAGGTTCCATATTTGCAAATCAAACACTACTGCAGCCAACTTTCTAGTCACGAGCGATAATTATGTTCACGTGGCTTCAACCGTCTGACGCATAAGCCACCACTTTCCCATCTTCAGACAACACGCATCCCAAACCAATGTCCGAAGCATCACCATACAAGGTATACTCTTTTCCCAAGTAGGCCGGCACACCGTGCTTCAACCAAAGCATCCTTTCAACCTGCTCAAAACCATTCCTATACTGGCTCCATTCACTCAAACTTTATTCCTTTCCTGAGTAACTTGGTGAGCGGAGAAGCTATGATAGAAAAGCCTCTCACAAATCTTCTATAAGAACCTACTAGGCTCAAGAAACTTCTCACCTCGGTTACATTTCGAGGTGGTTTCCAATTCACAACGGCCTCAATCTTTGTAGGGTCAACTCTTATACCCTCCGCTGACACAATATGGCCTAAGAATGAAACTTCCTTTAGCCAAAATTCACATTTTCTGAGCTTAGCATATAACTTCTTTTCTCTTAGCGTATGTAGGACTATTTTCAGATGTTGTTCATGTTCCTATGCATCCTTAGAATACACCAAGATGTCATCAATAAAGACCACTACAAACTAATCCACATAAGGTCGGAATACCCTATTCATTAAATCCATGAATGCTTCCAGTGCATTAGTTAACCCAAATGGCATTACCAAAAACTCATAATGGCCATATCGGGTTCTAAACGCGGGCCCGCACATCTACTTCCTTTACTCTCAATTGATAATATCCAAGCCAGATGTCGATCTTCAAAAAGATACCATTCCTTTCAACTGATAAAGATCTTCGATTCTCAAGAATGGGTACTGCTTTTCACCGGCCACCTTTTATCGATATGTTGATAATCGATAGACATCCGAGTGCCATCTTTCTTTTCACAAATAAAACAAAGTGTTCCCAAGGCTTAAACACTGGTCGTGACAAACCCTTTATCTAAAGCTCAGAAGGAACCTTAACTCCTTCAACTTTGCTGGAGCCATCCTTAAGATGCCTGACATGTGGGTCAGTTCCTAAAGCACAATTTCTACGGATAAGTCCACCTCCCCCTCAAGGGGAATACCTGGTAACTCTTCAGGGAATACATCCGAAATTCCTTACTAATGGAATCTTTTCCACATCAACTCACCTCTTGGAGTCAAGTATCAAGGCTAAGAATGCCTCATATCCTTTCTTATAAATCTCCTCACTGCATGGTCAGATCACATCGATTAATACTACCGATCTAATGCCCTCAGATATCACCTCGTGACCGATCGTAACATCCCAACACTAACGGGCTCTTTGTCCACAATCAACGATGGCTCGGTGTTTAGTCAACCACCATTCCCGCACTAAGTCAAACTCGAATGGTAAGGTTATCAAATTAACGGTAGAAACTCTCTCAGATAACAACGGGCAATTTCAGATACGCTATTCACACTAACGCTGCTTCCAACTACCAGTCACATGCATGTCATATGCTAATTTCTCCATCGCCGTACTTTATCAAATACATGCTCCATGCACACATACGAATGAGTAGATCCAGATCAATCAATGCATGCATCTTTAACATGCTCGCTAGTGCTCGTGAGGCATAGGACGCATCTTAATCGCTCAAACTGGCGCCCGCCTCTATGCCGAGATGAGCCACTACGCACCCTACCTCGATCGCGCGAGTCGCAGCCGTGCCGCAGCATCTTCCGCCACTTCCTTATTGACTTCTATTATCCCCTAACTCTCGAGGACACTATGTTATCAAATGCTCAAGGCTTCCACACTGGAAACACCCTCCTGTCAATAACCTGCAAACACTTGAATGCCGTCTATGGCAATGAGTGCACTCGATTTCTCCTCCAACTCGGGGGCACCCTTCTGACTAGATATCACAGACTCTCCTCGTTTTCAACTTTCAGAAATCGAACCCTATATCGACTGTGGCTGAACACTTTGCTTTTAACCGTAAGAGGGGAGAAATTCTCTTGAAATCCTCTTTGAGACTTTCTTTGCCGATTTGAAGCTCCATTTCAATGTAGCTTGGACCATCCGAGCAAAAATTCACATGTCGGAGTAAGTCACAGCTAAGTAATTCTCATGGAATCATGTAGTCCATCTTCAAATTGCCTACACCTAAATGCCTCGGTAAGGACCGCTTCTGGTGCATATTTGTTGAGATGGATGAACTCTTTCTCATACTCAACTACAAATAAGTTCCTTTGCTTCATATTCAGAGTCGCTTCCACTGACTTCTATACATGTCTATAACATACTTCGCTCAACTTTGACAAAGAATTTACGTCGGGATTCGAATCCCTCGGACTGCTGAGCACCAGCCTACTCAATCGGCGGCGCGCCTCACCCTCGCAATAGTGAGACCGCACATGATGCTCTCCGATCGGGAGGCACCTAACTCCTTCCAATACCCTTTCTAGCTTTTCTAATCTGTAGAATCGCTTCCCGACTTCTTCCACGCCGACCCATGAAATTCCTCCCGCTTCCATGTCTTCATCGTGTCTATTGGAGCTTTAAGAGCGGTCAATCTATCCAATACCCGAGCCATGTCCTACGATATTCTCAACAAGGCTTCCATAGGCTCATTAGGTATATTACTTTTTAAAGGCCTTGAGCCGATACCTCTGCTCCCTCGGGTCAAACACTACAGCCTTCTTCTCGTGGATGATCCATCTATACAAAGCACAAGGACATCCACATTAGAGGTCAACACATTACTATGTAGGTACATCCTTAATCTAAGACTCTTCTAGTAACGCCTAAACCTAGGCTTTTGGATAAAATTAACTAACTTGTGACGCCCAACCCGACAATCTTATGCGCTTTGTGTCACTCTTTTTTATTACTATAAACTTATAAACTTTAAGCTTGTTTATTCATATAATGTTAAACATTTAACTTGTACTATATTCTGTGGCAGTGGATTACAAAATATATATATATAAGCTCCATATATGGAAGTGTTCAACATTTACAATATTTACATTGTTTACAAAAGAAACAAAAATACATATACATTAGACCAAAAGGTCTTCCTAAAATATGACGTGTGGCCTTTGGATCGTTGATGCAGCATTGTCCGTCCTCGGTTCTTCGTACCTACAAGGATGAACACCTGCTGTTTATAGCTTAGTGGGAATTAATACATATGGATGACCCCTAATAAGGATCATCACACTTTAGACACATGCATATACTTATGACAAATATTACATTTACATATACTTATCCATTTTTCATATTTATTTTCTCATAACATATTTCATAGCTTATCATATTCATATACTTTTAGTGTCATTTGGCACTTTACTTTTTGTTCTTGTAACTTGTATACTATCATCACATAGCAGTGCTATGCTTCTCATATCATATCATATACTTTGCATATACTTGTCATTTCTTTTATGTTTCATGCTTGCATAAGCCTTAAAAGTGGATAAAGGAAACTATAAGGGCCCTAAGGCGTTGTACTCACTGCATTTAAACAAAGGATCTATAAGGGCCCAAAGGCGCAGACACAGCGAGACAATGACCATCTTATGCCCGGGCGCTGCTATCATTGTACGACAATGACCATCTAGAGGTGTTCAAGGCACTGTGAATGACCCAAATTTGTGGCTTAACCGATCAAAGAGGCCGACTTGTTTTACCCTAATAGGCATGCCCATCTATCCTCTACTGTGTTCTAAGTGCATAATCCATGTATATATTTTATGTTCGGGGCATATATCTCATATTCTTAATAATTAGTTGTCATCTCGGTAATCATATGTGATATTTACAATCATTTATTCGTATCTTTTCATTTTTCATATCTCATTATATGCATGAATAACTATGGTTACCATGTATGCTTATGAGCTATTTATGAGTTCATAATATGAATAATTATGATTACTAGCAGGGCCTACTTTTTCATGATTTCTGGACCTAATATGAGTTCCAATTTCATCAAACTATATATGGATGGATTCTAGACTCAAAGGGATTTTCATAGAGTCCAAGAAGATCCGAAACGGAGTTTGGACGAAGAAGTTATGACCGTTCGAAGTTTGAGGTCACACATGAGTAGCCATTCCTAGCTGGCCAGCCCTATTCGGCCAGCAGCTTTGGAAAAACCTAGATTTCAGTAGGGTTATGTTTACCTAATGTCCTCCACATTCATATGGTTGGAATCTTGACTTAATGGGCTTTCCATAGAGTCTAAGAACACTCGAAATGGAGTTTGTACGAAGAAGTTATGGTTGTCCGAAGTTAGAGGTCACACATGAGTCTAGCCAGCTGACCCTAGCCGCTAGCCGGCTAACCCTAGCCGCTAGCCGAATGGCCCTAACAGCTAGCCGGCTGGCCCTAAGCACCCGGATGACCCTAACCGCCCGGCTGACCCCTAGCCGGCTGCCTTTCCGTTTAGACTATTCAAGGTAAACAAACCATAACTTGGGCTACAGAGGTCCGAATGGAGAAATTCAAAATCCTAACATCAATTTCACTGACGTGACTACAATTTACCTGAAGGACTCACTACTAAATTCCCTTTATTTCCTACCCAAAAACCAGTTCTAAAGTCCGATTAATGCATATGAGCAAAAATCGGGTAATTTCCCTTGGGGCAAGACCACCACACAGCCTTTAAATGCAAAGGAACCCGAGTAAGAGAAACCCCTACACAATTAATGGGTTAGGAGAGTTTCCTAAGTATAAAAAATTTGGGGAATCTATACTTAGTTTCCATACAACCCCAAATCAACCACAAAACCAAACCAAAACAACTCCAAATCTAATCTAAAACTACCAATATACCAAGTAGGGTTCTTTTAGACCCAAATTCATCAAAAATGGGTTTATGGTTTGATTTTTCCATACAAAATCATAAATCCATACAAAATCCATAGCATCCATACAAAAAAACTAGACTTCCATACCTTGATCTTCTTTTTCTCCTTCTCTTTATTCCTTTCCTCTTCTCATCATCATCATTCCTTCTCTTCTCCTCTTCTCTCTTAATATCCCTTATCTGTTTTTGCTCTCCCCAAAATGAGAGGCTCCCATTTGATCTTATCCCCTTTTTATTTTACTTTGGTCCTCCAACTCTCTAATATTTGAAAATCAAATTTATGCTATCTATAATAGCCTCTCATCTTCTTAACTTATGACTTCTATGTCCTATTCGACAAATTCCACTTATAATATACCCTTACTTCTTGAAATATTTTTTATGTTTCTATTTTTATTTCCCAAAATTTCTGATTTAACTTATATTACATCCTAAACATGTTATAAAACTGTTATGGCATATTTTGGGATATTACACTTCTCATTTCTTTTCTTATTGCAGCTTTGTATTGGATTTGTCAAAAACCGAAATGATTTACATGGGAAAACTGCATGTGTGCTTTGTTTTTAACCATAAACAAATTTGTCTTAAGTGATTGGGAAATTGATTGCAAATGGATTGCCATGAAAATTGCATGAGCGTCAAAATGTGTTTATTGGGGTATATATGTATATACAATATTGTAATTTACTATGACTGAATATTAATGCCCTTAAGAGAATGTTATCCGTCATATTCGAGTTAAGGACAGATTGGTATACCAATAAGGTTCAATGTAGCAGTACTACGAATGAAATGATTTATAGTGGCATACCGATTCGTAGCCCAGCGGGACAGTATCGGTAGTGTACACAAAATTAATTTGTAAATAACTAGTCAGCAGCCCAGGGAGACCGTACTGTGTTATTAAATGTTTTTTTTTACCGGCCTGCAGCCTAGTGGAACTGTGCTGATGATTCCGTTATCCTATGCACCGAAAGTCATGGTTAAATTCGTTTAAGGGAAAACTTATAAGTAAATGTGTGAAATGCATAATTTGAGTTTTGAATGAAAAATTAACATATATATTGTTTATTGCATTGACCATTGAAAATGTGTCAATATGTTGTTTTCGAAAAGATACATATTTTGTGTTTGATTGAAATGAGGATAGAAATGCATAGAACCACTAATCATGAAAATGCTTAGCGCGTTGTTTTATCACGCATAGGTACCAAGTGAATAGGGGCAAGATCAAGGACCGCAGAGTCCGAAGTCATCATCGAATCATGCAGAGTATAAGTAAATGCTCCGTCTCATGTATACATTCCATTTCAAAGAAAAAAAAATCAAGTAATTGTTTTGCATTGCAAACAAAGATGTATAAATCTTCATGGGAAGAGTATATTTTGACTTACGTTTAGACATGAACTACAATGTTTTGTAAATGATTTAAAAAGGGCAAGAAATGTCATCTTTTATAAATGTGGGAATTGAGCAAATGATGGGCTCTCTACCATGATTAATGTATATATATACGCGATAGTACGAGATCATATTTTCATACATACATAAATATGATTTAAATGGATATCAAATATCCCATCGAAAATAAGTATATGAAATGTGTTTTGCGTATAAACGGGATTTGAAGGTCCGCTGCCCCGGTCTCGATCCAACCGCTTCTGCCTGCCAGTCACACTCCAGCACTGGAAAAACATAGTTAGAGGGTAATCACCATTGATTCCTCTGAAGGAAGCAAGGCCTCGAAGGTGATACTGGAAAAACCTACTATGGAAATGGCAAGGCACATAAGACCTCTCTATGTGAGAGCTCACTTTAATGGTAAACTAGTGTCCAACGTATTGGTGGATAATGGATCAATAGTTAATGTGATGTCATTAAGGATGTTGAGAACACTAGGAAGAGGCATTAGGGACCTAGTTAAAACAGAAATGTCTGTATCAGCTTTTATTAGGGAAATCTCTAAGACTCTGGGCATACTCCCTATTGACATCACTCTGGGTAGAAAGACTTCCTTATCAACTTTCTTTGTGATTAATTCTACTGCTAATTACAATGCTTTGCTAGGAAGAGATTGGATTCATGCCAATTGGTGTGTCGTCCTCCCTTCACCAATTTCTACTAGTTTGGAAAGGTGATGAAGTAGAAGTAGTATGGGTAGACAAACAACCTTTCATTGCAACTTCAGATTATGTTGAGGCCAGTTACTATGACCAAGAGTTTGGTCCAATAAAATTCGAAGGCAAGAAGAAGGATGGGGCTCCAAGAGAAATATACACGAAGTTAAGAGATACTGGTGAAATTCAAGACCAAGTTGCCAAACTTCTAAAGATAACTACTATCATGCCTTTCAAGTCAATAAAGGGTCCGATCATTGAGAAGATTGATGACTAAGTATTCTCATGAACATAATGAGGCTGCTGCAGCTGTAGCATTTAGAATGCAAATGTAGCAAATTACTGAAAAAATTGCTAAAGGGCAATTCCAAGACATTTATGGAGCTGAAGTGATTTATGAAGGAGAATCAAATGAAGAGGAGGAAGAAATTCAAATTGAAGATTTGGAGTAAGCTCCTCCTAAAATGGAGGACAAAGCCTCAAGTACATGATCCTATGGAAGAGGTCAACCTCAGCACTATGGAAGAGCCAAGGATTACTTACATCAGTTCTTTCTTATCCACTAACTTAAAGGAACATATCATATCACTATTGTAAAACCCCAACCTTATGGAATGTTATAATGGTAGTTGTTGAACTGATTAGTGGTCCAATGATAGAAGTGAGGGTAGATTAGAATTTAGAACGCTCCGGACGTCATTTGGGCATAAAGTGAAATTTTTCAAATTTTCACCTGATGTCTAATGAATAGTAATTCTTCTTATTATATCCTAATGGAAGGGTTTGCAGAGGAATTTTAGCAAATTTCATTCCATTTAATTTTTAACCGATATTTAGAAGAGAATTGATATTTAAGTGAATAGTGATTTCTGACAAAAAATTTGGAGTCACACTGAAATTTTTCAAACAATAAAATAATAAAATGTCCGAATTAATCAGTAGAGTTCAATTAAATCGAAACGGCTGAACGGAGTTTCCGCTTTGACAGCTTCTACCGATCCGAACGTAATTCTGATAATACATTGTCCTGATTCCGATTTTAATGATTTTAAATCCGATTTCGTGGATTTTTATTCGAACTAATCGTGGAAGGATTTAATTAGAACATTCGCGGTCAATTCAGTTTAGACGATCATAGAATATTTTTACTTTAATCGGTATAAAAGCAAAGATATGCTTAAATCGAGTAAAATCGATATAAGTGAGATATTTTCTTGTGAGAGCCAATCAAAACCTTTCTTAATGGCTGTTATGATTTAAATAATGGATTAGTGGATTTGTGACTAAGAATACCAATGACACGTGACATGTAAGTCACTTTGCATCAACCAATGAGATTTATGGGCTTAAGTGCACTTGGTGCTGTAGAGGATCAAAATGTGAATTCAAGAAGCTGAGTTTGCTCAAAAGAGGAGAGCTCGGCCATGAGAGGAAAAAAAGAGAGAAGAAAAGAGAAAAGGAAGAGCAAAAGAGAAGAAGAAAACGCAGGCGCGATAAGCACATGATATTTTCCTTCAAGCTTTCCAAGGAGATCCAAGTGAATCATGAAGAGGCCACAGAAAACAAGAAAACAAGTAAGTTTCTATTGGTGGGAAAGTTGATTTTATGTTTTCATGACTAATGCCTTGATTTTCTTGAAATGGATGTGAGATTAGTGGTATTAAGATTGAAACTATGATGATTTTGATATGTTGAGAAAGAAATGGATTAGGTTAGGTTTGAAAATAAAGTGAGTGATGGTTAGGTTTGATAGTGCATTTTATATGACATGTTGAAATTTGTTAGGATTAGTGAAATTGAGGTATAAGGTATTAGATTGGAGTGATTAGGAATGAAGAAATGGAAGAAACAAAATTGAATATGGTTTAGCATATTTCGCCAAAAAGGGAAATGAGAGGGGCAGTAGTTTGGTAATTTCATGTGTTTTAGGATGAATATTAACTCAGAAATGAATGAAATTGGTTAGCAAAGAAAATGATTTGAATTGAGGGTATTAAGGTCATTTTGTAAAGTAAAGGGTATTTTGGTCATTTTTGCTATGTATTTTTAAGTGTGGTTGAAGCTGATTAAAGTGAATGTGATGTGGTTAGAAACAATATGTATGGTGGATTAAAATGGAAGCAGGCCAATGTTGAACTGTGGGTTTTTCTTGAAAAATGTGAAAAGGACTATCGGATTTGAAATCGGAATTAATGAAACAAGCGGGATTGAGCGGTGAACTCGTGGAGTGTGTGTCTCATGTTTTGAAAATTGAGTTTTAAAAAGTGACCGATTTTAACAAGCGAAATGAAAAGTTTCATGTAAATGCTTTATATATATATATATATATATAGGCAGGTATATATATATATATATATTAATAAGAATGTAGTAAATGTTATATGTTAGTAAGAAAGATATCACTAAATTTATATATATATGTTTATCTTGGGTTTAAATATATGTATTTATATTAAATTATATATGTATGCATATGTTAAGGCATTATGGAAGTTTAAAACTGTGTAAAGAATGCATATGTATAGTTGCGTATATATGTGTTTTAAATGATAAAGTAAAGGATTTAAATGAATTTATAAATGTATTTTGAATAAAGGTTTTACTGATGGTTACCCTAACCCTATATGACCAAGTAGGATCGGGAGCACGCTTGAAGTACTCTGGGCGTGTAAGGATTTAGAGGGAAAAGTTGTAGGATGCTAACAGAGGGAGGGAAATAGATTTTAGCGCAATATCCTTACACGTGATAAGGTGTTATGATCGAACCCTATGGCATGGCGTGGTTTCTCCCCAAAGATAGTGGTTATGATCGATTGAGACTATCCCCACCGTCGCACTTAAAACCGCTTAAGTGTGTTTACCCTAGGTTCCATTAGAAAGAAAATTTAGCATAAATTGGTTTTTAATTGTATAAGTATTTATTACTTTGATATATATCGAAATGTTAATAAATGAAATACACTCATCGAGCTCCTTAGCTCACTCTTTCCGTATGTTTCAAAACATTTTCAGGACCTCGAGACAGTGCGCCTGCAGAGTACCCTCTCGCGCAAGTGAGTCGAGCTTTACTCGAGGACGACGCTCCGTGATCGCATTGTATAAATATTTTATTGGGTATGTTGAATATTTTGTCATGTATATATGTATATATGTATATATTTTTGAAAAGGAACTACGTGGGCTTTGATCCTCGTGACGAGGTACGAGGCGTCTGGGCTTAAGTCCCACCAAGCCCAACTTTTTATAAACTGCATGGAATTGAAGAAGTTTTGAATGTTTTGATGATTGGAAGTAAATAAAATGTATATGTGTATATATTTGGCTGGACGAGTCACAGGTTTAATCTGGGTCATGGATGAGCAGAGTCCTAAAATGCAAGCTGAATCAAAGATTGTAGTTGTTTAAATGTTTTAGCGTGTTTATAAATTTGGGAAACCACAAACAGTAGGTTCCGCCTATTCTTTCCTAAAAATCTAAGTGTTTGAAAAAAAAAAATGAAAAATTTACCACTTCACTTCCGCATTATTTTCTGTAAAAGATATGTAAGGATTGTAAGGGGTTCGCCCATGGATTTTAATTGATTGTTTTGAGGAAAAGTTTCTATATCCGTTGGAGTGCCGGGAGGTCCCCTCGGGTTCATGAGGTTAATCTGGGTCGGGATCCTTCAACTATTGTAAGAATTCAAAGATTGCTTCGCTTGGAATTATGATGAAATGTCAGGATTAGATAGGGGCCTTGTGGAACATTGCCTTCCCATCAGGCCCAAATTCCATCATTTCCAACAACCACCTTGAAGAATGTCTAAGGAAATAGAGATGAAGGTGAACGAGGAAATTGAGAAACTCTTGAAGGCCAAATTCATCAAGTCTACAAGGTATGTTCAATGGTTAGCAAATATTTTTCCTATGATAAAGAAAAATGGAAAACTTTGGGTATGTGTGGATTTTAGAAATTTAAATATTGCTACTCCTAAGGATATGTATGTGATGCCTATTACATGCATGTCAGTTGATGTTGTTGCTAATAATGAATTGTTGTCCTTCATGGATGGTTTCTATGGATATAATTAGATCTTAACAGCAGTAGAAGATATACCTAAGACCGCCTTTAGATATCTTGGTTCCATAGGGACATTGAATGGCTGGTCATGCCTTTTGGTATAAAAAATGTAGGTGCAACTTACCAAAGGGCATTGAATGCCATTTTCATGACATGCTAGGCCACCACATGAAAGTATACATTAATGATATTGTAGTTAAGGCTAAAAGAGCCAGTGAGCATGTAGATCATCTAAGGAAAATCTTTGAAAGGATGAGAGATTATCAGTTGAAGCATAATCCACTCAAATGTGAATTTAGAGTTCATGTTGGGAATTTTCTTGGATTTCTAATTCACCAAAGAGGGATTGAAGTGGATCAAAACAAGAAAGAACTCCAAAAGTTATTGGGTCAGGTAAATTATTTAAGAAGATTTATCTCTAACCTTGCAAGTAAAACCAAAGAATTCTCCGACTTGGTAAAGCTAAAAGATATGGAAGAGTTTAGGTGGGAGGAACGACATCAAGTAACCTTTGACAAGATCAAAGAGTACCTCTCTAAACCTCATATTTTAATGCCTCCTATACAAGGCCATCCACTTAAATTATATTTGTTAGTCACAAATGAGTCAATAAGTTGCTTTTTGGCTCAAAATAATTCTAAAGGCCATGTGCAAGTTGTATATTATTTGAGTATGGTCTTAAATCCAGTAGAAACAAGATATATCCCAATTGAAAATTTATGTTTGGTCTTATACTTTGCATGTACTAAACTGAGACATTACTTGATCAAGTCTCGAGTTTATGTGGTTCTCGGACTAACTTTATAAAGTACTTGCTTAACCAGCCACTGATTACAAGGAGGATTGGTAAATGGTCCATTACTTTATCAGAATTCACTCGGTTTATTTTCCACAAAAATCAGTCAAGGGACAAGCATTGGCAGATTTCATAGCTAATCATCCTTCCTTAGAGATTGGGATAGAGCAAAGTGTGGAGGTATGAATTTATGGAGCAGAAAAAGAGCCTTGGATCCTCAAACTTGATGGTTCAAGCACAGAGAATTCAATTGTTGCAGGAAGAGTGATCATTTCCCCAAGGGGAGTAAAGACTACATTGTCTTTCAATCTGGCCTTTGAATGCACTAACAATCTGGCCGAGTATGAAGTTTTGGTGATTGGCTTAGAGATACTATTGGAGCTTCGGCAAAACATGTTCGAGTAATTGGAGATTCTCAATTGGTACTTTGATAATTAACAACGGAGTATAAGTGTAATAGCTTGCTACTAGCACCTTACTTCACTGCCGCCATTCAATTGTTAGATTCCTTTGATAATGTGGAATTTGAACATGTGCTTAGGGAATCAAACTAGGAGGCTGATGAACTTGCTTAAATAGCCTCTGGTGTAAAAATGGGTGATGAATTAACCCATAAACTCATTATGATTGAGAAGAATAATCACCCTTCGATTTTTGAAAGGGGGATCGACCTAGACATCTTCAATAATGACATGAACATTGCTGGAGATCGGAGAATGGAGTTTAGAGAATATTTAGAGAATCCAAACAAGAGGGTTCCCCACAAAACGAAGACTCAAGCTCAGAATTTTGTTCTATTAGAAGGAGAACTATACAGAAAAGGACTTGATGGGTTATTACTCAAGTGCTTATCTTTCCCAGACAGCATGGAAGTTATGAAGCAAGTTCAGGAAGGAGTTTGTGAAGCCCATCAATCTGGAGTAAAGATGCGCTGGTTAATTAGAAGACACGACTATTTTTAGCCAACCATTCTAAAAGACTGCATCACATACTCTAAAGGTTGTCAACAACTGATAAGCACGTAGAGTGTATATAAAATTATATGCCTATGTGCGCAAGTGCACGCGTCTCATCAAGTAATATAATGAAAGTAAGAGTATCGTTCTCACAAGGATTAGGTTACTAAGTACTGAAATTGTCTTCCTAACTTTATCTGGATAATGGATTTGATGGATTTGATGGTAGAAATAAGAAAACAACTAAAATCCTAATCTATCATTCAAATATATGAAATAAAATGGGAAAAGCCTAGGGTTTAGATTTCATTTGATTCATCCTTACACATTATGGACTAATTTATTCCCAATTAATATTTTAATCACCTATTAATGGTAAGCCTCATTATTGCACATGTGAATCTCTCTTGATGACCCACATTCTACTCCTAGGACTTTAGTATATTGCATCTCTACTCAACCTTAAATCCCTAAGAGAGCAATAAACCCGAGAAATCTAATCTACCACACAAGACCATGAATATCTCTAAACTATGGTGAAATGTGATGTTATACCCATGTCTAATCCAACTCTCACTTCTCATATCTTGAATTGAACTACAACACATATCAATGGTAGCTAATCATCAATACGCATTAAGAACATAATTAAACAATTAATAGAAAATGCCTCAAATATCAATCAATTAGAATATAAATCCATGCTCAAATACATAAATTAGAATCAAACTACATCTAAAACCCTAGAAAATAAAATCAAAGCATGAGGTGAAGAAATACAACCAAAGAAGAACAATAAAACAAGAAATATACTCCTTCTTCTTCAATCTTCTTCCTTCAAGAGCCTTTAGAAACCCTAGAGGCTTATTCCCCTCTCTTGGGTCGAAGGTCCTAATCTCTTTCCTTTTATAACCCTTCCAAAATTAGGTTGAATCTACCTTGAAAAGTGGGTTGAGTAATCATTAGGCCGCCAAAGACGTTGTGACGTCACGACATGTGGGTGCTATTATGGGCTTGAAGTCTCGACCACATCGTGACGTGGGGCTGAATATCTTCATTGTGCTAGCTCAGCATGTCGCGACGTCTAATGCAAATTTTCACTTTGACATCTTGACTCCATTTTGCTCCAATTTAACTCCAATACTCTTCACGTTTCTCCTTTGCCTCAAGATTTGACATATATACAAATATGAGCAAAAAGTGCATTAGAACACTTATTAAAATACTAAAAACACTCTTAAAACTACCTAAAACATGGGGGATAAATTATATATTGATAATTAACAAAGGCGTTTAAATATGGAAGTTAACAAAGGATTCCCCACGTTTGAATTACATCTGACAGTGTGCCATGGCTATTTAGAGGACGGGCCATGGACCCACTGGGGAGATTCAATCCAACATCATCAAAAGGGCAATGCATTCATCCTTAGTTAAGTAGACAATTTCACTCAAGTGTGGAGGTGACCATTAAAGAAAGTAGAACAGAAGGATGTGATTCAGTTCATCAAGGAGCAGATTATTCATAGGTTTAAGATTCCCCAATCTATCACTTCTGATCAAGGAAAAATGTTCATTAGGCAAGAAATGAATTACATTGTTGCGGATTATGGGATACAACTCATCATATCAACTTCTTTCTATGCCCAAGCCAATGGACAAGCAAAAGGATCCAACAATGTGTTGATAGGGATGAGAAAATGTTAGAGGAGGATAAGAGAGATTGGCACAAGATTTTATTAAAGACATTGTGGGCATATATGACTTATAAAAGGAGCTCTACAGGGGTAAGTCATTTTTCTTTAACTTATGGGAAAAATGCAATACTCCCAATGGAAGTAATGGTACCTTCTCTAAGAGTTTCTAAGCAAAATGGCCTTACTCAAGAGTATAGTGAGGCCATGATAATGGAACTCGAATCTGCAGATGATAGAAGAATACAAGCTTCAACTATACGTTGGTTTAAAATAAGGTAGTTTAGACCTACAACAAGAGAATCAAGAAAAAAAGCTTTGAAGTAGGAGATCTAATTTGGAAGATTATACTGCCAATTGGTTCTAAAGACAAAGATTTTGACAAATGGTCTCCCAACTGGGAGGGACCTTTCAAGGTGCATCAAGTATTACCTGGAAATGCATATTGGTTAGCAAACCTACAAAGAGAGCCACATAAGAGGTTCATCAATGGGAAATACCTGAAGAAGTATTTCCCTACCATGTGGGAAATTGTAAAAACTTCCCAAAAGAATTAGGCTGATTCTACAGCCTTAAAAGGGAAAATGTTAGGGAAATGTTATATTATATGTTTTGGAGTAAAGTAGGCTTACTAGCCACTGTTTTCTCAAGTATTCAAAGTTATCTCTAGTATAGTATCTTGTTATATTCTATGTTTTGGATAAACATATATCTAGTAGGCTCTTTAAGCCACTGTTTCTCAAATATATAAATTTGTCCATCAAGATACCTATTCAATATATCAGTAGGCTTTGTAGCCACTGTTTTTCAGATTTCTCCAATGTTGTACCTAATATACCTAGTATATATTCTCAAGTAAAGAAAGTAAGTCCAAGGACCACTTTTAATCAACAACAGAGTTAGAACATTATTCCACAAGCATCAACACACATTCAAAGGTAGGCCTAGAGCTACCTTGATCCATTAATGCAATGTCATGGCCATAAGTTTACTTGTGCTAGTGTTAAGTTATTTCCCTACATTCCACAAATATCAACACACATCTAAAGGTAGGTCTAAAGCCACCTTGATCTACTAATGCAATGTCATGGCCGTAGGTGTACATGTGTTGGTGTTCAATGATTTTTCCACAAGCAATTATTCCATAAACATTCAACACACATAAAAAGATAGGCCTAGTTCCACCTTGATCCACTAATGCAATGTCATGGCTGTAAGTGCACCTGTCAGTGTAGTGTTCAGTGAGTCTACAACAACAAGTCAAGTACATCCCGAGAATACATTCCAATTCTCCTCCTTCCACTAAGTAAAAATAGTAGGTCGATGGCCTCCTAGCAAGGGTTGGAAAGGAAGCATAATAGCCTCATGACAATCATTTGTCATCATAGGCTGTGGAACAAAGAAGATAATACAAAGTAGCATGTGCAAGAAAGAGGCTTTGCAACTGAAAAAATGCCAAACAAATAGTTACAAAGTTCCCAAGTCAAAGTTTCTTTAGGTCATGATTGTTTAGAAATGTCAAAGTCATATCATGGAGAAATCAAAAGAACGAAGAGAATCCCAGTAGCCAAGGCAATGCTAGTGAGATGCCTCAATTTCCTGTAATTCTAAAGCTAATCCCATTGCTTTTTTACATCAGGAAGCTAAGAATTGGCCTAAGGACTCGACTCTTTGAAGATGCTCAAGTCGTTGAGCCTTTATGGCTTCACCCTACTCAACTAAAGAGGTCATCTTTGCCTTCTCCTTCTCTAGTTCTTCAGTTAATACCATGATACGCTCTTTACGAGCATCATATTCAGTGCCTAGCTCACTCAACCTTTGGTTAGCTTGTTTCTTAGCAAGTTGGGCTTTTAGGCTTGCTCAAACACTAACTTTTGTCCTTTTAAGGCATCCAATTTAGAGGAGATCTCTATGTTGGATTTTAGATCCAGATCCAATGCAGGGAAAATAGAAGAAGTTTGAGTTAAGGCCTTTGAAATGAATACCTTAGACTGAGACACTTTGGAAGTTGATGCCAACACAGCCAGAGCTGCACAGGAAGCATCCTTTTGTTTGGTAGATAAGGAAAGTAGACCCAAGCCAATCAAATGGCTCACAATAGAGTGAGCAACAACCTGGAGAAATGGAAAATATGAGGCAGGGAAAGATGAAAAAAAAAAAAAAGGTGAAGGTGGAAAAAAACTAGAGAGGGAGTAAGCTAAGAAGTATGCTCATATTGGCCTTCTCCAACAATGGTGGTCCTTTCATCCAAAGAGTCTTCTGTCATCCATGTCTCACCAGGTGCACTACTAAGACCCCTAGAATCTTCCTTGCTTGAGGCCTCTTCTCCAAAGGTCGACCCTTGCTCACTACTCTCAAAGGGATCTTTCATTTCTTCAACCTCAATAAGATTATAAACAGTATTATAGAAATCAAACTGATTGGTTTGTGCGAAGAATGCTATAGGTTGGAAGAATTCCTCACATCTTTAGGAACCTTAGACTTTTTAGGCCAACTACTAGAAACAACATTCTTCTCCTCGACCATATTGAGTTTCTTGGTAGGCTTACTAGGAGAAGAAGTCAATCCTACAGAGAAGAGGGGAAATCAGATAAGCATAAGGTAAATTTCTGAATACAAATGCAGCAAATGATTCTTTTACTTACAGTGGGTGAGCAAGAATTGAGGAGCTCGTCAAATATAATATTCCATCTAGAAGAGAAGTATTGTGTTGTGGATAGAGAGGTTATCCTAAGGAGTATGAAAGAGTTTGATACTCCTTAATCAGTTTTCATACAAACTCAAAATTTGGCTGGACATAAGGCAAATGAGGTAAAGCTGGGATAAACTGCTAAAAACCAAACTGGTGGGCCCAACGACAAGGGAGATATGGTTGTAGACTAGTTGGGGATGGAGACATTGAAGAAAAAAAGGTGAAGAAACCTCTTGAAATAAGCACTCTATAAGTGACACTAGTAAAGGCCATGGAACTCTCAAAATCATGCACATATGGTTGAGAAGAAGCCAAAATATGATTCTAAGCTGAAATATGTATAGAATCAGGCCTTAAAAATAAGTTTACCAGTGCTCAATCTACTAAACCCAAGAAAAAGGACATAAGATCATCAGAAGGCATAGTGATGCGCAAAGAATGCACTGCATGGAGTCCTCAGGTCTTGAAAGAGGTAGGTTCCCTGTCTGAAAGCTCTGAAAAATATGTAAATAACCACATTTGTACAAACCACAAGGCACCACCAACTTGATGGTAAGGCTCATCAATTACATATTTACTCATGGCCAGATAAACTAAGGCCAAGAGTAAAGTTCCTAAGGCATATGGCTAACCTAGAGCAAGTGTCTTCGCTAAGGGTAAATACTCCATGGCTGGTTTCTTAGATGTGGGGAAAAATACATATATGCATAAGAGAACCCACAAGGACTCGACATGCTCAATAGTAGATGGAATCCCAGTGACATCATGTCGTTTCTAGATAGTGGTAGAGTATGATGTTTGAGTGGTAGGGAAAACTTCTATAGTTGGGAGGGAAGAATCTTGAACATCAAGTAGACATAGCGCATTAGCACCCCGGATAGGTAAGCCCGTGAGAATGGTAATGTTTCTCAATGTGATGGAAATTGGGCTAAAAAAGGGCAAGAAAGAGTTAATACCCTTTGATCATAATTTCAATGCCACACTCATCAATTCCACGTCAAGAGAGGTGTATACAATGGTGCTATCTAAAGTCCTCTAAAATGTGGGGACAACCTAGTAACTCATGCAACCCATCCATCTAAAGCCCTTGGCCATGATTTGGTCGGGCTCACCATATGCCTTAACTTCTTCCCAAAAAGTAGTTCAATTACCAATCGTAATGGAAAAGGAAAATTAGGTGGAGAAGAAGACACTTCTCCTAAGGAATGTGCAAACTTTGGCCCAAGCAAATGAGGGAGAACGGTACTGCAAAGCAAAAATGATGTTAGAGTCAGTATAGATGAAGGAAAAATGAGCAAAGGATTGGATTACCTTGTTGAAGATGGGACCGGGGTGAAAGCCATTAAGCCAACACAAGAAATTCCTACCGAAACAAATCCAAGGAAAGTTACAGTCATGACAAAGGTCTAAATCTTAGGCTACAAAGCCAAGAAATGTTCAACAGGGTAAAAGTCTATCTAGTAGTGGCTTAGAAAATTACATTTAATTTGTTTTCGGTGAAAGATAAGTCGAAATTCTTCGATAATGCACGACCTACAGTTTTCCATAGAACAAGTTCAGATTCAGGTGAAAGGACACTCAACCTTTTTCGAAAGCATCATTGAAGAGTTTATCGAAAATCATCCAGTCTGCACTTAAGAAAATTTTCGAAATAGATGAACAACTTCAGAAGAATTTTTTTGAGAGCGCATTCAGGTTGATTTTTGGTATCTGTATTTAAGAAAATTTTTGAAATAGCTGAACGAATTCAAAAGAATTTTTTCGAGAGTGCATTCAAATTGATTTTCGGTATCTGCATTTAAGAAAAATTTTGAAATAGCCAAATAACTTCAGAAGAATTTTTTCAAGATTACATTCAAGTTTTTTTTTTTAAATCTGCACTTATGAAAAATTTCGAAACAATTGAACAACTTCAAAAGAATTTTTTCGAGAGTTCATTCATGATGCTTTTTGGTATCTGTACTTAAGAAAAATTTCAAAATAGCCAAACAACTTCAAGAAAAAAAATTTCGAGAGTGCAACCAAAATATCAAAATATGCACTCCAAAACATTTTTAAAATAGTCGAATGGCTCTGAAATTTTTTTTTCGAGAGTGCATTCAAGATTATTTTCGAAACATGCACTTAGGAAATTTTCGAAATAGCCAACTGGCATTAGAAGAATTTTTTTGAGAATACATTCAAGATATTTTTTAGAAAATATGCACTTAGGAAAAGTTTCAAATAACATTAGAGAAATTTTGACCCTTGACATCAAGGAAAGTTGGTAAATTTTACTAAATTTGTTCTTGTTCAAGAAGAAAATCAGTATCAAGAACCATATTGTCAAGAAAGTCAAGAAAGTTTCAACCTTTTCAATAGAGTACATATCGGTAGCAGTGCAAAGAAAACAAGTGGTGGTGCTGGCGATTCGAGGGCGAACAAAGCGATCTCTGATGGCGGGAGCAGCGTCGGAAACACGAATAGCAACAACAACCGACAACGACGAATAGCAGAGGTCTCTGACGAGAGGAATGACATGATCTCCGAGGGTGGGAGCAATGTCGGTGGCACAAATATAACAAGCGGCGACGGCTCGATGAGCGACAATGGCAAATGGCTGGAGCAATGATCGATGATGATTATAGCATAATTTGCAATGGGAGATGACGAGTGGCAGACGTCGACAATGGCAATGTCCACTGCAACAGCAACGACTTCGACAGTGACGGTGGTGACTTTGGCAGTGACAGTGTGAAGGGAAAAGGAGGAAAAGGAAGGAGGAATGGTGAAAATTTTTTCTTTTTCCAAATCAAAAGGGTTATTTTTCTTTTTTCCTAACCAAAAAGGGTTGTTTTGGAAAATGAAAACAAATTCTTTTTGGGGAAGAAAGAAGATAACCTTGGATTGCTTGGAGAAGAAGACAAATGGTTACTCTCTTGTTGTGTAGTATTTAGTGGTGGAGGAGGATATACAAAAGTAGAAGGTTTGCACTTGAGTATGGTAGGAACTTTCTCTTGGGGAATCAACAATTGCTTTCTCATTTGATCCAAATTGGCTCGTTGTTGTCGTTGGAACTCCACATCATGGGCTTAGAGATAAACTTTGGGTCTCATGATTGGAAATAACCTTAGAAGATTTTTTTTTTTTTTTTTGGGTTTTAATACATATAATATGGCCCTTGGGCCACAGTGTATGTGAGGGCAATTGGTTACACCCAAATTAAAATTTAGCCTGATCTAGTATTGGGTTAAGCCTATGCCCAACCCCATGAATAAAAATTCAGAGAAAAATGGGCCTAGATCCATTTGAGTAAGCCCATAGAAAAGTCGAGGGGTATTTTTGAAATTTTTAAAAAAATTTGGAAGTCAAAGGAAGCCTTTTCTCAAATATCATAAGTATTAAACAGGTGTGACAGTTATGTGAAGACCTGGAATTCTTGAGGAACAGGCCTCCCTAATAGGGACGTGGATAAATTGTTGAGGAACAAACTTCCTTAATGGAAGACCTAGGCAATGTCTTCAGGAAGTGGAGAGAGTGGAGAAAATGGAGACTTAGGCAGCAAGTCAAGATGTCTATAACAGGAGCAAGAGAAGGGAACCAATCAATTGATCAACAAATCAATTGACTTAGCAATATCATTCCACTTGAGCAATTCCTAGCTTTTCAATAAGCTTTCATCAATTTCAACACTTTATTTTCTAGTTTCAGTCAATTTTCCAATAGAGTGTTATTTCATTCATCCATAGTGAAACCCAATGTTTTCTTTAGCAATTCCAGTATTTTGTTCCCAAGTTATATTCAAGTCTTTCCATTTCCCAGCACCATGTTATTTCATTCATTCCTAGGGAAATCTAATATTTTCTTCAACATTTGATTCCTGTAATATTTCCATTTGTACGACCTACTTTGATTATATGGAAATGTTAAGGGAACCCTTGAGCCTACATAGTCTGATTAGAAGTTTGATTTTACAAGTCATTTTAGTTTGGAAACACTTTAATTTCCTAGCATGTCCGCACGCTTGTATTTTGTATGTTCGTGTGAAATTCAAAAATCATTGCAACAATGATGTAGTAGCATAGACCCATAGTTTTCACATGCAAGACTCATTTTCTATTGTAAATAATTGATTTTTGAATACCATGAAGTTGCCACCCTTTTTCTATTTATTTTTTAGTAGAAAAATAAAAAATAAAGCGCTAATATAACTATTTTTAGAAAAAGACATGTTTATAAAAAACCTAGTCCAAATTCTAAGCTCTAGTTCTTAATCGAAAAAGTATGGTAATAAGTTATAACATTAAGTTATTATATTCACAGTTTCTACTAAATAAGTATGGTTATGGATTTCAACAAAATAATTAGGGAAAAGTATGTATCAGGCCACTAATTTATAAATATTTGTAATTATATCACTAAGTATTGCATAACCATGATTTAGGCTACCATCAAAAAAAAATTTATGATTTTGCATAAAAATTACAATTGCAAAAGTAAAAACCGAAAATGCCCTTCATTAATTCAGTTGGAATTTTTTTTTTTTTATAAGAAAAAAATTGTTTAGGCCTTCTTCTCCATTCTTTCTCCTTCCCGTTGCCATTATTGGTGACTATGTTTCTGGCAGCATCCTATTTCCTCCATCAACAAGCAGTCATCACCTTGAACATCTTACTTCTGTTCGTCCGCAATCTTTGTATACCCTAACTACTTGTAAGTATCTTATTCCTTCCAAAACCAACTTCGATATCTTTAGGTTGTTCTTCCCTGTACTGCAAATCAAAGTTTAGACTCATTGGGTTGTTCTTCCATGTCTTGTGAATCAAAGGATTACTATTGTTATTTGTGTTTGTGATTAGGTCCATTAACTCATTTTGATTTTTTTTCGTTTTTATCTCATTTGGTGAAGTTTTAGCATATGTATACCATAACAGTGAATGTACGACTGTAATTAGTGAATGTACTACCATAACAAGTTTATTTAAAAACCTTAGAATTTAAACCCACTATTTATTTGTTAATTGTTGTTTGGATGGTAAATGTATAATAAGATTGAAATAACCTAAAATTTAATCATCAAAATCAATTCTAGCACATTTTTAGCATATGTACTACCATAAGTGATGAATGTACAACCATAAATAGCTAATGTACTACCATAAGTAGTGAATGTACTACTATAACCCCTTCATGCTGATGGACTAGCTTGTCTCCTAGATTGGTTTGAAGCTCCCTCATATCAGCTTGAATCTGCCTCACTTTGGTTTGAAGTGAGGTTAACTTCTCTTGTAAACCAAGCCATGATGCATTTGTTTCCATGGGTGGAACTGTGTCCTCATATAGTCTGAGTTGCTAGTCAGCGTCACCTTCCATATGTTCAATATCTTCATCCTCCTTATCATCAACCTCTTCATTATTAGAATCCCCTTCCTCTCCTCTACCCCCTGCTTATGTCTCATCCTTCATTTTATAAATCTCCATTCTTGATAGAGTAGCCTCGTTGATGGTATCATATGGGCTTAGTTTATCAATGTCCGGTTCACAACTTAGATCAATACCCTTTGCTTCAAATACTATGGTTAGAATTCTACCATATGTTAGGACTCATTCTTTCTTCTTGCAGCATGCAATCATGTGACGAATGATAATATGCCCTAAATGCAGTTGGTGTCCCATTAAAATTGAATCGGTGATAAATGACTCTAAATAAGTCACCTAATCTTTGAGTCCTGCTCTTGGTAGAATGTTGTGTCCTATTATATTATGGATTATTCGAATTTCCATGGTCAATCCAACTGCACTTAGCTTACTCATATTCTAGTCATTTTCCAAACCACATAACCGTTTGATGACTTCTCTTGGTATGAATCCCTCCATCTGTGGCCACGTTTTGGTCTCATTAATACATGCACCAATTGCAGGTATCCCCAATATACGACAAATCTTGTTTGCTTTTACTTTAATATCTATCCCTCGCAATGAAGTATTGATATAAGTCATTGCTCCTATACAAATAAACCTTGACTAGCAATAAAAGAGTTTGACTAAAATCAGGTACACTAAGACCACCAATTGTAGGAGAGCAATCCACTCCATGGCACTAAATTTTGTTGTCAAGGTAAGGCCCGCTAGTTGGATAAAATCTACATTTTTTCCAGCACTAACCTTCATTTTTGAAAAATTGGAAATATATTGTTCTTGTTCTTCCCTTAATCCAAAAATGGTACTATCAAATTTCTTTTTTTTACGCACCTCTTGTGTATGTTCTTGTATTGGCCTTTTCCCTTACGCTCATGCCACACGAGTCTCCTTCCTCAGTGCCATCTTGTACGTTCGTGTTTGAAAGCAAAACCCTAAATCCAACCTTTTGATGCAAATGAAAATGTTAAGGGGAGGTTAGGATATGAAAGGGAGAAAGAGAATGAAGAAATGAATGAACTTAATCCAAACAAACGCATTACTCGGACAACCTATAGTGCGTTTGACCGAGAAGGAGAAAATTGAATAGATCAATTCATGGAATCAGACGAAGTAATGGACGCACTGTACTTCGTTCGACTGAATTGTTGACAACAAAAGGTTCTAACAGACACATCTTTAGACGACCCTTACGCCTAAAAACTTTGTCTAGACGGTCATCAGGACGCACTGCGTTGTAAATGGACGCACTTTATTCCCTCACTGGTATTGCATCTTATGATAGTACATTGAGTATTTATGGTAATATATTGACTATTTATGGTAGTATATTGACTAGTTATTGTGGTACATTAAGTATTATGGTAGTATATTGACTATTTATGGTAATACAATGACTACTACATTGATGACATATTGTAGTACATTAACTACTTATTGTAGTACATTGACTAGTTGTTAGTACATTGTCTTTCCTTAGTTTCAAGTTCATCATGATAATATAATTCGATTTAAGAAATAGAAAGTTTGTTCACATAGAATTGGTCAATTAATGTTTAAGTAAAAAAAACATAGAAACTTTGTTCACACAATCTACAAAGACTATTAATTCATATATCCAAAAACAATAATCAATGTATGCCTCAATTGTTCACTTAGCCTTTATACATAATGGTCTAATCCGATCCCACTCTCTATTTGCCTCGTGCATGACCAACATACAAACTACCTTCAACCGGTAGTAATTCATCTTGTCCTCTACAAGAACATGTCTCAAAGTCATGTCGTTCCAAAGTTCCATATATTTTAAGACAAAGATGCCACAGTCATGTTTGGATATACAATTAGCAATCACTTGTTAGCATAAATATATTCTGAAAGTAAACATATGCAAGTCTACATTATTTTGGAATAATTAACATATGAGAGTAATAAATGTTACCCATTATGTTGCTGTGGAACATTTGGCTGGACATGTTCAAAATCAATAATGGGTGTTTGGGATAGCACTTTCCCATGAGATTTGAGGCATGCTTGAAGATGATGCGTAAGTCACTTGACGTACTATTGATTTTGCCTCCTTGGGATAGAAAGATGAAGGACAAGATCTTTACACATCTAGCATCAAAGTTGATAACGTACAAGTGTTAGTGATCATTTTCACATGCGGGGTAGAAACAACTACAATAATATATGATGATTGGGTAAGTACTTAGAAAATTTTAGAAAAATTTTCCAACATATATGTATTATATAGATTGATTGCCTTCCTGCATGTGCATAAATCCAATCCAAAACCTTATGGATCCATGTATGCTTTACAGGTATGCACATATTCATCTGGCTTCATCTTCAACAACATATTTAACATGGAAAACTATGAACAAATTAAAAGCATACAACATGTAAGAACCCTCACCAACAATACACAAATATATATAATAATTAAATTACAAATGGTTATCAACCGTGAAACCAGTTTCGAAGTAGTATGAAATGCGGTCATCTCCTAATTTGGCATTTAACAATCTACTCCACATGATAATAACCTACATTTGTGACATTAAACGTACCTTAGTGTTTGTAAATGTACATGTTACATTGATAATAGTATACAACATTATTTGCATAACAAGTCTTACCACACTGTTTATCCATTTTCCTTTGGTCACATGGAGCCAAACAGGTTACACAATGTTTCACTGTTACATATATATGGAGGAGTGTTAGGAATGACTATTTTTGAAAATTATTATAAGGTGCACAAAATATTAGCAAAAAATACCCGTGGTCTCTATCCTCTGCTGGTACGTAATGCGCAACCATTTTTTGGTCATATGTTATATTTTTGAATTGTCCACATAGATCTTTCACAAATGGGGATTTGTGAACTTGGGAGCACTTGACAAGCTTTGTTGCCATCCTCTTATATCTCTTTGGTTTTAGGGCTTGGATTAATGGTATATCATGATCATCCACTTGGACATTTGGAATACCGTGATAATCAACACTTAAGGACACTTATTTATCTTTATTGGCTACAGGTGTAAGTGATAGAGGGGATTCAAAATGCGAATCCGTACAACCATCATCAACACCATCTTCATCTTTATCTTCACCAATTGAGGCTGGTAGTGGTGCATTCTCATATTGTTTTCTAGCTCGTCTACGTGAACGGGCTAACTTAGCATCACACATTCCAATCTTTGCTACCTGCAACAATTCTTTTGCATTTCTATACCATCGTTCCTCGATTGCCTCATTGCCATTCGACATATATGAGGGCTAGACATCATCATGTGAGACCTAATAAGGTGAGATCTAGTCATGATCAGGTGAGTCCTGATCAACTTCACCCATCGATATATTTACTAACTGATTATGAAATAAACCATGCATAAGTATTATGCACATGAATAATATATAAAGTATCGATATAATTCATTTATCAATATAATTGAGTTTGTTAAACTTACCTCCACATGCCCATAACCCCCATGAGTGGATATTTATGCACTTAGCCTTTTCTTCACCAGCTTATCAGTCCATAAGGAACAAAAAGGTTGTGCTTCATCCACATTCATCGTTGGACATCGAGTTTTTACAAAATAAAGCAACTTCAAAATGAAACAACCAACATATGATACATTGCAATGTATCAAACTATTATATAAATAAGACTCATAACATTCAAAACATATCATTCTACCTAAAGGAATAATAGACATCCTCGCATATGTGTTTTGCCTTTTTTCTTATAATCTTACATACCATATTCAAGATATTGTAATACAAACTTTCCCTAGGTTGTTTCCACATTGACATTGTAACCCATGACCACGTCCCATAGATTATGGTTCCATTCTTTTGTACTATTTGGCGCCATTACAGTGGTGCATGCGAAAATGATAAAAACCTTCTTAAATTGGTCACCAACTAGTAACTCAATTAGATCTTTTTCTAAATTTGAGAGGGTGTACTCCCGTGCTGTTGAGGCACATGTCCTATTGGTAGATACAATAATATCTTCACTAGAACATGGGATGTCCATTATACCACCAACATCTAATCCTAAACATGTATGCTGCATGCACTTTCCATTATGATTGTGTGAGATGGCACATCATAATGTGTTATGAGTCAATGGAGTAGCTCACAATGTAGCTCCTTGCTTGCCAATTGGAGCAAGCCACCAAATCCAATCTTCCTAATTGCATTAAACTTCTCTTCAGATAAGTCATGCATAATGGAAAGAAATTTAGATCTCGAACATCTTCATTTGGGGATGTTTCCTTACAAATATAACATAAATAACCATATTAAGCATTCAACAATGAACAATATAAATGAATAATAAACTTTTATAATTGTAGGATGGAATTGATCACCTCACTATGTGATTGTGGAACATCCGCCTTACGTTTTTTTTAGGCTTTATCCATAAATGTATTATGCTGGACATTGATGATAGAACATTACAAATGATAAGAACATTCAAAATATCGATTGTAAAAATAAACAAAGTGAAGTAGACCGTAAAAATGAATAAAGTAAAGTAGAAGTAAAAATAAATATTCTATTAATGTTCAAAATAGACCAACACACAAATATCCAAAATGTTGATTAATGGTAACACATTCTAATAGTACAAAAACATCATGACACTGTAACATTATTTATGCCAATGGATTTCTGCATGTTTTTCAATTGTGACCAACCATATTGCAACGAAAGAAATACACAGTCTGCTTATCTTGAAACTGTGACTCGATTCGCTTTTTTCTTGGTTTTCCTGAAAGTTGTTTTGTTCGGGGAGGTTTTAAAGAGAAGTAAACATTGTCAACAACATCTCGAACTACACCATCATCAAGGACTTTTGTTGTCGTGAGTCTCTATTCCATTAAACATGCCTGAGTATACTGATAGAGTTTGTTTTATGAGTTAGTTGTTAATTGAAGAAGTCAATAAAACATTCTTCATATGGGACGTCCATATGGAATGAGGGGTCCTAGGAAATAGGAATTATGTTAGTAGGGGATCATGTTTGTTAGTAGAAAAGTCAAGTTTGCTTGGGAGTTATTATTTTGTTTATTTAAACGTATTGCAAGAAATGAAAAATGAGAGATTTTTGCATCAGACAAGTTTACTATTTTCTGTTCTTTTCCCTAAAGAGAACAAAATTCTATTTAAGCTTTTATTGGAACCTATCATTAGTATCAGATCTCGGCGCTATGTCCACAAACAAGGAAAGAATCGAAAATCTGGAGGCTAGCTTTTGAGACCTCCAAACCAAATTCGATCGAATAAAAGTAGGAGTCGGTTATAAACTTCGAAAAATTGAAGCTGCTATTAGTCGAATGTCCAACATCTTTGACATGGGCGCATGAGACTCCTTAGGCGTTCTGCAATGCGCGCCGCACAATCACAAATGGGCAGGATCAGCTTGAGGGAAGGCAACCGATGTTCACTTCTAAACTAGCAAAGCTTGAATTCTCAAGGTATTCTGGAGATGATCCAACAGAGTGGTTTACACGAGTAGGTAAGTGTTTTGAATACCAAAATACCTCATAAACACATAAAGTATCTTTGGCATCCTTTCCTTTGGAAGGTGAAGCAAACCAATGGTGGCAATGGTTATGTCGGGCATATCATGAGGAAGGGAAGGTTGTCACTTGGGGTATTTTTGTCGAAGAATTATGGTCTTGTTCGGTCCTATCGACAGAGGACTTTGATTTAAGCATTATCAAAAATTGGAGCAAAAAGGTTCCCTACGATTATCAAAAAGAGTTTGAGAGGTCAGCAAATACATAGTGGATGGACCCAAAAAGCTCTTGTGGGTATATTTATGGGGGGATTGGAGCCAGAGATTGCAGAAGGGATACGGATGTTTAAGCCCAAAACATTGAAGGAGGCCATTAGTTTGACTAGGATGAAGGATGATTATTTGATTCGGCAAAAGAAGACTGTACCCATGTCTAGCACCACTTCAAGCATCATAAAGTCGTCTCTGACCATGAAGCGACTCAGTTGGGAAGAGATGTAGAAAAGACGAACTCAAGGCTTGTGCTTCAATTGCGATGAGAAATTCACTCCGCAACATAAATGCAAGGTCCACAACTGTTAGTGTTGGATGGTGGGCAAGAGGATCAAGGAAAAATTGATGCAGTGTCGGGGAGTTACATAACATATTCTACAACCTAAACCTTGAGGACAAGGTTTTTTTTTAAGCGTAGGGTAATGATAGAGTTTGTTTTATGAGTTAGTTGTTAATTGAAGAAGTCAATAAAACATTCTTCATATGGGATCAGCCCATATGGAATGAGTGTATCTCAGGGAACAGGGAATTAGGTTATAGGATCACTGCCTGTTAAGAGTGGGGTCATGTTTGTTAGTAGAGGAGTCATGCTTACTTGGGACTTATTATTTTGTTTATTTCACGTATTGCAAGAAATGAAAACGGAGAGATTTTTGCATCAAGCAAGTTTACAGTTTTCTGTTCTTTTCCCTAAAGAGAACAAAATTCTATTTGAGCTTGGACTAGGACCTATCATATACCTTTTGTTGCGTTGGACATTTGAACAAATCTTCAAAAAAATCAACAATATTTTGTCTTAGATACATTGCAACGGCACATGCATGTTCACATGGTATGCAAGGCATTTTCCAACCACGAAATGTACATTTTCGATTTGCTATGTCAACATTGATGACTGCATTGCCAAAAAATACACCAAAAAGGGTCTCCATGAATGGGCTAATAGTGTAAACCTCCCCCTTCACAATATTTATTTACACCTTCTCTTCTATTTTCGGCTCTATAGTACCCTTTTAATTGGTGATCTCAGCCTTATGATTAACAAGCATAACACCTAACTTAGTCATGTGCTCGACTAGGAAGCTACAGGTGGAGTGATGACGTTCATTTTTCAACCAAGCATTAAAAGACTCGACAACGTTGGTTGTCATTTTATCCCTTATTTTCTTCGGGAATTTTGACATTGCCCAATGTTTGGGTTCATTTTGCTTAACCAACGTTGTTAACACATCACTATACTTACATAATTCAAACATGTGAGTATTGTAATCCGTATCCAACCTTGCATATTAAATCTTGTCAAACCATTGTAGCACGTTCTCCTTCCCTTTGTTACCCTTGGTGGTTTGCTTACTAAAGAAGCTACTAAAAGTTTCCTTTAGATGACGGTAACAATATGCATGGTTCTCTCATCCAAATATTTCTGGTACGCTACACAACAGACCAAGGTACCTATCCGATATAATCACGACCTCCTTATCCCTAATAATTTTTTTTTAAAATTTTTATAAGAACCAAGACCAATCTTCTTAATTCTCCGAGTTCATCATTCAAAAACCTAATGGGAACATGTTTTCATTCGCATCGTATGTTGTTGCTGAAAATAAGGCACCATCATATGGCCCACATGAGATGAGTCAATTGCTGTGACACCCCAAAACCCGGGGGTCCCGTTGACCACCGCACCTCGTGAAACTCGCGTGGTTCATGGCATGGCGAGACCTATACATGAGTAAATCGACCTAATGGGGACCACCATCCATACTGGCCCAGCTACAAACCATACATTTCTATAGATTTCAAGAGTTATTACATCTACTCTTAATACAAAACATATATTAAAATTAGTTCATTCTAATATATACACAAAATACGAATCATACAATCCGAGCCGCCTATAATCTCGGCTCTAAGGAGCATCACCTCACCGAATACTCCCTCAGACGGAAAGGGGAATCCTAATGACGGGGTGAGCAATGCCAAGTAGTTGAATTCTCCTACAAGGGCTACTCCCCGCCTAAAATGCACATGCAATGGCACACCACACATCCACATTCCATACACCCCATAATGCATACATGGAACACGTATATCATGCATGAAATGTCGGCCACCCATACCCCGAGTCACTCACCGACTTCATTACGCCTAGCGCTGGGCATGCAATCTGGTCAATGCACGCCAATGACACCCATATACCGAACCTTTGTCGGCTTACCAACACCCAATGCAATTTGCCAATGGGTAACCAACCCCGAGTAAATCCCGACTCCTATCACTCAACTCTAGGTCTATGTGATAAACATGACCGTGTGTATTCTTTTTGGGCAACAGAGTTTTCGGATTACACCGCGGGTCTCTTACACCCACACAGAACTTTCCGGATAACATCGCGGGTCTCTTACACCAGTACAGAACTTTTGGCTCACGCCATGGGTCTTTTACACCAAAAACAGAGTTCGTATCAAGAAGTTATAATTCTTCCGGGTCGAGGTTACACATTACGAGTGAGCTCGCACCCACCCGACCAAATTTCACCCGACCCGCCTCCGACCGACCTGCCCATGGCGGCCAGCTCCAAAGACCACTCATCCCCACTGCACATGGCTGGAATCTTGACTCAATGGGCTTTCCATAAAGTCCAAGAAGACCCGAAACGGAGTTTGAACGGCTATGATCTTCCGTGCTCGGAGGTCATACTGGGTAGTCAAACCTGTACCGAAATGACTTAATTCGGCCGAGCTAACCCGATCTAGCCTAGCCGACCGACTTACTGTCGACCTCTAGCTAGCCGACTCTCACAGTCGACTCTCTATCCGATTAGACTATTCAGGGTAAAAGGACCATAACTTAGGCTACAAAGGTCTGAATTGAGAAATTCAAAAGCCTAACATCAAGTTCACTAATGTGACTACAATTTACCTGAAGGATTCACTGGAAAATTTCCTTTATTTCCCACCCAAAAACCAGTTCTAAAGTCCGGTTAATGTGTACTACCAAAATATGGCAGCTTCCCATGGTTCAAAATACAACCAAACATTCCCCTTAAGGCAAGACAACCAACACCATTATTCATTTTAACTATAACACATAAAATGGCGACACAAGCGACACCATTTAGTCTAAAATTAGTCCCCGAACTGGTCCGAACAAATTCCGAATCTCTAGCACACTGCCCCAAAGTCTGGATCTAAGCCACACGGCCACTCACGACCACACTAACCCACGCTTATCTGAACGGCCCTTAGACAAGAATTAAACCAAGTAAGAGAAAAACCCCCTACCTCTCGGAGTTTGTCGAAACTCCCCTACTCCGGTCTCTATGCGAAGCTCCCTTGTCGTGAGGATGAACTCTTCCCCTTACTCCGCCTGAAACCACCGATCCGATCGCCGGGAAACTTAGAGAGAAGTGTGGGCTTCTCACTCTAAAATCTCTCTTCTTTTCTCTCCCTTTTCTTGGTTTACTCCCTCCCTTCCCCCCACCAATTTGGTCAAGATGAGTCAAGAGAACTTGTCCTCTCACTTGCCACATGTCACCTTCTAAGTGGCAACTTGGATTACACCTTATCTCTTATCCATCTACCATAGATTTCCACCTAATCACACGTTGCCACATGTCTCTCATGGGTCCCATTTGAGCTCATGTTTGACTAGCTCTCCACTTGACACGTGTCTCCTCTTGAGCCACTCAAAAAGTGCCAAGTGTCCCACACCACTCTCGGTGCCTTGAAATACGTGAAATTCCGACTGTTTTAGAATTAGACGAAATTTGACATGATAGCTAGATTTCGCGAGACGATTCCAACGGTAAAGTCCGTTTCGTCATCCGAGATCAAAAAAAATTTCCGATTTTCTGACTGAAATTTCTGTTTTACCCTTTATCCGAAAATTTGGATTTTCTAGGGTTTCACAATTGCAATGAAAGGCCGACACCTCAACAAAAACCCTTGTATAGACACCTCATGTGCAATAAATAGTTGTTCAAAATGGCCATCACTTGAGCATGTCAAATCAACAACTGATCCTAAATTCATTTGAACAACTTGATCACACATCCAAATTAGCAATTTATAGTAATTCTGAGGAAAACCATATATTCTCTCCTTAGCCTTCTCCATAATTTTCCAAGCTTGAAAATAACTCAATCTCATCCCATGTTCACGAACGAAGTCTTTACATATTTGTCGTGGTTGGTATTCAAGACTTGATCGAATCACATCATCTATTACCACAGTAGCTCAAGTTGATCTCACTAATGATTGATGGGCAACTACATCATCGATACTATGACTATGATGATTTATGAATGTGTGCACTTAGACCACATCTGACGCACTAATAGCACAACAAGTTATCTTCAAGGGCATCCATTGACAGTGCAAACGACAGTCATGTGCCTATAGGCGTTTTTTTTTTAAACAGTATCGAAACCTCCCTCCTAAGGACATTAGGTACAAAGCATCCTAGAATGCAACAGCATTGGGAAACCTTTGGCCACTGCATACAATTGCATTTTCTAAGTACCTTGAATTATGTTGAAGAACATTTGCTTCAACACCTCTATTAGACAAACCATACGACGGTAATGTTGGTGCAACTTCTGAAAAATCCATAGACAAATTAACATTTGGATTTCTGTTTATTGGACCATATTCGGAATTAGAAGCAACAATAGGTGTGAGGGCACTATCACCAAGACACAACAACAAACTTTAGTCACTTTTTACCATATGTTTTACAACGTGAAGATAAATGTTGTATGTAAATTAATATACCTTCTCTTAGGGATTACTTCAACCAGGACTTTAATTGGCACTTCGACTTCGATATTCATAGACAAATACACTCGACAATGCATGACATTGAATCTAAACATTTTCTTTAATTCCTCATCATCGTTTAACTCAACCAGTATTTACAGTTCAAATTTACATGTGTAGTAAAACTTAACGAAATTTGAGTTAAGGTCCAGCTTACCACAAGCTAGTGGAACAAACTCGTCAAGGGGCATGTGAACATTAACAAGCAATGTTATGATTCGTCCATCTTTATATTCAATTGACCCATTTGCATCCTTCCCCATTTGGCCACCCACACAAACATAACAGAACATTTTGTTGTCCATCTTGTTAAACTCTACACATTTAAATGACATTTCCAATTTGAAGGCTCATTAATTATACAATCAAACATATGAAACATAATAGTCATTTATGTTACCTAGTGTTTCTATAAGAGCATACTTAATGAAACAACAACCATATAGGTATTACAAGAACTCCCTAAAACTCTAATGTTAAGGTAGTACATTCACTACTTATGGTAGTACATTGACTCATTAAGATAATACATTCACTACTTATAGTTGTACATTGACTAATTAAGTTAGTATATTCACTATTTAAGGTAGTACATTCACTAGTTACATATCAGCAACACATTCAATACTTCTAGTAGTACATTCAATACTTATGATACTACATTGTAGTATATTGACTTATTAATTATCGTAGTACATTCATTAATTACTTACAATAGTACATTCATTGCCCAATGTAGTATATTGACTATTTATTGTTGTACATTCACTGTTATGATCATACATGACAAACAAGGTTTCATGTTGACGAAAAAAAGGAATTTTCAACGAACATGTTATTACACCAAAACAAACAATCAGAAAACTACATTTGGAGCACAAAAATGATCTAGATCAACCATTAAAGAAGGAAAAAAAAAAATCAAACTTTGACCCCTTACCTTTACCCTAGCTGCCAATAAAAGAATAGGAGCACAAAGGAACTACGAAATCAATGAGAGAGTTGCCTTTGCCCTAGGGAGATCGCAAGGAATAGTTGGGAAGGGTTTAGTCATTGGGTATTCAAGAACATCCAGCAAAGAGATGAACCGGGAAGGAGAAGAGAAGAATTGGAAAGGAAATGGTCGTCAAGGAGAAAAGAAGACGATGGTAGTAGGAAGGAGAAGAAAACCTAAACAATTTTTTTTTTCTTAAATCCAGTTGGATTAATGAAGGACATTTTTGGTTTTTACTATTGCAATTGTACTTTTTGTGCAAAGTCACAAATATTTTTTCTAATGGTATCCTGAACCATGGTTATGCAATACTTAGTAATATAATTACAAATATTTATAAATTAGTGGCTTGATACTTACTTTTCCCAATAAAATACACAAATCAATTTATAAGAAAATCAATGATAAAACTAAGTTATAATACTATATAAAATAAATATCAAGAAAATCATACAAATTGACTTATTAAATTAATTAAAAAAATATTCTTTAAATGTCCCAACAAACTTTAAGAAATTTACAAGGAATATATTTCCCTTAAAAACAATATTCAATTAATTATTTAAATTTATTTCCTTATAGAAAAAGTTTCTAGGGTGCATGTGTCCCTCCTAAAACTTTTTTACAAAAAATATTTCGCTTATAGAGAGGTGGACTCAAACCCAAAACCTTAATTATGCCCCTCCTAAATTTATAAGATCATATACCACTAAGCTAGAGTTCTATGTCTATCAATTTATGCCCCATCTAAACTAAATTCCTAGGTCCGCAACTGCTTTAATTATTATTTTCATAAACGTAATTTACACTTATTTTATCAAATGATTTATTAAAAATTTCAATTTTGCAATAAAAATTATTTTTACTTACCTTTATTAGAAAAAACAATGGATTCATTGATTCACACCTTTTTTTAAAATAGAAATTTCATTGATTCAAACTAGTAATACATCCGATTGAGACACAAATCAAATTTGCTAAAAACACTAAAGGAGAGCGTAATATTCAGGTTAATAGCACTAACATAATGATTCGGCACAAAACCTATATATTTGAAATTTCTATAATGACTAGAATTCATAAGATTTCAATTATGCAGCATACTGATGACCCTGATTTGAATTAATCTCTCTATCTGATCAAATATGTTTTGTAGTCTAAATCGCCCCAAACACTAGTACCCATCATAACAAGTCGGCAAAAGTTAACACAAATAAGATTCACACCTTTAATTTGCAAAAGAATTTTTTTTTCCAATTTTTGTAAGAATGGGAGTTTTATTTTTTTTTATTTTTAAATTACTATTTTATCATTTTTTTAAAAACAGATAAATTTATTGGTTCAGGTTGGTAATACAATTGATAGAAACACATAATTAAACGTGTTAAAAACTTTAGAGGATGACGCAATATCCAAGTTAATAGCGAAAAGGATCGGCTCAAGGTCTACACATTCGATGATCCAAAAATACATAGAATACCTAAGATTCCAAATCTACGGCATACCTACGAACAAGATTTGATCTGATGATTCTATCAAATTGAACTTTGCCTTTTGAACTACCAATGCGAAAACCCACGAAGAAGCTAACCGTCAATGATACAACCATCCACTACAACAAGTCAACGACAAAACACACCGCAACAAGTCAACGACATAAACATGAAAATACAAAGGTAAACCTAGATCGGTGTGGAAAAAACCATTTTATTGGAAAAGAAAACCTAGAGTTAGGGAAGAAAACGATGGAAGAGATGATTATAGGCAAAGAATGGCTAAAAAATCTTCTATCCTCTCTAAAGAACAAAGGTCTGAAAGAGAGTAGAGGAAGGGATGGCTACGGTTTCCTGGGAAGCCTAGTTTATTTTATAATTTGAAAATGAATCCTAAAATTGATTTTTCTAAATTACTATTTTATCAAAAATTAACTTTTCGGACAATCCTATTGAAATTTAAATTTATATATAAGTTATATGAAATAAATAAGTTTTTGAAGGTTTTAATCAAAAACAAAATTTTGAACATTTTTTTTTAGAGAGAATATTTTGAACTTTTATTTATTTTATTTTTTTTTGAGAAAATTAATTTCATTGATTAAAATAGCAATACATTGATAGAAACATAAAATTAAAATCTCTAAAAACCATAAAGAATGAAACTACATCCGGGGTAAAAACATAATGAATCAACTAAAAGCCTATACATTTGATAGTTGAGTCTACACATTTGATATTATTATTGTGACTAGAATACATATGACTCCAGTTCTGCAGCACATTGACAACCATTAATTTGATTTTTTGTATTTGATCGTATACACTTTGCTCATTTGAATTTCCCAAGCACAAATAAATGTCGCACCATGATGACGAAAATTGAAACGTCGTACTAAGAGGACACAACCACCCACCCCACCCAGATGACAACAACCACATGCTCACAAAGGCGACGACAATCACATGTGCACAAAGGCGATGACAATCACACACGTACCAAGACAACGACTAAATCACGAAAAAAAACAAATAAAAACTTAAATCTGTGTGAAATAATTATTTTATTGAGAAAAAAATGATGGAAAGAGGTGTAAAGAAGTGATTTTAGGCCAAGTATGACCAAAAAGTAACCCCTCATTGCTTAAAAGAAAAGAGGCTAACATAGAAAAAGTTGAGAGAAAACGAAGCAAGGGTTTTTGTTTTTCATGATCACACAAGGCCTATTTTGAACTTTTATTAAAAACATCTTTTAGATAAAATATCTTATATCTTAGGAAAAACTTTTTTTTATCAAAAGGAATATTTTCTAGACTATTACTTTATTAAGGAATATTATTTTTATTAAAATATAATTTTTTTTTTATCCTCTATGTTTAATTTTGTACCCAACCAACAAATATATAATTTTATACCAATAAAATTAAATAAAAGTGAAGACCTATCATGTCTAGCTTAAGTGATAGAGTGTTCATTGTTTCAAACAAGCATAGAGCATAGGGAATGTGTCCCAACCTCATAGATTTGAGTCTCAATGGAAACAGTTTATTACCTTAAAATAAAGGAAGAAAAGGTGTATCCACAGTTCCAAATCTTAATTGAAATCTAATGCTTCACAAGTATGGTTCATGCAAAACTAAAATAAACTCACATTAACAAATTTAGGTAGATCAAAAATAAATATTCAAGCCCCCAAAAATAATATTTAAACTTATCCGGTTAATGTCACTGATGCAAATGGTCCCAAATTAATAAATACAACCCCATAAAATATCTAAGATGCCCTTAATTCAAGCCTTCAAATTAATAGTCAACGCTATCCCAAATTAACTAATGCTAAAAGTATCAAATTAATATAAATTGGATTTGGTAAAATTCAATTTCCCCTAATATAATATTGTAAATGTTAAAGAAAAACGAGAAAAATAGACTAGGGGAAATAAAAGACCAAAACAAAAAACATATAGGTTTATGTGAAAATTCTACATATGTTAATCTTCTAAATCTTATTTATCACAGGTAACCTTCATGGTCCCTAAATTAGAGATGAAAATAGGGTAATCCTAAATCTTCTTCATCACAGGCAATCTCCATGGTCCTTCTCTATGGTCCATAGTTTAGAAACGAGAATAGGGCAATCCTAAATCTTCTTCATCACACGTAACCTCCATGGTCCTTAAATTAGATATGATACCCTTGAAAGATGAAAGACAGTTAACTTTTATAATATATTGATAATATAGATGTTGTTTCAAGTGCAACATAAAAGGCGGAAAACAAGAAACACATAAAACCATGTGTGGAGGAGAAGAAATTTTAAATTCCAAATTTGAGTATAAGATTGAAATATATAACCGTTAATTTAAAAATACATAACATATTTACAGATATATCAAATTTAAGCATATCCATATCACGGTCTCACCCCTCAACAGGTTTTTGTATCAGGTTAAACAAAATTTGAGTCATTCAACTCTAATGGTAAAACCCAAAATATAATCTCTTCACCAAAAAACCTAAATAATAATCTAATTTAGTATTCAAAGGTCTAAATATGATAAACTGAAATATACAAAATTCATTTGCAATATGAATATCCAATAATTCAAGCCTAATCTAATATGAAAATATATAATTTGGATAAGGGAAAAATGAAAAGGAAAATGGAAGAAGAGAAATAAAGGGAAAGAAATGAAAGAAAGGAGGAAGTACGGTAAGGAAGTGAAAAGAAAAGGAAAAATAAAATAAAAGGAATAAAATAAAATAAAATAAATAAAAAGAAAAAAGAAGAAGAAAATGGAAGGATGTTTTTTTTCTTCTTTTATATTTAACTATTATATATGTATTTTATTTATCTTTTTGTTTAGCTATTTTAACAAATTGTTTGTTATGTGTTTCAATATTTGTTCCATTGTCTGACCATATTTTGTGGGATATTTTCTATAACCGTTGTGGGTGTTTATGATCTATATAAACCCCATTCAATGTTTTTAACAATATACAATTATTATGGTATCAGAGTAGTAAAGACTCCAACGAGCTTCCTTTTTCCCCAAAATCTCTTCTTTATCCCAAACCTCTCTTGAAAATATCCATGGCCGAAAACAGAACTTATCACTAATCTCTTCCACCCCTCCCCTTGTCTTGATGGAATCATTGCCATTAATGTTGTTGCCCAACTACCCATCAAATTGACTAGCAACAACTTTCCCTCTTGGAAAGCACATTTTGAGGCCCTACTATATGGTTATCACCTCATGGGATTTCTTGATAGGAATAAGACATGCCCATCCAAGCAAACTACGGCCAGTGATGGAACAACTATTTCAAATCCATATTTTGTTATTTGGACTAGGCAAGATATGTAGCACCCCTTCTTCAGTCCGATCCAATTGACGAGTCCGAACCGAATCTGTGATGCTCGTTTAATTCTTTTTATTTACCGTTTTATTAAATTTTCTTTTTTCAAAAATGTCGCGACCCGAATGGCGGATCTAAACCAGAGCCTGGTTTACTCCGACCGTTTTTATTTATCTTATCAAAACGTTTTATTTATGTCATTTCATTTTATAGTTCTCATTTACACGGAAGCATTTTCAAATGGGAGGCCCATAAACATTTACATTTATACAAACACAGTTACATTAAGGCATTCCATACCCCTTCAAAAAAAAGTACAAAACAATATTTATGAGTTTAACTCGTTTGATTACAAAATATCAATGTTCAAGAATGCGATGTATGCTCGTGTCAGGGTATATACTTATATACCGCACGATTTCTCTATAACTCTGCGCTTCTTGTTCTTAGCCTTCTTTCCTGATCACTCGATACCTACGCATAGTTAAAAAAACTACACGCTAAGCATTTTCATGTTTAGTGGTTCTATACAGTTCTTTATCTAATACAACATGCTTGTCATTCTATTCCAATGGTTAATGCATAAACAATACATATGCTTATACATTTGTACAAACATTCATTTACAAACATGCATTTTCAATACAACAATTCCTTCACAATTCAATTCATGAGATTTAAGCATATACTCATAAAGATGTATTTGGTTTACAATCTCATTTTCACTGGCTGTTTGTTATGTCACCTTGATCTATTCAATTTATTTTTCACGACAGATTCCGCTTGGTGAATCCCGTCTTGTTTTTCATTCCTATCGTGCTTGCACATTTAATACCCCGTTCATCATCATGATGGATGCCGATTAGTGCATCCCGCCAAGTGAGTCATTTAATAAATGTCATACATCATCATGACGGATGCCGATCAAAAGATCCCACCGCGAGACATTTTAGCAATATAATTTTTCCATCATGGCAAAATGCCGATTTGCATCCTCTGGGCGGGTCATTAATAATTCACTTTGATTCGTTATGTCACAATATGATACATTTTCTAATTTCAAATAAATGCACACAAGCAAATATTTGACAATTCATCCCAATTTCTCTATTTCATAACATTATGCGATTTCATATTTACCTTTCAATTTATGTATGCATATTCCATACAATCATTTCACATTTACATATTAAACTATCATTACACTTGAAGTAAGGATAGGGGTTCAGTGAACAAACCAAATTATCGATCCTTTCTTTCGATGCTGCATTCTAAGTCAAGTTGTCATTTCACCCGCATTTCAGTCAAATGCAAATTCTCCACTCTTAGTGGTTAAACAAATAATCGTGCTAAACGAATATCGCCAAACGAAGCGAAGATTCGCCGAGGTGGTGAGATACGGTACGTTTTTCGCTTAGTTTCATTCTTATTTGAACCCTCATTAATCATTTCTTAGGGTCCCTAACAATTGGTGTACGAATATGGGACTTATCGGTGCATAAATATGCAAAAATAGGGTTGCAGGTGAAGCAGCTGGGTACCCGGTACTAGTCCCCAACACACGGCACAAGACTACTTTGAGTGGCACCTTGCATTCACTTGTCTTCCTCGTACAATGGGAACCAGTACCACTTGCGGGGTTCTGCCCAAAAAATGGCAGATTTTGCCATTCTCACCCATTTTTCTTCAATAAACCTCCTCCCATTCATCCCATATAAAAAATCCACCATGGAATCTACCCAAAACAACTCTAAAAGTGGTTTAGAACCAATGAAACCCTTTTTCTTAAGTTAGGGCTTTTCCCCCAAAATCAAAATCACAAAACATGAAGCTAGGGTTTTGTTTTCTTACCTTAGCCTCTTCAAATCTCCACTTCTAAGTTGCTTGATCACAAAGGAGAAAGAAGTAGGAAGAAACCCCACCTAGAACTTGATCTTTCCCAAGCCCTAGCCTCTTCTCTCCCTTTTCTCCTCTCATTCTCTCAAAAATGGGATTCCTCGAGAATGAGCTCCCAAAGACCACATTTTGGTCTTTATGAGGTATTTAAGTGTAAGGCTATGTTTGGCCTTCCACACCTATTCTCATTTTCTCATTTTTTTTGGTCTTAAGTCACTTATTTTTCATAAGGCCTTATTTGGCCACAAAAAAAAAAAGCATTCTTTTGACTTAAGTTTTTCTCTAATTGCTATATAGCCCATAAATCTCTCTAATTGCACTTCAATTTTCTTAGTCATTCACACTTCTTAGACCTACAAACTCTTTTTTTATATACACTCTTTAGGTCCTTATTTTGGCTAAATTTTTTTTCCACTTTTGCCCTTTTTACACTTGGGTTAATTTCCGGGTTCAATCAATTCTCATTTAACATATAATATTTGCATTTAAATTTTAGCCATATAATTATTTAATCAATATTCATTTAACAATTCCCGAAAAATACTTAAGATGACTCAATTTATACCTGGAATATATAATAATTTTTATTATAAAAATTCTAAGGTATTTTTGGGGCGTTACAAGATAAATTACTCATTCATGCAATCCTTACATCTATTTCAGAAGGAGTTGTGCCCTTGATTGCTACTGCTACTTCTTCTCGTGATTCTTGGGTAAAGCTTCACAAGCTTTATGCTAACAAATCCAGATCTCGAGTAATAAATCTCAAGGAGAAGCTTACCAACATCACTTGAAATACCCGTTCTATTGAAGAATATCTTAAAACCATCAAAGGAATTGCTGATGAGTTAGCTCTCACTGATACTTACATAAGTGATGATGATTTGACTATTTTTTCTCTCAATGATCTTAGCAGCGGTTTTAAGGAGATCTTTGTTGCACTAAGAGCCCAAGACACTCCTGTTTCGTTTTAAGAACTTCATGACAAGCAAGTAGAACATCAAGCTTTCTTGAAAAGAGAAGAGTCTCGTGGTGGCTTAAATATCACTATGAACAGTATTCGCACAAGTTTTGGCAACCATCAATCTCAATATGGCAATGGACAAAGCAATAATGGGAAGAGGTTCTTTAACAACCGAAATTACCAAGGAAGGAAGTTCAACAAAAATGGTAACCATAACAATCAGTTTCAATCCAATTTTGTATGTTAATTTTGTCAAAAAAAAAGGGCACATTGCCAAGCAATGCAATTTAGCCAAGAGACTTATTCAACAGTAGCCAAGGGTTCATCACACCTCTTTTATGAAATCGTCCTCTTCAAATTGGATTGTGGACTTTGGAGCCTCCCATCATGTTACTGGGAATTTAACTAATCCCTCTCACCACTAGGCTTATGAAGGTCCTGACAACATTCTCTTGGGAGATCGTTTAGGCCTCAAAATTACTCACTGATTCTTCTAAACTCCTTGTTGCTTCTAAGTCTTTTTGTTTATCTAATGTGTTACGTGTTCCTTCAATTAAGCAAAACTTAATTTCTATTTCTAAGTTTTGTAAAACCAACAGTGCTTCTATTGATTTTTTTCCTTTTTCCTTTGTTGTCAGGGATCTCAAAACGGGGACGCATCTCACTCAAGAGCGGAGCAAGAATGATGTGTATGAGTAGCCTTGGCCTAACAGGAGAAATACAATGGATACCTCTCCAAAACAAGCATGTGTTAGTGACAAGACATCACTTGTTAATTGGCATCATCGTTTAGGACATCCATCATCTCGTACTTTTTCAGTTTTTAATTTGAAAACATAATCTTCTAATTTATCTAAGTAAGTCATTCCAAAGTTTCTTCTGAGTCATGTTTATGTAATAAAAGCCACAAATTGCCTTTTGGAGTTTCTTCACTTCAAAGTTGTGGTCCCCTTAACTAAATTTATTTTGATGTATGGGGGCCTTCCCTGATTGAACCAATTGATGGCTTTCGGTATTATCTTATTTCATTGATTACAAAATATGTCTGGTTATTTCCTATGGCTTACAAGTATGATGTTTACACAATTTTACCCAAATGCAAGTCTATGATTGAAAAATACTTTAAAACATCATTAATAACTCTTTATACAGATATAAAAGTCTTAAATCCTACTTTGTCTCACAAGGTATCCAACATCAAGTGTCTCCCCCTTACACACCTGAATATGTAGGCTCTGTTGAAAGGAAACATCGTCATGTTGTTGAGAGAGGTTTGGTCATGCCCTATAAAGCTTCTCTACCTCTCTAAAATATTGGTTTCATGCTTTCCTTGCTGCTACATGCCTAATCAATTGTTTGCCCACTCCAATTCTTAAATATCAAACACCTTTTGAGTCTCTCTTTCAATAAATGCCAAACTGTGATAAGTTACGAGCTTTTGGGTGCTGATGTTTTCCTTGGTTGCATCCTTATTCTGACCATATACTTGATAAACGCTCCAACCTAGTGTTTTTATTGGATATTCCAACACTCACAATGCCTATAAGTGTTTAGACTTGACTTCCAACCGTGTTTACATTTCTAGTCATGTCAAATTCATTGAACACCAATTTCCTCTTGCCTCAAATACTTCGCTTACATATCTTGCCCATGCTATCTCCACTTGGTCTCCCTGTTCCCTAGCCCTTGATGCCTTCCAACCTTCCTTTTTGGTGGTTCCCACTTCCCTTAATTTTGTCCCACCCCAACCACCTTCTTGCGCTAACACATGGCAAAATCAGGAGCTAATCCCATCACCTTCACTTGCTAGTTCAAGTCCACCTACTACCACTTCAGCTCCTCTCTCGGTGTGTGCTACTCCAAGGTATGATCTCTCCATTTCTTGTTCATCTTTGTCCTTGCTACCACCTACCCAAACAGAAGAGGCTAATCCTTTACCCGAGACATCTCACTAAATTGTAACACGTTCTCAAAATAATATCCCTTATCCTAAACAATTTCCTAACTTTAAGAAAAATTTTCATGTCACCAAACATCCACGTCCTACATCCCTTGAGCCTACTACCACCTCTCGAGCTTTCAAAGATCCCAAATGGCATGCTGCCATGGATGATGAACTTGCTACTCTTGCTTGCCATCGTACATAGGCTCTTGTACCTCCTCCTTCCAACCATAACATTGTGGGGTGTAAATGGGTGTTTCGTATAAAACAAAATCCATATGGTTCTATATCCCAGTACAAAACTGGTTTGGTTGCCAAAGGATTCCATCAACGTCCTAGGGTTGATTATCATGGCACCTTCAGTCCCATTGTTAAGCCAACCACCATTCGAGTTGTTCTATCCATTACCTTGAGTAACAATTGGCCTATTTCATAGCTTGATGTTAATAATGCTTTTCTTCATGGAAATTTAATTGAGGATGTTTACATGGCTCAGCCCCCTGGGTATGTTGATCAAGATAATCTTACTCATGTTTGCCACTTGCAAAAGGCTCTTTACGATTTGAAACAAGCCCATCGAGCTTGGTACACGGAGTTAAAGACATTTCTCCTCAACTTTAGGTTTATCAATTCTAAATCTAATACTTCATTATTCATCTATCAATGTCGATCAATCACAATTTATTTTGTCGTGTATGTGGATGATTTACTTGTAACGGGTAATTGTTCTCAGTCCATTCGACAGTTTGTTGATGCTCTTGCTCATTGTTTTTCTCTAAAGGATCTTGGTCTCTTGGGTTATTTCTTGGGTGTTGAGGCCATTTCCACTTTTGATGGCATGTTTTTATCTCAATATAAGTATGTTCGTGACTTGTTGGTAAAGTTTCATTTGGAAGGCATAAAGGAATCTTCCACTCCAATGTCTTCAACTGGCCATCTAACTCTCAATGATGGTTCTTCTCCAGCTAATGCTACTCAGTTTCGAAGCTTGATTGGTGGACTTCAATATCTCTAGCTCATGTGTCTAGATATTGCTTTTGCAATCAACAAACTTGCCCAATTCATGCATGCCCCAACTCAAACTCAATCGACTGCAGCTACTTCGTTACCTCAAACATACAATACATCTCAATCTCACTTTCCAACGTCAACAACCACTCCATCTTCAAGCTTATTCCAATGTTGATTAGGCTGGCGATAAGGATTCTTACAAGTCTACCACCGCCTTTGTTCTTTTTCTTTATGGTAACCCAATCTCTTGGTGATCAAAGAAACAGAGGACGGTAGCTCATTTCTCAATGAAGGCTGAGTGTCATGCTGTCGCTTCTACCACTACTGAATTCACTTGGGTCTCTCATCTCCTTTTTGAGCTTGGTATCACTCTTCAACAATGTACTACCATTTTTGTGATAATTTAAGTGCCACATATTTGTGTGTTAATCCACTATTCCACAGTCACATGAAGCATGTTGCATTAGATTGCCATTTTGTTAGGGAAAATGTTTTTGTTGGTTCTCTTAAAATCTCTCATGTTCATATCACTGCCTAACCCCGCCTAAGCGGCGATGTATTTTACACGAGGCTAGACTCTTAATATGTTTTTCTATCATTTTTAAATTCAATTTATATGCATTTTCATAAAAGAAATAAAGTTATAACATACAAGATATAAACAACCACCATACAGATTCATAATACATGTACATATATTCGAGTCCCATTTACTGGTTCTTATACAATTTCACTATTACAAAACTCAACATTTACATATACAAAAACAAATCTAAATCCTACTTAGGGTGGGCTTCTATTGTCAGGTTTCGCCCTCAAGTGGTATGTGCATGTCGTGAATGTCCTCTTTCTACATCTATACCTGATGAAACACCCAATGCCTTTATACCTTAAATGGAGAAACATATAACATATAATGACCACTCGCAGCGATCCCACTCTCAGTGATACATATACAATAGCTTATAAACATATACTTCTTTTTACATATCATATGCATCTTGTGATCATTTTGCTTATTTCATGTTTTTTCTCATGTGTCATGTTTCATATTATCATATAACATCTTGTATCATTTTTTTTAAGCCTCAGATATTCCAAAGACGTGGATGTGAGGATAACTCGTGATATACCCGGGAAGGTATCATCACTGTACGAAACAGTGACCTATGCTTATACTGTATGACCCAAACGTGGCCGTATATACCCGAAGGTATCATCACTGTACGAGATAGTGACCTATGCCTGTATTATGTGACCCAAACAAGGCCTTTGTAATGACCTAAACGGAGCCGCTTTAATGACCCAAACGGGGCCAACTTATAACTTGTAATCCCTCATAGGCAATGCCTACTTGTCCATCCACTTTGGAATATATGAAAGAAATCAAAGCTATTAGGTTTTATCCGAGTAAGGATATCATATTACCATTTACATCTTTGTATTACTGCTCATGTGTTCATTTCATATATCAACCCTTCTTTTTATTTATTTATCACATTTCACGAACATTTTCTACAAACAACGCTTCACTTTAATGAATTTTCTGGACTTAGTGGGGTCTAAATTTGAATACACTTTATTTCAAGGAGATTTGTTCTCCTAGAAGTTTAGGTTATCCATAAATTTGAATCACTCAATTTGGATGAGTGAAACTCAATTTACGTTTAAATACAAAACCTGCTCGAAACACAAAACTGTGACGAACTGAATTAGAATCGAATTCGAAAATAAAGCCTCACTTTGACGAATTTTCTGGGTCCAATGGGGTCCAAATTTGAATACACTTATTTCAAGGAAATTTGTTCTCCTAGAAGTCTAGTTTATCCAAAAATTTAAATCACTCAATTTAAATGAGTGATGGCCAAGTTATGGCCATGAAAAAAACGTGAGTTTTGGAAAAAATTTGATTACATCTCCCTAAAACCCCAAAATTTCCTTTATACATACATTCCTAAATTGAGGATCACAACCAACTCAAACAACCATATAACACATTTAGAAGAGTTAGAGTTTTCCTAACTCAAACATAAACAAGGAAGGAGTTTGAGGAGTTTCCAAACCTTGTTTTCTTCTTTTGAAACAAACTTTTCCTCTTCCTTCTTCTACCAACCAAGAGGAACCAAAACCATGGATTGCACAAAAGCCAAATGACCTCCTTTCCTTCTCCACCGGAATTTCTCTAGCCCTAGTTCCTCTCTTTCACAAATGAGAAAATATCTCATTCAAGACTAAAATTTGGTCTTATCTTTTTTCCTTCACAAGGCCTTGTTTGGCCAAAGCCATTTTTGGCTTTTTTTTTTCCCTTTTTGCATTTTAGTCCTTTATTTTTTTTTCTTCTCAAGAATTCAATTTCTCAATATTATTCTACTTTGGCATGTAAACGATATCTTATGACCCTTGAGTCCTTAATGTGACATTTTACTATTTTACCCTTGACTCTTGCATTAATTTCTGTTTTATTATTTTTCGTTCTTAGCAATATAAATTCCTGAAAAATACAAATTTAACTTATTTTATACCCTAAACAAGATATAAAGCTGCGAGGGTATATTTTGGGGTGTTACAATTCTCCCTCCCTTAAAAGAATTTCGTCCTCGAAATTATTAATTTAATTGATTAGTCATGTATCAGAATTTCATAGTCAGCTTCGGCTCCCACGTAGCGTCCTCCCCGCCATGGTGTCAAGCAGTACTTCACTCACCCAGATTTCATGCCCGCAGAATCGTTTCACTTCTCGAGCTAATATAGCTTTCGCTCTTCATCATAGGAGAAATCTTTGGCAGACTTGCACCTCTCAGACAAAGTGTGATATGCGATCTGCCCTGACCAGATTTCAACATGGACACATGAAAACATCATGTAAGTTGGGCCAACCTCCCAGAGTGAGTTACACCGATAAGCAATGCGCCAATTCTTTTTAGGATTCATGCGCCTAATGAATCTGACTCACTCTTCCTTCTCGCCAAACCATAGAATCTTCCTCGACGGTGATACTTTTAAAATACTTTATCTCCGACTTCATTCAATATATTTCCTTCAACCTAAGATATGATTTTCATTTGTCGATCACTAGTAGCCTTTAACCTTTGTTGAATAACCTGAACTTTCTCTTCTATTTCTTTCACTATATCAGGACTAATAACCTTATGCTCGTTCAATTTTGTCCAACATACAGGAGTTCTACATCTCTTGCCATACAAAGCTTCATAAGGGGCCATACAAATACTAGACTGATAACTGTTATTATAAGCAAATTCCATAAGAGGAATATACATATCCCAACTTCCGAAAAAATCTAGTGCACAACCCCGAAGCATGTCTTCTAACACTTGAATCACTCTCTTTGACTGTCCATCTGTTTATGAAAGGAAAGTTGTACTAAAATTCAGCCTACACTGCGCCGACTCCAGAATTCCTTCCAAAACCTGCCACTCTTCAACCAGCTTCCCCCTCTCTTTTTTAATTCCTTTTTCCTCCTCTCCTTCCCTCCTCTTCTTTTTTTTTCCTCCTCAAGTTTTTTTTTTTTTTTTTTTTTTTTTTTTTTTTTTTTTTTTTTTTTTTTTTTTTTTTTTTTTTTTTTTTTTTTTTTTTTTTTTTTTTTTTTTTTTTTTTTTTTTTTTTTTTTTTTTTTTTTTTTTTTTTTTTTTTTTTTTTTTTTTTTTTTTTTTTTTTTTTTTTTTTTTTTTTTTTTTTTTTTTTTTTTTTTTTTTTTTTTTTTTTTTTTTTTTTAAATTTCTTTCTTTTTTCCTTTTTTCTCCTCTAAACTGGATCATAATGCAGACACTATAAATATCTGAATACCATGTAACCGGACAATTTCATTCACTTCCGCTAGCTGATCCATGGAATAGTCAAGTCGGACTGGTAAGAAGTGAGTAGACTTTGTTAGTATGTCCACAATTACCCAAACATAATCATGTTTCTTTTTGGTGAGGGGAAAACCATATACAAAGTCCATAATAATGTTGTCCCACTTCCATCGGGAATCGAAGAGATTTAAATAAACTCGGGATTTTACTTCGATGTTCAAATTTTTACTTACAATGCTTTTACATTTGAGACATATACTTTCATTACATCCTTTTTCATCCCCTCGCCACCAATAGTACTGCTTCAAATCCCGTACATCTCATACCTCCAAGTGACGCATTATATGGTAAATACTGTGATTTGCGGGCTTACACATCAACTTATTTTTCAACTCCATGTCATCTTGGTGACACATAATCTTCTTTGTAAAACAAACCCATTTTCTTATCTATAAAATAGTCAATCTATTCCATTTCTAACTAACTGTATCATCAGATTGACATCATTCTTTTCGAGCATCTCTTATCATCATTTTCAAATTAGAAATAACTCTACTGAGCTTCACAGCTCCATCATATCAAATCTCCAATCACAATGATTCAAGGACAGAGCGGAAATCATTTTTCTACTTAAAGCATCAGCCACCACATTAGCTTTTCCTAGGTGGTAATCAATTATGCAATCATAGTCCTTAACCAACCCTAGCCACCGACGTTGCCTCAAGTTCAATTCTTTCTGAGTTAACAGATACTAAAGACTCTTATGATCTATAAATATTCTACATTTTTCACCATATAAATAGTGTCGCCAAATTTCCAAAGTGAACACTACCGCTGCCAACTCTAAATCATGTGTGGGATAATTCTGCTCATGTGGTTTTGATAAGCCAAAAGCGTGATGTGTGATTTGCATAAGCTAGGTAAACACCTATGTGCGCAAGTGCACTCATCGTATCAAGTTGTATAGTTTACCTAAGTACGAATATCGATCCACGGGGCGAAGTGTGTTGACTATTGAAATTGGCCCTATGATATTATCTGAACTTAAACTCTTAATGAATATCTAACTAATGTATCAAATTAAAACTAAGTCTAATTAACTTGTGAAATCATTTTTTATTTATTTTTTTGATAAAACAAGGGTTTTGTCTCCCCCTGCCTCATTTGATGGATGTTTACCTAGAGGAATTACTATTCAGTCTATTAATGATTTCTTGATGACGGGGTGATCGTGCCTACAAGATACCCTCTCACAAGATATATCCACCTATCTCGCCAATAAGGTTAGGTGCATCTCTTGTAACACCCCGAAATGTACCCTAGTAGTTTTCGGACTTGTTTAGGGTATTATTAAGCTAAATGGAATTTTTCGTAATTAAAACGATAAACCCGGAATTAATCATAAAGCCAAGGGTAAATTAGTCATTTACCACTTGAGGATATGAGAGGCATAAATCAATAAGTTTATATGCCATTATGGAATTTGAGAAAGATGAAATAGAAATTAGAAGAGAATGGAAGGACCTAAGGGTAATAATCTCATAAGATTGTATGCCAAAATAGAAATTGAATAAGTTAGATTGAAAATAATAATGAGTTAAAGGGCTAAGTAGCAAAAATGAGAAAATAAGCCAAAAATGGCTTTCCAAACGTGGCCTTAGGGGGAGTGGATAAGAGAAGACCAAATTTGGTCTCATTTGGGGGAGAACAAACCGTAGGGAGAGAAGAGAGAAAGAGAGAAGAAGAAGAAAAAGAAGAGGAAGAGGAGAAGAAGAGAAGCCAAGCAAAAAGGTATGGATTTCTATGATTTTTGGTATGGAACTACATGGAATTTGAAAGTTTTGTATGAATTTCCATGTTTGTATAGTTATTAGTTTGTCCCCAAAAACTTAGGGTTTTGTTAGGATTTCTTCCTAACCCTAAAATTCTTAAAAGTAAGCTTGGTAAAACCTTGAATAGTATAAGAAGCATATGAAATCCTCTCGGTGATGGATTCATAGTTCAATGGCAAGTAATTTGTTGTTAGAATAAACCCTAACTAATCTACATGTTAGGTTATGTATGGGTTAGATCCATATTATAGTTGGTTTGAGAGTAATTCATGATAGATTTTTGAAAGAAGATAAGAAGTGAAAGAGGATTTGAGTAGAAAAGAGATTTAAGATGAATGTGAAATGGCTTGATGTGTGTATGAAGTATAGAGTTGAATCAAGTGGAAAATATGGAGAAAATGGGAGAAAACACATTCTGGGCATTTTTCTAAGTGACATGTAATCGGTACACCTCGAATACGCACTCCATACGTTAGGTTCTCGTCATTTCATTAACATGTACCTGACAAGTCAAAAATTGAGACATGTGATGCCTCGCTTTCCTATTTCGACCAATTTTCTTATTTTAGCCATAACTTTCTCATTTCTTATCCGATTTGAGTTATTCAAGTGGTTAATTAAAATAGACTTCAAGGAGAACCAAACATCCAGAAATAACCATCGTCATATTATGATTCTAGGTGGCCCAAAAATTCACTCAAAGTGGGGCCATGTACAAGCGAAATTCTGGTTTCAGTTTTGAACATAGAATTCCTGTGTCTAGTCATAACTTTAGTTTCCCTAAGTGGTTCGATTTGGGTTGATTCCAGTTGAGCAGTAACCCTTAGCACCTTAGCTTTAAAAGAGTACAAAGAGATAGTGTCAAATATGAAGTTAAGACCCCGGAAAAAATGAGTAATACAAACTGTCCCTACAGACCTAGAATTGACTAGCTTTGGCATGAAAAATGCCATAACTTTGGGCTTTCTGATGATCCGATCGATTGATTCCACCCTGGCAAAGTAGATCTGCAGAGGAATAATAATATATGAATGGAGTGTGTGATTTCATAGACATTATACTTACATAGTGAAGTGCTACATGTAATAGGCATGAAACAAGGAAATTATAAAATGAAATATGATGATGTGTTCATGAAACATGAAAATAAGGTTAACACGATATTAAGATGTTACAAGTGAATGGCATAATATGAATATAAGATTATATGATATGAATATATGAAAGACATACCTAATTGAATAGATGGAATGATGTTAGGAACACGATAGAAATGCAAATGCTAAGAACAATAGAGATAAGTAAAAGATGACAAAGCACGTTAATTTAGTACCTGTACACGAATGATAGGTATATATGAATATATAAATGAGTAAATGTATGCACGAGGAAAATATAGGAATATATGTATTATAGAGAAATATGAGAACCGTAATATGAAGCTACAGATATGAGAACGAATACAAATTAAAGAATGACAGATATATTGCATAAAGAATCGCGATAACAATAGTTATTCATGCTTATGATATGTACGTAAAATGAAATGAACCATCATCGTGGTTCCACTGCAGGGATAGGGACGGCATGCCACAGAGAATAAGTCCTGGGCAAAGATATGTCTCCCGTTTCGACATCGGCGCCCACCGGCCGACAGATAGATCCCGCTTTGATCACGGCAACCTAAAGGGTCACCACAAAGGCCTTCGGCCCCAGAAGGTCATCAGTTCGCACAATGATACGCCTCCTGCCCTTTCATAGACCACTGCTTCAGACAAGGAGCAATGCCTGCCTATGCTTCCTCGATCCACTTATTCGTATTTCATGTGCATGAAAGTGAAAGTAATATGAAAAGTATAACACGAAAACAGTATATGAAATTAGTACATGAATACAGTACATGATAACAGTACGTGAAAACCATATATGATATGACAAAGCATGCACATGAAAGTACATGAAAACATATGTGAAAACATATGACAATATATGAGATGATAGTAAAAGTACAAGTCCTGTACTCCTACAAGGGATATGAAAGATATGATATGAAAGTATTGGCTTTAAGCCAACACAAGAAAAGCATGTAGTGATACGGTATAAAGTATATGATAGAATAAGAACGTACAAATGTATATGAAGTATACGAATAGTACAAGATGACAGTATATGACAAGAATAAGATGAAAGCATATAACATGAAAGTATATGATAGTACAAGTATGAATATGCATATATGAAAAGTATAGATACAGCACATGCCAAAGACATAGAATAGAGACATGACTTGCAACATGAAAAAGACTAGTAAAATACATATGAAAAGAGTAGATGCATATAATATGAACCATATGGGAGGAAATATATAAGATGATAAGTGTTAGAGTTATCTCTATATGAGCTATAAGTATAAGAATCATGTATGTTTCTTTGAGGATGATCATAGTTATTGGTCACCTGCAGAGAGAAATCCCACTAAGCGAAGCTTAGCACGGGTATTCAACCGTAGGTAACTAAGAGGAGGCAAGGGGGACAGACACCCACACCACAGACAAAGCATCTCAGATAAGCCACTCAAACACGCTCCGCGATCTCGCGATGTTTTTAGATTAGATATGTATATGTATAAGTAAATGGGACTCGTGATATGTGTATAGATTTTGATAAGACACCACTGCAAGACTTTTGTATATGTAAATGATTTTATTACGTAAATTGTGTTTGTATACCCATAGTACAAGTTCGCCTCTAAGAAGAAAAAAAAAAAAAAACAGTAAGGAGTCCCAAGATAGCTCGCGCCTAAACCATTCTGACAGCTTAATCTGCCTGACCGGAATCGAGGCGTACATCTCCGCTCTCACTTAATTAAACGCTTAAATGCTCAAATCCTAATCGCCACACTCAGAATTGGGATATCTCTATTCACCGATTAACCAAGGGATGATCTACTCATATTCATGGGAGTCCTTATCTCTCGACATATGTAGAACAATCGATATAAATCATGAATAAACTGAATAATATAAGATTTAAGCCTTAATCCATATAACTGAAACAGGGTTCAACAAAACCCTAGAAATAATTCTAGAACATATCCCAATTAAATACAGGCATGGTTCTATAAATCATGAATAAGTTTGAGAAAATGAATACAAAAACAGAGTCTTTTTCGATCTCTCTGCCGCTACGCTGCTTCCTCATTCCGTCCAGACGCCTCGACATAATCCTCGAAATTAGGTCTCACGTGCTTTTTATACTCGTTGCAATCGCGAGAACGTCACGATACCGAACGCTGTGACATCGGGTCACCTGACTTTTTCTTCTATCGACCGCACGCCGCGGATGTCATGACGCCGCGATGATGGAACGTCACACGTTGTCGCTGGGCTTCCAATTCTTCTTCTCATAGCTCTAAAAGATTTTGAAGACCACCTTATTCACCCGCAACGAATACGCAAGATCCAAAATCGATATCGCAATAATGCACTTATTAAGATATAAAATAAAGCTAAAACGCAAGTAAAGGACGTTGTGTATGACATGAGTGTTTCTGTGACACCATCATACCCCTAAATCTTAGCTTCGTCATTCCCAAGCAAGAAACACTCTAAAACCGCATTAATAATAAGAAACTAACATACTAATACTCCACGACATGATCAGGATGCGATACTGGCTAAAAGGAATGATCAAAATGGACCCACTCACAAGCCTTGGCCTTTTTTTACAAATTTCCGTAGGATCCATAAGATGGGTTTGAATTTTCGAAGAATTTAGTTGAAAACAAAGCCACGACAAGGACTCAACCTCCTAAGCTTTCAATAAATTCTTCCTAAGCAGATCATGTAAGATTCGATACATGATCTCTAGCATATAACTCTGCTCCTGGGTGACTCCCAAACTTGAACTAACTTAATTACTTAGAGAGTCTAACTACTAAGGATAAGAACGCACTCCTTTTATTCAACTAACTACCTACTCATGAAAGAAATATCGCGTCTGTGAAGTTTATGTTATGTTCATGTGAATGGGATTCGTCAGGATCAGCCCACTAGTCAAGTTAAGGGTACTTAAGAATTCAATTCTCGAACAATTCCTAACACTCAACTAAACCCATGAGTCCTAAGCTATAGGAGACTCCCATCCTCTGTCCCATGTAACTGCAACAAGCTCAATGGCTCCCGCCCCGATTGCTTAGTGGCATTAGGGCTTCTCAAAAGCCCCCTGACCGTGCCCAGGATTCCGACTAGAAGCTCCCACTTATTCTATTCATACTTTCTCTTTTTTTTTTCCTTTTTTTTCTTTTTTATTATTATTTTTTATTTATTTGGGGCTCGATGGAAATCCTCTTTTTTCTAAGGTGTCCCATCACTTTTAGTGTTTAGAAACCCCTAAGGTTTGTTGAACCTTAGTAAGCCGGGTTCGGAGCCTAGGTATACCCTAGAGATCATATGTGTGTGTGGGGTGCCAGAGAGACTCCTTGGAGAATTGGTTTGAATACCTAGGAGGATTCACCATATCCCCTTCACCTATCCAACATGTAATTCCCGAGCATCTAATAACAACCTACGTATCCTTTCTGATTTATACTGTATTTTCAAAAAGTTCATGTCAAAAGGATCTCCGACTGCCAATCATGGCATCACTCACACAACTACCTAAAACAACCCTAAGACTCGAGACAAACTAAAACAGGGAACCCCCAGTAAACAGAAACACATAAATAAACACAACCGAAGGCACCGACCTAAACACCAAAGAAACCCTAAACAAGGAACACATAAATAAGAATGGAAATAGACACATGGCAGAAAACACCGACATAAGCACAAAAACAAACCAAACACAAACCAACCCGATCACTTACACCCCAAACAAGTGTGAACAATGTCCTCAATGTCAATGAAAGAACAAGAGAGGGTGTAGTGAACTTCCCTGGTGATCGCCTGGATCACTGCGGTGGCGGTGGAGGTGGTAGGTGAAAGGCGAGGAGCTGTGCCAACCGATCCCTGAGATGGAGGGACCGCTTAATCATGTGAGGATACCGCTGCCATACAAGATCTGCAGCATGCCCACCGAGGGCCTCCATCTCTGGTCACAGGACCCTGCTCCCAGTCTCATCCCAAGATGCATCAAAACTGGGCAAAGGAGCTCCTGACCTTGGGGTCCCCCAGTGGTGGTGGAAGCTGATTAACCGAGTCTCTCCTCCTGTGAGATGGTCAGTGTGGTGGTGTCGGGTAAAGGTCCGCTCGCCTTCTTCCTAAATATACGAAGAGCCCAAACCTAGGATCTGACACGCTCAAATTTCATCCTCACCTATGGTTTATTTCGAGTCGCACACCTCCTTTCTAAATTCGTACAATCTTATTATCCTTCTTAACCATAATCGCCTGACGGTGTATCCAAGCCTCATTATCCCTTTAAGGGCACCTCATTGCTTGCATAGGTCGAGATAAGGAAGGATGTCTTAGGTCCATTCGCATCTCTTGTTATGTGAGATCAGATCCTCTATAACCTGCCCAACATCAAAGGGTATGTCCTGGAAAATGGCAAAGTTAAGCAAGGCTCGCTTAGCAGTCACTTCACACACATTGGTCGTCGGAATGAGACGCGATGTGATGAAGTGATGTTAGACCTTAGGAATGTAGGCCAAATAACCTTGAAGTGCACTGCGTGCCCTTCATTGTTAATCTTCCACTCACCGAGCCCATTGGTCAACAACCTAAGGACCTCGGGGTAATTGGGTTGCTCATGGAGCCATCAAAGTCTTCATAAGTTAACCTGCTCTAGGTTATAACAATATCGCTACAGACTCGCATCAGTCTACAACAACTCGCAGACCAACCTTTTTCAATACATGGAGTGCAAGATTGGATAAATTCGTACTCACACTCTCGTGGTACCGGGCTGAGGTCGACATAATGCCCGCCATCTCTTATTCGCAATCGCTTCATAAAGAAGTCATCGGGTGGTGGAAACTTCTCTCCTTAATGAACGACTCATTTTGTGAGATGAGGCCTAACTTCCTGTCAAGGCTCATTGACAAACTTGTCATGATCGTAACTATGTGCAAGCTCCTCACTTGCCTGACCTCTTCTTAGCTGGGCCATCTTTAATCTCTACCCGATTAGGCAATTTATAAGGGCTAGTTGAGCTAGTGGTGCTTTCTCACCTCTCCTTAGCCTCTAGACCTCCTAACAACTTGTGATGCAGTGGGGTCAACTTGCCCAAGCGAGGTTGCCTAATAACTCTCTTAGGCAAATGGTCGAGCACCTAATGTGCACTTTGGAGATGGGCTGTGTGACTCTAATCTAGGATTGCTAGTATTACTAACCCCTCCTAAGGTGCCTTCATAAACCCTGCATAAGATTCCAAAGAATAAAAACCCAAGCCACTGAAAGTGAACTAACCCCGACCTTAAACAAACTGAGTGTGGCTCCAAACGATGCGGGCAATCGGTGAATGGTCGTCTATGACTCCGGCCGTAGGCTTATGGGGGTCTCCTAGAACCAATTGGGACAAGCTTTGCTCGGGTTTCTAGGCTCTGCACAAATGGGTGTGCTCTAAGGATTTTTCCAAGAAAGACGAAAAAGAAGAGAATGAAATGTTCGGGCTTAAAACAGGAGCCCGCCGCGACGCTCAAGTCCAACGCCGCAACATCTCGAGAGTATACACTAACGCCGCGACGTTAGGGATCCAACATCGCGAACGCCCAGAATGTGGAGGCAATGTCGCGACGTTGCATCCAACGCTGACGCTCCGTGAGTCCCTTAAGCTAACGTCGCAATGTTGAAATCCAACGTCGCGACGTTCTTAAGCATGTTGAAATCTGAAGTCATGACGTTGAGGCCAACGTCGCGACGTTATAGAGAGGGGTACAAAATGGGGTCTTCCAATGTCGAGATCGGCCAGTTCCAACGCCGCGACGCGGACAAAGGCTCGGATTTCGTTCTTTCAACATCGACGCTATGACATCGTACAACGCCGCAATGTTAGCGATCCAACGCCAGCGACGCGACGTAGAGGTCAAATTCAAAAAAAAAAAAAATTGGAAAACTTTCTAAGTAAGAGAAAAACCTCCTAAACATAGCTCCAAGGCTGTCGTACTCCCGAAATGAGCTTCTCGAACTAGTTCTCTGATTCGTGTCACAATAGGTGTATTGGAATCAACAAAATTTATAAACCTAAATTCCTCCTACTGCCATAACAAAGCTATCAGCAGATAAGGTTTCAGTAAGCCTAACATGAATGGGTTTTCTCGCACAAATGATTTACAATGAAGCGCCAACCTGGTGAATTCAATTTGATTTTAAGGTCATGGTTAAAAAATGTGGGAGTTGGATGGTTGCAGATTAAAAATAAAATAAGTAAAGAAAATTGTAAAATAGAATTCCTTGCAGTGTTAGGTCATTGGGGCTGGGGTCCTAGGGCAACTGAGGTTCTCCAGGGTCCTTTCCTCGCGTTGGGGAGGATGACCTATAGTCATCTCCCAAACCGGTTCTTCATTTAACTGTAAAAGCTGACCCTAAATAATTATCTTTGAAAAATTGGCATTTGGCCCCATTGATGTCTCTGATGCTGAATAACATCACCTTGATTCACTTTCCAACATCTAATAAATGATAATTAATGAATGTCACTCGTATCTAACAATAAGCATACAATGAACTCCTAAAAAGCTTACCAAGTATTGGCTATTTACAAGGAACCGCGATCAAACCTAAAATTCGTGGGAAAATAAAATATCCTTGAATCAGCCTTCAATAACTCCATGTGATGATAACTAACCTGATGTCAATGATCTACCAATGTTAATCCAATGAACCCAAAAAGCTTATCAAATACTAATCATTCAAAGCAACCCAAAGGGACAAAGCTCACGTTTGACTAAACCATAAACGGTAGAAAATACCTCCGTTAAAAACATGGAAAACCCCTCGCTCGCTTCGATCCCCGCCTGGGCGGGCCTTCCACTCCAAGGAAAAAGGGTTTTAGCCGCTCATCCTCCGAGTTGTCATCCTCGGAGGGTGTTTGGCTACCCAAAAAGTGCCAAGAAAATGAGAGAGAAGGGAGAGAAAGAAGAAAAATGAGAAAACGGGAAAAAAGCGAGCCCCAAGGCTTCTACGCCCAAAATTTATTAATTAAGCAATCCCCTAACAGTGTCTGGTCTTAGGGATTTTGTAGTCAAAGCCCCTTTACAAAATTACAAAAATAACCTTGCAAAACCTATTACAATGGGGGCAAAAAAGGAAGAAAACCAAAAGAGACAAACAAGAAACTGGCAAGATGAAGGAAACAAAGAGCAAAAGTGGTGAAATGTTAAGCCGAGGCATGAACAAGGTCGCAGGATGCAATTTCGCAAAGGTTCATTTTCTTCACTTTCGCTTCTTCCTTTCCGGGATCTGATCTAGCAACATATTCAACTCGTGTTCTTCGTGGTTTGAATCGACTCGATAATTTTGGCCCGATTATCTTGCAAAATTCTGCAAAATTAGCCACAAAATGTGATCGTTGAATAAATAGGACCTTAATGTGCAAATCTAAGTTAATTACGCTGACATTACACAAAAAGTGTTCAAACCTATAATAAATAGGCTCAAAATAGCACTTTTTTGGACACTAATCACACCCTCAACCTACACACAAGTTAGTCCCTTAGCAATGAAAGAAATAAGAAAGAGAAAGCATATTAAAACGATAAATAAAATGATGTTCACAAAAATTATATTTCAAAAAAGGCTGTGGAATGAGTAATGCCTAACCCTAAGTAAGAATCATTTAAGCCTTGCCTAATAACTATCTGCAAGAGAATGAATGCCATACAAAATCGAGTATCAAAAGAGAGCTCCATCCTGGATCAACCAAATCTTCCATCAAAATTCAAGTATTTGCTCGATCGCTTATCAACAACAAACCGCTAAACCCGCACTCTCCCCAACCAAAGCACGCTTAATAACCTAGCACGCTAACCGACCCAAATAGATCGTGACCCAATCTTTATTCCACAATCCCTGCCAGGGTGTAATGTTAAGGAATCGACCTCACCAAAGTCCATGTAACTGGATCCAATCGATGACTCCTAAACCAATTAAGGCTTAGGCATCAAGTCATAAGGGTCTTTCGAACACTAACTCAAGTTTCACCCCTGGACCCGAATGATTTCGACCTGGAAGACCTACAACTTGCTAAACTCCACCCATCCAATCTCGTAGCTGAGCACTAAGCTCCAAGGGGTTCAACCGACTGGGCTTAGACACCGAGCTCTAGCTGCTTTCGCCATACCCCCGAACCGTGCCTCTGCTCGTGGCAAAAGCGCCGCAATTTTTTCTTCTTTTTTCTTTTTCTCGCTTTCTTTCTTTTCCTGCTTTTCTTTTCTTTTCTTTCTTTATTTCGAAGACACATCGCCTCTCTATTCATGAGGGTCCTTATATTAAAGGTGGTCAACGAAACTAGGGTAGTTATCAGTAAAGTGCTAGAGGCGCGCTGTGTTATTGAAGAAACCTATGTGCATCAGGTGTATTAGCTAAAGGTGGAAGAAAAGGTGAAATCAAAGAAGAATTTAACTAATCATCCACTCCAATTAGGCATGGAACCAATCTAACATTACTAGAATTTGACAAAGTTTCAATTTTTCAAACTACAAAGAAGGCAAAACCCAAAAAAAAAAAATGGGTGCACTTGAAAAATAGTCGTATAGTATAACAACTTCACAAAAAGAAAACCAACAGCTTCATCGTATTACAAAATGGGCTTTCTCAAATAGTAATAAAAACATAATGCAAAAGCTACTCGCTAATCCTCCCCCAACCAAATATCTCATTGTCCGCAATGGGGCTCGAATTGGAAAGTTAGAGAAGGAAGTGCTACCTCCTTGATGTGATGTTCTCGCTGTTGGATAGGATACTTCGCAAGCTTTCCATCAACACCTTATTCACTCCGTTTGGGCTTCAAATGAATAAGTTAGAAGAAGAAAAGAGGGGAAAAAATGACCAGTTAGAGCATTTTGAAAATTTCACCTTCATAAAAATTTCAAAAGTGTTCTTTCTGGTTAGATTTAGATTCTACACTCTCTAATATTTCCAACAAAGCATTCAAGAACTTCAAAACCTGAGTTCTGATGAAAAGTTATGGGCAAAACAAAATGAGAAGCAAGACAACATCAAAAATTCGCGCATGCGCGAACTTTCGCGTTGCATTTTTTATTTCATGCATACGTGAATTTTCGCGCTGCATTTTTTTTTTTTTTGATAAAAATAAAATTAAAAAAAAAAATTTTTTTTTTAGAGACAAATTTTGTTTTTATAGGAAAATTAATAAAAATAAATAAGATAAAATAAAAATAAAAATAAAAATAAAAATAAAAACATTTTCAAAAAGACTTTTTTTTTTTTACCTGACTGTTCCTTTTTTTTGTCTCATATGGTCGGCTGTGTGCTATAGAGGGAATGTGCGAAATTTCAGTATGCGACGTGACAAAGGCGAAATTGCTCCTCGCACTGGTTTTCTTCTCAGATTGTACGCTTCGGACCTCGTAAAATAAACACAAGAAAAATTAAAAAAAATGCAAAAAAATAAAAATTAACTAAAAATTAGAGAAAATCTAAGAAGAAAAATTAATGAAATCAAAATAAAATAAGATAAAATAAGATAACACAACAAAAATCAAAACAAAAAGGGGAGACTGTATCTCTAAACCAGCTTTTTAAGCCTGGAGGTCAAGTGGAACTGGTGGAGCTTCAGGATTGGGTCGGTGTCCGTGTGCTCCATGTCCCAACCAAAGACCAACCAACCGCTGTGCCATGCAAAGGTGAGCAAATTGTCAATGTCTTTGACGAGGGTAAAGTCGTGCAAAGGGCTACCAATTTCTCGAAATATTAAAATGCAATGTGATGGAAGGGCTCTAGCTTGGAGTGCTTCATGTGAATTATGTCACTTAGTTGAAAGGTGTAATCGGGTCACAGAGAAGGGCGGCTATCGTGGCTCGCATTGGCTTTAAGGCCTTCCCCGCTCCTTTTCATTACCTTCCTCACTCAACAAGGGAATGATTTCTTCTTCTTTTTTCCATGGCCCATATACTACACATAATTGTGGGGCATCCTGTAGTTCCTCAGGAGCTTCTGCTGGTTCCTCTTTCAATTCCTCCCCGAAGCCGCAGCTGGTTTCCGTTCACCCAAAATAAGGTAAGTCGCACTCTTCCTCTAGATTCTCCTCCTCTTGATGAACAAGCCGACTGGGTGAGCTTTTAAGATGGATTGGCCGCAGGATGTCAAAATTTATTATCAATTTCAGCCTGAACCCATCCAAATCCTTGTCTGTGTGGAGCTCTCCACTCGTGTCAATTTCCTTATCGTCTGACATTCACCCGCCCTCCGTCCTTTGAAATTATCCACTAGTTTGCTCAAGTTATTGTCTCGCTCTAATCAAGATGTCAACTGTAGGTCAGGTACTGAGGAGTCAGGCTTCCAATATGGTAGCCAGGAGGCAAGTCAGGAACACCCAGTGGTGCACTCATCCTATCGGGTTCCCATAGTCCTCGCGGATCTATATGCATTAGATTCCTCTTACCAGCTGTCGACTCGCCATGGAAGGTGCCCAATCCTCATGGACATATTTGAACCGAGGCTTCTTTCCGATCAGACGCTTCTTCATGTGGGGGTTCCATTTGATCACAATTCAAACCACTGGAACATGCAATCCTGCAGTAGAAACAAGGCAACCCAAGACAACACCAAAAAAACAGTCCTGCAGCAACTCCCTTTTTTTTTTTTTTTTTTTTTTTTTGAAATGAAACAAAAGAAAACTAATAAGTGTTATAAAAGAAATTCACCAAGATTTGTGATGAGGATCATGTTCCAGGCTCGTCAAATGCACTTAGCACCATCCTAGCAGAATGGCTATTTGATCGCGCCACAAGAGGGTGCTGGAACAAATAAAATTTATAAACCTGGGGTTCTCCTACCACAGAAGAAAGCTACTCGCAAGATAGTACCTGTGGTCGAACATTGTGGATGGGTTTTCTTCGCACAAATGATTTACAAGTGAAGGCCAAAATGGTGAATTTAATTGATTCAAGGTCGTTGTTAAAAAACAAGGGAGTTGGATGGCTGCAGACAAAACAAAATAAGTAAAGAAATTGTAAAATAGAATTCCTCGTTGTTAAAGGTCATCAGTCAATCCCGGGGCAACCGAGGTTCTCCAAGGTCCTTTCTCTGCCGGAGGACGTAATTTATAGTCATCTCCCAAACTACTTCTTTAACTATAAAAAGCCGACCCTAAATAATTATCTTTGAAAAATTGCATTTGCCTCCCATTGATGCATGGTCCTCGACAAAGGAATAACATCACCTGATTCACTTTCCAAATGTACCTAATAAATGATAACTAATGAATGTCACCGTGATCTAACAATAAGCATGCAATGAACCCTTCAAAAGCTTACCAAGTATTGGCTATTTACGTTGAACCGGCTGATCAAACCTAAAATTCGGGGAAAATAAAATATCTCAATCGCCTTTCAATAACCCATAGATGATAAATTCAATCTGATGTCAATGGATCACCAATAAGCATCTAATGAACCCAAAAGCTTATCAAATACTAATCATTCAAAGCAACCCGGCGGATTAAAGCCTACGTTTGACTGAAACCATAAATGGTAGAAAATACCTCCGTTAAAAACATGAAAAACCTCGCCGCTCGACCGGCCCAAAGGGCCTTCCACCTAAGGAAAGGGTTTTAGCCGCTCATCCTCCGAGTTGTCATCCTCGAAGGGTGTTTGGCTACCCAGAAAGTGCCAAGAAATGAGAGAGAAGGGAGAGAAAGAAGAAAAATGAGAAAACGGGAAAAAAGCGGGCCCTAAAGCTTCTGCGCCCAAAATTTATTAATTAAGCAATCCCCTAACAGTGACTGGTCTTAGGGATTTTGTAGTCAAAGCCCCTTTACAAAATTACAAAAATAACCTTGCAAAACCTATTACAATGGGGGCAAAAAAGGAAGAAAACCAAAAGAGCATAAAACAAAGAAAAACCCGCAAACAGGAAGGAACAAAGAGCAAAAAGTGGTGAACTGGGTTTTAGGTATGAACACAATGTCACTAGGATGCAATCTCAAGAAGGCTCCATTTTTCTTCACTTTTTTGCTTCTTCTTTCCTTTCCCCGTGGACCGACCGCAACGATGAGTTCAACTCGGTTCTTCGTGGTTTGAATTGACCTGATACTTGGCTTGATTATCTTGCAAAAACTACAAAATTAGCCACAAAATGCAATCAGTGGAATAGCAGGGACCTTAATGTGTAAATCGGGTTAATTACGCCGATTAGTACACAAAAAGTGCTCAAAACCTATAATAAATAGGGCTCAAAATAGCACTTTTTGGACACTAATCACGACGTGACAGAGAGGGTCAAATTCAAAAAAAAAAAAAATTGGAAAACTTTCTAAGTAAGAGAAAAACCCCCTAAACAAAGCTCCAAGGCTATCGTACTCCCGAAATGAGCTTCTCGGACTAGCTCTCCGCTGCCACTATTATCTCGGGTCCTGAAAACAAGCAAACAAAAGAAAATTCCGATTACTAAAAGAAATATGAAAACATGCTAAAAACTAAAAACACTCTAAACTACGCTCCGAAAAGAAAAAAAATATCAAAAAGCTTGGGTTGCCTCCTAAGTAGCGCTTTATTTAATGTCATTAGCTCGAATTCCTTGAATCTCACTGTTCCCGAGATCCCGGGACTGCATGACTCCCTACGGCACTATTTCTGGTGTGCTAAGAGGAAAGGCATGCTTGCTCGCATGAAACTCGTCCCCAAAGTATGGCTTTAACCGCTATGTGTTAACTTTAAAGGTTCCTTTCTCTAGGTGCATATTCCCCTCCTCCATGTGGGAAAACCTGAGTCACAGTAAATGGTCCCGACCACCGTGACTTTAATTTCCCTGGGAAAAGTTTGAGTCGGGAGTTAAACAAGAGGACTCATTGACCCGCCTCAAACTCTTTCCTTGAGATGTGTTTGTCGTGCTAGACTTTCATCTTTTCCTCAGATATTCACGTTCGTATGCCCCAATAAGTAATCCTTCAATACACTGAGTCAGAACACGCATTTTTCGCCGGCCATCTTACGATCCATATTCAACTCCGCCTGGGCTCCCATCATGCTTATGCCCAATTCCACCGCAAGTGACACGTCCCGAACACTGCAGCCGACTTGGTGACATTCCCAATAAGGTTCGACGTCGTTTCTATACGCCCAGAGTGCATCATCTATCTTTTTCGCCCAATCTTTCTTCGAGCTATTGAATGTTTTCTCTAAGATAGACTTGATTTCTCTATTCGACACTTCGACTTGGAAATTAGTCTATGGGTGGTATGCAAATGCAGTCCGATGTCGGACACCATATTTCCTCAACACATTGTCAATGAGTTTGTTGCATAAGTGTGTTCCCCCATCTGTGATCAATGCCCTTAGAGTTCCGAACCGAGTGAAAATATGACTTCGGAGAAAGTTTGCTACCACTTTGGCATCATTAGTTCGAGTAGGTATGGCCTCTACCCATTTCGAGATGTAATCTACTACAAGAGATGTATAGGTCGGGCCGAAAGATGAAGGAAGGACCCATGAAGTCCATTCTATGTATAGTCTACTTAAAAATGGGTTGCAAAGGCGCCATCCCGTTTTGATATGCTCCCCATTCTTTGGCATTTTCACAAGTGTGACACAAAGGGTGTGCATCCTCGAATAAGGTAGCTAATGAATCCCAATCAAGCACCTTCATAGCCTATCTTATTTCCAAAGTGCCCCCACAAAGGCATGACACCAGCTGTTAATATTTTCTATTTCCTCTTCGGCACATCTTCATCACTGTCACAAAGGTTTATACAAGATGGGTTCCTCCCAAAGAGTAGTGGCTTCAAATTGCAAAAATCTTCATTGATAACTAAATTCTAGAGGAAGCACTTTTGTTACCAAGTAATTTACCAAATGCGCAAACCACGGTACCGGCTTTTTATCTTCAATTGCCAAGAGTTGTTTGTCAGGGAAATCATCATTGATTTGAATTTCTTTACTCGGCCCCTCCAATCATGAAAGGTGGTCGGCTACTAGATTTTCAATTCCTTTCTTATGTTTAATTTCCAAGTCGAACTCTTGGAGTAGTAACACTGTAACATCCCGAAATGTACCCTAGTAGTTTTCGGACTTGTTTAGGGTATATTATAAGCTAAATGGAAATTTTCTGAAATAAAATGAGAGTAACTAAATGAATGTTGGGAGATAAGGGTAAAGTGGTCATTTACCACTTGAGGACATAAATTGCATAAATCAATAAGTTGATATGCAATTATGGAAATTGTGAAAAGAGGGGATGCCAAAGTTTAATATATATATATGTTAGATTGAGAATAATAAAAAGAGAAGGGGCTAAATAGCAAAAATGGGGAAATAAGCCAAAAATGGGTTTTTAGTCTAGGCCAAACATGGCCTTAAGCCAAAAATCTGGATAAGAGCAAAATTGGTCTCTCATTTTGAGAGACCAAACCATAGAGATAGAAGGGAAGAGGAAAAGAGAGAAGAAGAGGAAGAGGAAGAGAAGAAGAAGAGAAGAGTGTTAAGAAGGGAGATCAAAAGGTACTAAACTAACCTCGAGTATGGAATCGTATGGATCTATGAAATTTTAAGGCTTTCAGATGATTAATAGCTTGTCTCTAAATCTAGGGTTTTGATAGAATTGCATCCTAACCTTTAGATTTCTGAAATTACATGGTAAACCCACAAGGAACAGCATGAGTATGGAATCCCCATTCGAGGTTGGATTCATGGTTAAATGATAAGAATGAGTTAGGTTTCTTAGAATAAACCCTAACAAATTCGGGGTTTGATTTGTGGCGGTTGAGAATCTATTAGAGTTGCTTCGTGGAGAAATTCATGGAAGATTTTTGAGGAAAGATATGTAATGAAAGATGATTTGAGTAAAATAGATTTAGCATGAATTTGAATGGTCTTACATGTGTTTACGAGTATCGGGTTGATTCGATATCAACACATGGAAAACGAGAAAAATACACATTCTCCGGGCAATTTTAGTGATTACGTACCGTACACCCTGAACCTCGTATTCGTACAATTTGGGTTCTGCTGTTTGCCAACATGTACCAAGTGACAGTCGATCAGACTTATTACCCCGCTCTATTTTGACCAAAGGTTCGTATTTTAGCTATAACTTACTCATTTTTATCCGATTTGAGGTCTGTGATGAATTAAACTAAACTTCAAGGAAAACCAAACATTCAGAAATAGACATCATAAAATTTGACTCTAAGTGGTCCAAAATTCACTTAAAGTAGGCTATAATCCAGCCTAAATTCGTCTCGCTGATCATAGAGGCCTGTCATTGGACGTAACTGGAAGCTCATGTCTTCGATTCAAGTGATTCCAGTTGAAATGAACCCTTAGAACCTTAGCTTCAATGAATACAAAGAACTAGGCCTAGGTATGAAAGTGCCTCCTGAAAAAAATAAAATTCAGACTGCCCCTAGTGTAATCCGGAAAACCGACTAGTTCGGGGTATGTAAATGCCATAACTTTAGTTCTGATGATCCAACTGAATAATTCCAATTTCTAAGTAAAACAATTATAGAGGAGAAGAATTACTTTGAAATGATGTCCTGGACAGCACTACCGTATTGTTATCCTGAAATGCCATGGAACAGGTATGAAACCAATAAGGATATGAAACCCGAAACTGATCGAAACATGAAAAAGCCATATGTCATGAACACGGCTCGATAAGACACACAGCTCAAAGATATATGATAAAGATAATTGCTCTACTCAATTAAAGAAATTTAAATGAGGACGTCCTAATTAGTACTTCATATTCTAGTGCTTTCTAAGACTCCCGTCCCGATTAGTACTTCTGCATCTCCGATTAGTACTTCTAGTGACTTCAGCATAAGCTTCAAAGACTCCTGGTCCCGATTGTTACGCACTCCTGGGTCTCCGATTAGTGTTACTAAGACTTTGTCAAGACTTCCTAAGATCTCGCCAGGCTACTCACTTCACATCAGATAGTATCTTCGATACTTATCAGGTCGCATCCTACTCATTCCTTATGATCAGTCCGTACAAACAATATATGATAAGATTCCTCAATAAAGAATACGAGTAAAGATCTGAATGTACCTCTCAGATAATGAACTGCCTCAGAGTACCTAACCACTCCCCGTGATCCGATTAAGTTCAGAAGACCCATCACTTATCGCAAAATAAGCATGTCTTATATCAAGTATAAGTTCAAGAGTGACCTACTGTGCACTTCAAGATAATGAATCTCCAGAGTGCCCACGAGTACTTCCGTATCGCAAATGAGTACAAGTTCTCGTATACCTTACTGCACCCAGATCGCGAAATAAGCATAAGTCTGTGAATACAAGAGCAAGTCCAAAGGGTACCCCACTGTACCGAATAAGGAATTGCAAGACCTACTACATTATGCCGTATCAAGCCCGCGTAAGATCCAGAATACTAGATAAGATCCGAAATACAGCACAAGATCCGAAGTACAGCACAGTTCAGAATACAAGTATAAGATCCGTGAATCCAAGATAAGATCCTTAAGACAAGGATATGCCTAAGAAGATAGCACAAGATACAAAGCATTCAGATAACTATACTGCAAGACTCACTGTGCTTCTATATCTCACACTCTATGAAACTGGCGGGCATTCCCCGTGATCCTGACACTCGAGTACCTATGGGTACTTTTGTATCCGACACTCAGCATCTTTCCTGCATTCCGCATAAGCCCTGATAAGGATAAACCTTAAGAGTATTCACGTACCCCATATGAGTATAAGATAAGTTTGATATAAGCACAAGTGTGCTACCGACATTTCCTTTAACCAGTAGTACTTACTGCACTTCCGTGATAAGAACAAGTCTGTATCACCAAGATAATGCTCCGTAATATCTCTCATAGCACCTACTGCATCTCCAAACAAGTGTAATTTCCGTAGTATAAGTATAAATCCTATGATATAAGTATAAGTTTGTATAACCTAGGGGTACCTCGATATAAGAATAAGCTCTGTAACTCCTACGGGAGTCCTAAATGAACATAAGTCTGTTATAAGTATAAGTTCCATAGAGGCTCAGAACCCTACAGAGTGTCCCGAATGAACATAAGTCCTGTTATAAGTATGTTCTATAAGAATAAGCTTGCGTAACTCCTACGGAGATCCAAACATGCATGTGCCCCCGTTATAAGTATACTTTATATAAGTCCATGACATGAATGCATGAAATTTCGACATCCGGCACTGCTATACACTCATTATAATCAGGTATACGCACGTGTATCGCATAAGTTATAGATATGTTTCACTAAGATTAAAGCTTAGCACCTGCTTTAATCCATGTAGGTACGTGAGAAGACGTTGAAAACATCCGCATACAAATGCCAAAGATACTAGTAGGGTTCATCACGTATGTTCCATGCCTGACTAGAAATGTAAAAATATAAGTAGATAAGTGAACGGGACTCAAGATAGGTATATAGATTTTTTATAGACACCAAATCTGTTGGTAGTTCTTGTATGTATATGATATTTCCGATTTTGTTATAAGATGTGGGCCATACCCACAGTGTACAAGTTCTAGCTTAAAAAAAGTCCCAAGATAATGGTCTCAAGACCGAACTCCTAAGCTCGGATCCGCTAATCTGCCTGACCGAATCGAGGTATGACAAACACCCACCGTGACGCCTCGATGAAGGCCCTGTCATCAGTAATTTTATGGTTGAATGGTCTGCAGTACTATGACCCTATTACTAATTATACTACTAACTCAATGAACACAAACACAATGGTTAGAGTTTTTCGCTTGTTGTGACAATCGAGCCGCACATCATTCAATGTCCAACTAGCATAATAGATAACCTAAAAGTTCGGTCCCTTTTTTGGCCTAACACCGCCCGATCAGACAGTCACCGTGATCACACATGAGTTCAAAAGGAAGATTCCACCAAACGCCACTAATGACAGTGGTCGAGATTAACTTTGCCTGAGAAACAAGAACGCCGTAGCACCGATCATCAAACTCAAGGTGCTCCTTGAATGCTGTGATATTCGACAAGGGCTTAGCTATTTCGGGAGAAACTTTATGAATCTCCCCTCAGAGAAACTCATACTCCAAAAAGCCCTATTCCTTTCAATCTAAGATTTTTCGGGCAAGAGCTTTCTATCAAGCTCAACCTTAGCTTTATCTACCTCGATTCCTCTTTCTGATATCTGGTGTCCCAATACAATACCTTCATTCACCATGAAATGACACTTCTCCTAATCTCAAGATAAGGTCGTTTCTCACATCCATCTACTGCCTCAGTTCTCTAAGCCATTATCAAAAGATTTTCCTAAAGACGTAGAAATCCATACATATCATTTCCAATAGCTTCTTCAACCATGTCCGAGAGTATGGCCACTCACGCAGTGGTTGAAACATGTCCAGTTATAAGATAAATTTCAAAGCGGCATTCGCCTAAAAGCAAACATACCATACGGGCACGTGAATGTTGTTTTATCTTGGTCCTCCGATGATATAGTGATATGATTATAACCCGAATATCCGTCTAGAAAACAGTAATACTCATGCCCCGCCAAATTTTGTCTAAAGATCTCGATCCAAAGAATGAAGTGGGAAATGATCTTTCTAGTTGCCTGATGAGCTCCTAGTCTATGCAAATCCTCCATCCTATAACTGTTCGAGAAGGTAGCAATGTGTTACTCTCAGTCTGTATCACTATGGTCCCTCCCTTTTTTGGGACAACTTGTACTGGGCTTACCCACGAACTATCAGAGATGGGGTAGATTACTCCTACATCCAACCACTTCAACACCTCTTTTCTTACCACCTCCTTCATTGTCGGGTTTGGGCCTCCTCCGAGCTTCTATCGATGGCTCAGGCCCATCCCCTCCACAGATCCTAAGTGGCACACACACGGAGGGACGAACCCTTAAATCGCTTAGAGACCACCTACTAGCTTCTTATGATCCTCTTCGAAGCACTTCTCAAAAGTTTCTCTTCCACCGTTGTCGAGATGCCGATATGATAACCCAGAGGGGCTGAGGATTCCCCTAGGTACGCATACCTCAAGTGACTAGGGAGTGGATTTTTCTCCAACTGTGGTGGTCGCTCGACCGAGGGCACTGATGTCTAGGTGTTCTCTCCCAACGACTCATAATACTTCCTCCTTTTCGGCTGGAAGGAGTCCATCCACTTCACATACTCTTTGGCCTCTTCACTTAGCTCTTCCTTAGAACTCTACACAAGGCTAGCCTCCAAAGGGTCAATCAAACCACTCTGGCTAGGCACTATAAATTTACGCTCTATCACGGCACAAAGGTCACTCCGCTAGATGCCCCACGCATTACATACGCTAAACTGACTTCATCATCCTCGCACTTGGGCCACCTTTCCTTTCCGCACATCAATCATAGCCTTCAGCTGTAAAGCAGTAATCCATAGTAGATCGAGTTTGAATTCCAAACCCAATCAGCTTTTAAACGGATAAAGGCATGAGGTTAATACTAGCTCCCAAGTCACATAGGGCTCTCTCAAAGATCGAGTTCCCTATCTTACAAGGAACTGAAAAGTGCCTAGATCCTTCAAATTCTATGGTAACTTCCTCTAAAGTATAGCACTACACTCTTCTGTAAGATTCACTGTCTCGAATTCTGATAACCTTCTTTTTCTAGAAAGTATATCTTTCATGAATTTGAAGTAGTTGGGCATCTATTCTAGTGCATCTGCGAATGGAATGTTGATATGCAGTTTCTTAAATACTTCCATGAATTTAGTAAACTGCTTATCCAGTTTATCCTACCTCAACCGCTAAGGATATGGTATCGTGCATTAGCTCGCTAGAATCGCTGCTTTTAGCTTTCTTCCCATCCGATGTGCCCCGCTAGCTTCTTTCTCGGGCACTCCCCATCCTCTCGATCTTCGAAATGCGACCATTCCACCACCCGCTCCTTCTTCTTACGACCGTGGTGGGCCCCGTGTAGCTAGCTCTCTACCACTTCTTAAGGTGATAGCCTTAACATGTTCCCTACCATCACCCCTAGGGTTTTTCTTTGAATTGCTTGGTAAGGAACCTTACTGCCTCTCAGTAAGTATGTTATCCATTTGCCTCATTTGCACCTCCAGGTTTCTCAATTGTGCTGCTTGATTGTTTAACTAGGTGGCTTGGTTTTGCATATTCACTTTTGTCTCATTCATAAAGGCGGTATGAGAAGTGAGCATTTGGGCAAGGGCTTGTTCCAAGTCCACTTTTTTCTCTAGTAGCGGTTTGCTCACTAGGGATGGCGGTATGTTGTTCTGATTGTTTCTTCATCCATAATTCTGATTGCTCTGATTATTACGCCACCCTTGGCCCTGATTCTGGTTCTGATAATTGTTACTCCCATGTCGACCCCGTCGTTATGGCTTATCAACTCGAATATTAGGCATGCTCTCACCGTCGTCCCGACCGACATTCCGCATCGGGATGTGCTATCCTCCTACGTGACCCTGCGATAACCCCATGGATCTGGTTTGAACTATGATTTACTGGGCATTCCCCGCTATTTAGTGAGTCGCACTCCATTACGAGTAACTAGGATTACTAAGAACCTCATATCCGTGCTCCCACAAACTTTCACGGTAATCCTATCCCTAAAGTAACTGGACGGGTGTTAGTAAAGCAAAGATCCTCCGTGATTTCATAGGTTTGGTCCGTAGTTTTCACACGCACCCCCCCGCCGAGGCATCTATCACTGCTCCGGTCACATCCTCAAACCGTTATAAGGCATGGACTCGTGATCCATCTACACCGCAAAGGGACACCTCCTTAACAATTCATGAAATCTCTCCTATGCTTCGGCCAAGTTCTCTCCCTCCAATTGTCTAAAAGTATTGATCTCTTTAACTAGTTGTGCAATTTTCGCGAGCGGGAAGAACTTTTTCATGAACTTTTGCACTAAGTCGTTCCATGAAGTAATGGAGTCCGATGGCTAACTTCATTAATTAGTTGTTCGCCTATCACCCAGTGAGAGCAACACCTGGCCTGAGCACTCTTCGCCAATTCCCATTGTACTTGATCGTGTCACATATCATGAAGTTGCTAGGTGCATATTCGGATTCTCATTTTGGCACCGTGGAACAAATAAGTTCGGGCATCTCGCAAGGTCACCGGACAAATGGCTGTTTGTTGATGGGTGGTCTTCGGGGATGGCGTGACCGAACAATCAGGTGGTAAGGCGTAACTCTTCTAGCAACATAAACTGATCAATATCCTATCGTGATAAATCCGCCAGCATACGATTCCTACCATTATTCCCATCGTGACTTCTCGCGCCGCTTTTGTTCGGGTCCCGATCATGCCCTTCATTGTTCTTCATGGTTGCTAGATTTCTTGGTTATGCTTATCTTGGGCCGCTGTAAATCCAAGGTCTTTTCTGCTTGGGGATCAAACAAGGTAGTCTAACTCGACTCGTCCTGCATGCACTCACAATAACCTTCGCTGTAGTCACATGCAAAAACACAAAGACCAGATTACAAGCACTTATATAGCCCAAATAAAAAAATTTTAAATTAAATTAAATTAAATTGCAGAGTAATATCTAATTGTGCTATAGTCAATATCAACACGAAAACTCCTCCCCAACAACGGTGCCAAAAACTTGATAGGCCGAAAGCGTAATGTGTGATTTGTATAAGCTAGGTAAACGCCTATGTGCGCAAGTGCACGCATCATATCAAGTTGTATAGTGTACCTATGTACGGATATCGATCCATAGGGAGAAGTGCATTGACAACTGAAATTGGCCCTATGATATCTCAACTTAAACTCTTAATGAATATCTGAACTAATGTATCAAATTAAAACTAAGTCTAATTAATTATGAAATCACTTTTTAAAACCAGGTTTTGCCTCCCCTACCTCATTCACATGGATGTTTACCTAGAGGAATTACTTATTCAATCTATTAATGATTTCTCAATGATTCGGGTGATCGTGCCTACGATACCCTCTCGAGGTATATTCGCCTCATTCAAGCCAATGTGGTCATGTATCTCCGCTCGACCCTATACTCCAAACACTTAATCGCCAAAACCCTAATCGCCACACTCGAATCAAGATATCTCTATTCCGCCGACAAATTAAGGGTCATTTACTCATATATCCAGCCTTATCTCTCGATCTCAGATACTCAACAGCATCATGCCAATGTCACAAACATCACCATGAAAAGAACCATAGATGTAAAACAATCAATATAAATCATGAATAAACTCGAATAATATAATATTTAAGCCTTAATTCTGCTAGAATCTAAACAGGTCTAAATAAAACCCTAGAAATAATTCTAGAACATATCCCAATTAAATACAGGCATGGTTCTATAAATCATCAATAAGTTTGAGAAAAGGAATACAAAAACAGAGTCTTTTCTCTGATCTCTCTCGTTGTCACGCTTCGCTTCCCGCACTCGTCCATGGCTATTACTTTGAAAATCCTCAAAATTAGTCTCCTGCCTTATAATTCCGTTAAACGCGGAACGTTGCGACGCTGGGTCGCTCCTTGACTTTTTCTTCTATTGACCAAATGTCTCGACGTTGCTGTTAGTTTTCCAATTCTTCTTTGCGCTCCAAAAGCTCAAGACCACCTATTCACTCCTCGCAACGCACACAAGATCCAAAATCGATATCGCAATAATGCACTATTAAGATATAAATAGAAAGCAATCGTGAGGGCAAGGACGTGGGTATGACATGAGTGTTTTAGACACTCATCAATAAACAAACGTCACACCAAGACAACAACAAACAAACGTCGCACGAAAACAACAACAAACAAACATCATACTAAGACGACGACAAACACACATCGCACTAAGATGATGACTAAAACACGAAAAAACAAATGAAAACCTAGATCTCGTGGAATAACCACTTTATCAAGGAAAAGAGTGATTGAAAGAGATGTAGATTGGTGATTTAATGTCAGAATGAAAAAAAAATTACTCGTCCTTGTTTTAAAAAAAAGAAATTAGTAGAGAAAAAGTTGAGAGAAATAGTATTTACAATTAAAATTTGAGTAAAAATTTATATTATGTTATTTAATATATAAAATATATTTCATATAAAAATATTTAATTAAAAATAAAATAAGAATTTTTTATATGAAAAAGATAAAATAAGATGAATATGAGTGCGTTTGGGAGAGCTTATTTACAACTTATTTGAGCTTATCCTCTCATGTAAGTATTTTTCATAAAAATTATAAGTGTTTGGAAGAGCTTATAAAAATAACTTATAACCCTCTTATAAGCTCATTTTAGTTTATTTCAATAAACTTAACGGATAAGCTTATCAAAATAAGTTTAAAAAGCTTATAGGATAAACCTTAAAATTGATAATCTTAATAACAAAACTTTCATTTTGACAAATTATGTAAAAAATAAATAAATAAATAAATTCCAAAAAAAAATATGGAAAAAATAGGTAAATTTTTTGAAAATTTATATAAATAGGAAAAACGAAAAATAATGGAAAATAGAAACAAATCTCGAGAGAATTATGTAAAAATTAGGTAAATTTTTTTAAAATTATGTAAAAATAGGAAAAAAATGAAAATAGAAAAAAAAAAATTATGTAAAAATAGGTACATTTTTGATAAAAATTATGTAAAAATAGGAAAATAACATATAATTAAAAAATATAAAATAATTCTATTGATGATGGGAATAATGATATTTATGATGATTTTCTTGATTTAAAATTTGATGCAAATCGAGTATTTATTTTATTTTGCAACTTATAATTTTTGTGATGATGCGAAACATTAATGATGTTTGTTATTTTGTTTTGCATATTCATGATGACAAGACTAAGAATGTTTGATTTTTATGTTTGATGTTTTTACTTTATTGTATTCTATTATTAAATAAAAACTATAGATAATATTTAATGAGACATAATTTTTATTTATATTAGGTAGGGTGTGCATTACTTAAAAAAATTCGCGCCTCAAGACCCTAAGAGGCTTTTACACCTCGGTGCGCGTTAAATAAACTATAAAGCTCAGGCTGTGACATCATGCTTTCAATCTATGCTGGCCCTTAGATTTTAATGAAGAAAAAAACCTAAAATATTTTAGTTTTTATAATATCTTCGATGCTTATGAAACAAAAGTAGATATGAGATAATGGTTCATTACCTATTTTCTTATACTATTACATTTGGATGATAATGTTTTTAATATAGAGTGAAACTTTACTTTAATTTAAATTTTTTATCATAGTTTCATTATATATATAATACTAATTTTTAGTTCTTTAGTTTTTTTATTTTTTAAAAATTATGACAATTGCTTATTTATTCAAACACTTTAATTGTATAAGTTCTTATGATGGTCTTTTCATTAATTTCAACTGTTATAAGTATTTGTATAGTAATGCATCCAAACACCTTAAAATAATATATAAGGGCTTTTTAAAATATGCATACAAACATAAATAGTTTATTGAATAAGTAATTATGATATAAGCTTTTATCTAATAAGCTCTAATAAATAATTATTTAATTAAGTTATTTACCCAAATACCCATCAATTTAGATACTGTGTTTTTATGCATCAAATAATTTATGAAGTTATTCCTATATTTGATGAGAGATATTTTTGCAGCATTATCTATTGAAAGGCATGGGCAAGTAGAGGGCAGTTATGGGTTTCAATATTTAATATATTATCATCTAACATTGCAAATGTATTATCCATTTGTCAATTTCTTTTTTATTAAAACTGGCTCAAATGATAAAAATAAAATAAAAGTAGAAAACTGAAATTTTGAAAAGGGAAATCAGCTTATCCGTTATTCCTTTTGAAAATATTCCAATTTTTCTATAAATTAGAATTTTATTCCTAAAATGTTCTTCTCTGAAACTGAAATTTTAAAAAGGGAAATCAACTTATCCGTTATTCCTTTTGAAAATATTCCAATTTTTCTATAAAATAGAATTTTATTCCTAAAATGTCCTTCACTAAATGCGAGGCTATATTTGGTTACCTGGAATGAATAGTGAATAGTGGAAGAAGAGAGAAAAGGGAAAATTATTTTAAGGTTTATCAATTTGATTTTATTTAAAAAAAAAGTTTACAAAATAATGAGAAATGAATGACATATTAACTCATTTTGAAAATATTTTTTAATTGATGTTGGGAGACACGTAAAGTTCCTAAAACGTCCCTTTGTCAATTGATTGAAAACCCAATAAACAAACGATGTTTAGCCCTATATCCTTTCCAAAATAGCTCTTCTTCATTCACAAACAGCGGTCTTCTTTATTCAGACCCACCGCTGTGCCTCCCATATGAAACTCAATTTTATTTTGGTTGTAAATCACTAAATCTCCATTTTGGAGTACCTAGGTAAATTTCTCATTTTTGGATCTGGGTACTTCCTGAATTAAATAAATAGGTAAGGCGGGTATGGAGGAGGAGGAGGGGAGAGAATGGGGGGTTGGCTCCCTAAGAACTCACTGCATTCCATTTCAAAATCAGATAAACTCTGGCGGATGGATGGATGGATGACGTGATCAGATTCAACGCGGTTTCTGTTGAGGTGTTGAATATGATCGGAGGAAGTGGAGGATCTCTTCATGATCTTCAATGACAACAAGTTCCATTAATTGTGGGCACCATGTGGGCCTGGGGGCCCGGCGCCCTAGCTGGGCCGGTCCAGCCCAAGAGCCCCAAAGAGATTATACCGTGGCCAACAACCGGCTCAAAGAACGCCCGACCGGGGCCTGGTCTGTAATTTAGCGAAAAAGGCCTAAGGGGCTGCCGGCCAGAACGCCCGCCAATCCTCCTCGCACGGTGCCCGGCATTCTATCCGGTCGCCTTTTATCTAGGTGTTTTCCCGACGGCACTCCACCAAACGGCCGCAACCCCGCTTCATGGTATAAGTATAAGGTCTCCCATGAGCCGGTCTGCTCGCCTCCAAGAGAATAGGAATGCATTCCTAGCAGCGGCCATATCGGGAAGGTAGTAACGTAAAAGGCAAAATAAGTCATCCTTCCCGAAATAAGAGTCACCTTCCCTTAACATTTTGGGAAGTAATCGTCTACTCTCCAAAAAAGACGGATCCTCTTTTCTCCTTCCATAAAAGAGAAGCAAGTCACACCAAACGAGGTACGACATTCTGGATCAAGATAATTGCTACTCTAAGCTCAAAGTTTTCGAAAATACTAATCCTTTGTTACTCCGGACTGGATGACAGAACACCACCGTCAGTTCTTCTATTTGTTTCAGTCGCAAAGAACCGTGAATGCTCGACGATCCACCGACTCGGTAAATCTTAGACCACAATTACGCCGTTCTGTGGAAACGAGCAAGAAATCTCGTGAGGCAGACGAGCCGTATACCCACTCCCGTGTGACCTCCCGATCTCCAAAGCTTTTGGTTATTCCCAACATCCCGGCCGAACCGTCGGAACACCAAGCATGACTAGCAATCCAACAACCAGCCCCTAAAGACCGCTCCGCTGTGAGCCAAGAGATGAAGCAAAACAAGAGGAGCAGCCCAAAGAGATGGCCGAATCGCACTAACAGCGAACTAATCAGCAGGAGGAAACGAGCACCTAGGAACTCTACTGAGTCCGCCTGCAGAGCAATCACTGAACCTCCCGCCATTTCCTCGCCTCCCGTCCTGGCAAATGTGTCGTCATGGCTGACAACATCGACCGCCGACCTGACGATGAGCTATCCTTCATAGCCTCAGCCCGCGCTGCTTCTCCATCCCGAACGCCGCGAAGCCTAATCTAGAAAAGGCCACCTCGCCGATCCAAATTCGGTTCATCAAGAAATGCAAGGCGCCTGCATGAGAACCCGCAGGGACCAACGACCGCCAACGCCTACCACCCATACGTGTCTCGACGGCGAGGGGCTTCCGCCAATATCATCCATGTAATCCACTCGGTCGCCCCGCTCGCAAATGATTTTCTCCGTCGTCTGGGGACCACAGACATCCTCTCCACTCCCTCGACAAAGATATCCTCGGACTACAACTCCCGGCTGATACCGCCTTCGCCTACGTACAACGATTCTTCCGATCCAGACGATCACATCGATTTCAACCAAGCAATGATCCTCAATGCCGGGGACAATCAACTCCTGTGTAAGGTGTTCCCACACTCTCAAGGGCTCGCTTAGCCCGTTTCACAAAGCCTCCCCGAGGATCATTGAAACACATTCGACGAACCTGGGCTGCTCGTCTCTCAAGACTTCAGGCTCACGTGACAAAAAGTGGAACATCAGCCCCTCCACCCATCCTAAACGGAAGACGAGTCCATCCCGGACTTCACGCTTGTGTTCGAACAAGCTTGGCCCAAAGAGGAATGATGTCTACAAAGATGGGATGTGCAAGACAGTAAAACTTCAAGAAGCTAGCCAACCACCCCGTTCTTCCAGTCTTTATCCCTATACCCGCCGACAACTATGGAGGAATTATATTGACGGAAGGATAAATTCTCTACGCTAGAAGATAACATCCGGGCCGCCTCACAAACCGTCATGATAACCACCTGTGAGCTAGGGGCCGGCCACTAAGGCTCGTCTGGAACTAAAGCAATGAGTGCGCCGAAGCGCCCGACGAGCAATCCGAGAAGAGGAAAGATCCTCCCCCCGCTCACTACTCTCAACACGTTTATGACCGGCCCCGCCCATCATTCGGACCTCCCACTCGCGGCCCCACCTATGAGGGCAGTGACCTGATCAACAGAACAGATCTCTACGATGCGAGTATCACATGGACCATGGCCACGAGACCAATCACTGCTATAGCCTCAAATTTCATGTAGTGCCGATTCAGCCGAAAGTGCACCTCGTGACGATACCCGAGGGAGCGACCGCAGCCGCACTCTCTCCCATAGCCTACGCTGTAATGCTTATATCAAACATGTTTCGAGACCCCGACCGACCATCAACTTTATAATTTGGGACCAAATGATCCAATATCAATCCAAGAAATAAATGGAAGAAGAATGCTCACGGCCCGTGTCGAGCCGCAGTAAAACATCAACAACCTGGGATATCACAACGCTTCGCCTGGGCCGGGACAACCCTATCATCCTCGCCTCATTAACCCTACACTGTGTCATCACACCACACTACGACGCACTCAGACCGACCGTATGTATTAACGCTTATGTACTAATGTGGTTCTTTGGTCGACCCAGTAACATGGCCGATGGCTCCATCTCCCAAATTCTTGCAGATGGGAGTCCCTGAGTAGATCATCTCGTTTCCGCAGCCGGTAGGTTTCACAGTCTAAATGGAGCTTATCATTAATCACACCGGGGACATCACCTTTTCTCACAAACCAGACTCAAGAAGTATCGCTTCTCCGAAGACCCTGGGCCATACAATGTTATCTGGTCGAGCCCGGCTACATGCCATGTGAAAGCAAAGCACCATCCACATACCACCAAACAACCGCCCACCGACCGAAGTCCCGTGGAGCCGACCTTCGTGGAAGTCGGCTTAGCCGTGACGACAATGCTAATTAACCTCAATGCAAGGGCGCGAACAAGAGAATGCTCTAGAGGAACCACCCTGAGGGCCAACCTCTTTCAATAGCACCACAATCATCACCCGATCCGCCTCGGGGACAGGGAGCCATCGGGCGCTTGATCCGTCGAAACCACACCCCTGGTCAGCTTCCGGGACATATGCATATATGTTAGTACCCTCCTCGGAAAGGGCCTAATTATGCCAGGTGATACAGTTAAATGTTGATGTATTTGCTTGGACTCACGCAGATATGACCGGGATCAGCCCCACACATGCCTCACACAAGCTAAACGTCGCCCCCGCCAAGTCGCCAACAAAAGTGAGACGCTTACCCAGACGCCACTGGGTCATCCGTGACCGAGGTTGATAATCTTCTCAGATAATGGATTTATCGCAGCGCTTAAATACCCTCGAATGGTCAGGCTAACGTGGTGGTGGTTCCAAAGAAGGAAACAAATGGAGTATGTGTGGATAGAAAGAACCGGTCGAGCCACTCAATGAGCTGCTCTGCTGCTCGGGCCGCTAGAAGCTCGTCGAACTCGCTTATTGGTTAAACCCAGCCGAGCCCAAATATCATTTCAGGCTCAGAAGTTAAATGAGCCGAAGCCTCGAGCACTCAAACCCTGGCCGCCACCGTGAACAAAGCGCTCGTGAATAGTTCGGAGCAAGCTTCGCAACCGTGCTCGTGAACAGTTCGTGGAACCAAGCTCTCGTGGAATGTGCTTGTGAACATGGAGAAGGCTTGATACACAACAAATTTTTCCTACAAATGAACATGATGAATATTTTAACTCAACTTCAATCAAGCACTGAACTTTTTATCAGTTTTATCTTTTTTTAATTTAGTCAGGAGGTCGGGCTATTTTACGAACATTTTATTTAATTCCCCGAAAGCATCATTTTTGAGGTCAGAAGTTAAACGAGCCGAGCCCGAGCACCTCAAACTCGGGCCGCCGCCGTGAACAGCTCATGAATGTGCTCGTGAATAGGCTCGTGAGCAAGCTCGCAACTGTGCTCTCGCGAAAGCAAGCCTGCAACTGGGCTCGTGGAGCAAGCTCGAGAACTGCTTTCGTGAACGTCAGGAACAAGTCAGGAAAGTTAAACGAGCCAAGCCCGAGCACCCCTCAAACTCCTGGGCCGTCACCTGTGAACAGCTCTGAACAAGCTCGAGCCTACTCCTTGTGGTCGAGCCGAGCCGAGCCTCGCCACGCCGACTCCGCCTGCTACACCCCTACGTGTGGATTACACGACCTCAACGACGCCATTCAAAAGATACCTTCCCCCGCCCGATGGGACAAATTGTGGATGCCCCTAGCGCACAAAGATGCTATCATTCCCTGACGCTCTCAGATACCACCAGATTCCTACGCACCTCCCGATGCGGAAAACGCCTTTCATCACTCCCATGGACTCTAATTGCTACAACGTGGACGCCCGCTTAAAGAACTAAAGGGCAACCTATCAAAGGTCAGTGACTAAATGTTTCAATTGCTACTTAGCACAATGGAAGTCTATATCGATGATATGTTAGTGAACCAAGCAATGGGCCTGATCACGCCGTTCATCTCCAACGTACACCGACCTCCTGGGGAGTACAGATGAAACTCAACCCCTAAATGTGCCTTCTGGTCACGCCGCCAATTCCTGGGCTTTTATGGTAACCCAAAGGGGATAGAAGTTAACCTTGACGCAACTTAAGGCCATTATTTTGCTATCGCCGCCCCGCCCCAAGAGTGACCAAGATCCAACCGCCTAATGGGCCGCCTGGGCATTTTATTTCTCGGTTCACCTGATCGTTTCAAACCCTTATTCACTACTCTGAGGGGAGCCAACCGGGCCGAATGGAACGAGGAATGCGACCGGCATTTCAGGTGAGTAACTGGCAATACTGACGTAGCCACGGATTCTCGAAGCCCTCGAAGCCGGCTGACACGCCCATCTCTACCTAGCGTACTCGATGTAGCAAAGCAAGGGCGCCCATTTAAAGAACGGACGCGTAGATCAGGCCTACACAAGAAATCCTTAACCGACACGGAAACCAGATACACCCACCTTGAACAAGCTACCTTGGCCCTACAAACAGCTCGCCCGTGGCTCACCCATACTTTCAGCTCATCCCACAGGGTGCCGACCGGGTCTTCCACCCGGAACGATTCATAAATCCGATCCGCCTCAAAGGATACTGTCAAGCAATGGAACTAAGCGAGTATGGCATCCAAGACAAGCCGAGACCTCAAAGAAGTGGCAAAGCCCTACCGACTTCCTCGTTAAACCCAGAGTCCGACATTTCGTCCCTGACGAAAAGGGTCAGGACCCTTTATGGGCCACGGGCTTCCGTGACACCGTGGCTCCAGACTTGCCTCCGCAATTAACCTCCCCAACCGAGAACTGATTGAACAGAAGTCCGCTTAGCTTCGCCTAACAACGCAGTCGAGTACTTGCCATGATAGTCGGGTTCGAACTCGCACTCGCCTGGTGCTAACAAATTTTTAACTGGCTTAATTACAAATTGTCATAGGACAAGTCAACGCAGTTCAAGTCCAAAGAAAACACCGAACGGCAACATGCTTCTCTAACTAAACGTAGATTAAGCACCCTCCTACTAAACTCGAACACGTCCCTCGTGAGAGAATCATAATGTGAAGGGTCGATGCCTTAGCCAAATACGCTTTTCACTTCATCGCAATAACTAAACAATATATCTCCTCAATATATCCTGGGCAGCCGTGACGAGGGAGGTTCCCATCCCGACGGGATCCCATACGACTTCATACCATAGAGAACTACCTAATGATAGAGCCAGGGCTCACAAAATCTCATTAAGCCTACCAGTGTTCTCCTCGCGTATCGAGTGTTATATAAACGATCCTCGGGCGCCATACCCGGCGTGCCTAACTCCTGGAGCAAGGGGCAAGATGTGTCGTACGAGCTGCCACACGAAGGTATATGCGAAATCACCGGGAAGAACACTAGCTCAACGCTCACACGTAGGGCCATCGCTCACTATGAAATCGGGATGTCACGACACAAAAAATGTGACCGCTAATGAATGTCTCCCATTCAACCGCCAAGGCAAGATTCGTCTCCATCTCTACACTGGTAGAGCTATTCGCTTAGTTGGGGGATCGATATCAGGTCTGGCTCTACAAAGACTAGCCCAAAAGAAACTATTGTTAATGCCAACGATTATTTCAAGAAATGATGAGGCTACTAATGCCTCTTCACATCAAATCAGATGATGTAGATGTTACCTGACCATCCTGAAAACATCAATCGCCGATTCGCAGATCCCGAGATCAATCGCATCCAGATAATAATGAATCGACAAATGGGTCTGCTATCGAGACTTTCACTAAGAATTAATAAAGATAAAGAAACCAGATCACCCCCATCCCAGCAACGCCGTCAAGCCTCCAACAAACCTCAAGGATCGCCTCAAACGATTAGACTCGCTAAAGGGAAATCGGGCGGAGGAACTACCCTGTGGTGCTTCCAGCCTGCAGACCACACCGAAAGCCAACCAAAGATCTCTCCTTCATGCTCACCTACTGGACAGAAGTCATTATCCCTACCGAACCTACCTACCTAACATCCGAAAGGGGCCTACGCCAATCAAAAAAATGCACCGGTCGAGTTAAACACAAGTGACGCAGCCGCGGAAGCAAGCAGCAGAATCCGAGTAACGCCCTTCAACGCCATTGCAAACTCTTATAACAAATGAGTGAAGCCTCGGGTGTTCCAGCCAAGCGATCTAGTCTTAAGGAAAGTTTTTGAGAATACTGCGGCCCCACAGCAGGAAAATTCCAACCCAACTGGGAGGGACCGTATGTAATAAGACCTACGGAGTTCGGTCCTATGCTATAGACAAACATATAGAACTCCCGTACTCCAGGATGGAATGCCACGTGATTGAAATGTATTATCAATAAAAGACTGTCTTTATTATCTACTACCAGCATGTCTTCGCATATCTATACAATTGGGTCAAATTATTAAGTCCGGTACAGAACTGACCATTCACTAAAGATATAACATCTAAATTCGGTCAAATTACAAGTCCAAGTGGCATTAGAAACTGTTCCGCTTCTACCCAAAGATGGGACACATCTAACCGGTCAGCAATTATGTCTACATGGCGCAGAAACTGACCGGCCTTACCAAAGACGGATAATACCTAGCTGGGTCAACATAAGTCCGGTGGCGCAAGAACCTGACCATTCACCAAAGATGTATACGATTAATGGGGCCACCTAAAGTCCCGGTAGCGAAGAAACTAATCCGTCTACCCAAAGATGGGAGCAACATCTAGCTGAAGCCAATTTCAAAGTCCGGGGAAGACAACATCACCCGCCCGCCAAGATGTATAGCATCTAAATTTCGGGTCACATGGCACGGCTCCGATGGATCACCGACCGACCTCACTACTAGCCGGCCACATCCATAAGCCCGAGCTAAACAGCTTAAAAGACTCATCTAGCCTGAAATCGCCTGCATCACTTCCCGGATGATCAAACAGATAAAAACCCTGATGACCTGGGAAGAATGACTTATTCAGCAACCTAACAAGCTACCATCCGCTTCAAATGCCTATGATTTCTAACAGAGGCACTCGAACGAAGCACTCAACAAAAATCAAAGCAAACTCAGATGGCATAACATTAAAGCATTTAGTATAACAAAACTTAGCAAAAAGAAGAAAGAAAGGCAAATTGTTTGGTACAAGAACACTGAACAAAACAAGCCCCACCTCAATAAAGCGCTTAAACCCCACTCAAAGAACGGCATCCGTCCAGCCGAGATCTACCGGAAGCTGCCGCTCCCTCTCAAATGCGGCCAGGCTATTCTCCGAACGATCCCCTCGCTAATCCGCAACGGAGGTCCAAAGGCGAGCGACAACCGAAGTGCTCGGGGGCATCTGTGGATAATAGCTTAAGAATTCCTAGAGTTACACCCGGACAGGGATCCAAAGATCCCATCCGATTTGAGGCTTGCTCTCGCAAACGTCATGAAACGAAAACAACCATGTACCCAGCATAATCAACAACACGCCGACCGAATCAACCCTACCCATCGTCTCTCTATCAATGCCAGCCTTCCTCCTAACGCCATTTAACTCCTCGCCCTCGATAGTTCTAAGCCCGTATAAATCGCGCAAGTCTTTAGTCCGGCTGTCCACCACCTCTCTTCCGCCTCCCGCAGCTTCCCACGCCAACGCCTCCCGAGCGCCCATGTTCCTGACCCGCCTCCGGGCGGCATCCTTCCGTGCAAGCGCCCAAGGCACGCCGACCCAAGCCCATACCTATCCGGTGCTCTGGCACGGATGGCCCTCTGGCCTAACTCGGGTCATCACGCCATGGCATGCCCGGCCCTCTCGCCGCCCGAGGCGCCTCGCCAGACTCCTTAGCCTCCAACCTGTGCTATGACACGCTAACCCCAGCCTTTAATGATGGCTCAGATCTCCGCCCGGCCATTCCCCAACAATTGATATAATCTTAGTCGCCTGTCCCTTAGCCTGAGCTCAACCTGATGTCAAGCACATAGTTCCAAAACAACTAAGAACTACCAAAGAAACCCATTAGCAACTAAGAAAACAAGCAATATATAATACCACCCAACTAACTCCCATCTTACCGGCAAAATTTCACTGACCTGATGAAGTCAAGGCCTCTAGAGTGTCAGATCCAACGTCGATAACCGCAAAACCTCCTCGGGGGTGGTGCTGGTGGAGGGTCATCGTATAATCCTCGCGAAGACCCATACCCCGAGCGACTACCAGCACCCGGTATATATGCGGATACAAATTGCCTAGCCTATCGACCGAGGACGCTCCACGATGGAACGGCTCCCAGCGGCATAGTATATCCTTCACCTCCTCCGCCCCAGGGGCCGACACCTCCACTCTGGGCTCGTGCCTTCGCGTGAGAAGGTACGCGAGTTATCACCTAGTCCAGCCTGCAAACAAACCGACGCATATACTTCCACCCGCTGTCGCCCCTACCATCCGCGCTAATTACTGAGTGTAAGTCGAGCGGATCATCCTCGCTCGATCGATCGGCCGCCCGTCCCAGGCCGGATCAGAGCCCTGGGCCGGAGAATAGGGACGATGATCGTCAACTTAACTTCGCCAGGCGGCCGATCATCGGATGAACCACGCCTGGCCCCCGGGGCCTCGATACTAATGGGCGCAGGTCCGACTCACCGCTAGAAATCACCCGCCTTCCTCGAGCGACGAGCAACTGGCGCCCGCCATTCTCCTCCTCTCCGCTCTTCTTCCTCCAAGTCCCGGGGGGGGGCCTGGCCTGGGCAGATCAGCACGGTCCTCCCCGACCCCGGCTGCATTCGACACTCGACGCCTTTTCCACTTGACCTTACCACTGGGCAGTCCCACATCAGCGCGTGATAGAGTGCTAGACGTTGCAGAGGGGGACGAACTAGAATCCCCGCCAAGAATTACGACTTCTAGATGTGCCTCGGTTATCTCGCACCCAACTCAATGCCTCACCATTCCTGATTCTCCCGAGAAGCACAATAAGCCGAAACCAGCCCCGCAACCAAGAACTACAAGTGCCCCTTCCACGACGATAGCGTATACGGGGAACAACCTGAGGCAGTAAGGAGTCGAAATGGTGGTCTTACGACATATATGTTCTTCGAGTAAGCAAAGAACCCACAGCGGTCTGCTCGAATCCAAAGTCGACTGATCTTCTCAATACTAGCTTCCACCCGGGCCATCAACCTCTCGCCAAGCCTTTCCCGCATGAGTAACCAACTGGCCAATGCATCAGTAACACAAACAAACGCGTAGTATAGTCGATAATCTAGAATCCGCCGACTACACACTGGGAAGGACTGAGACCAAGTAATATTAAATGGTACTGTAGGAACCCGGTCTCATCCTAGGGACCCCTCACTAGCAACGCACCTTTCGCCTCCGTCTTAGGCGAGTCAGGAAGCCCGTTGACAATCTGGAGTCAAGGGCTCAAAACCGACATGTACATCCGGCCACCCGGCCCTACGCTCAGGAAGTAAATAATGAAAAGCTCCACCAACGAGAGACAGTTGCATGATGGTTCAAGACGCACCGCTATTGAATACGAATCACGCTGATGGATGAGGTCGGGCGCCGTAAATGCAAAACCCGTTTAACTATGGCCACGGGAAAGCCGTGAGTCTGCCGCGATGCTCCTGGTGTGCCACACCATTGTGTTCTCCAATTCAATGTGATCATTCATTTCTCTCCATCAACCGGAGGTCAATGTTATTAGGCACCCGCAATACGCCCTTAATTCCTCCATCGCTGCGGACGAATGATGTCGCGAGTAGCTGCATCGCCCGGTTGCGCCCGGGCGGGGCGACCACTCGTGGAAGTCTCTTCCCGACTTCTCGCCATTCTACTGCATCAAAAGGAGAGGTGAAAGAGAATATTAGACCCTAGCCATATACCCAATTGGTACAAAGGCATACCCCGAGCCTAAGCACAGTATCAGCGAATAAGCAGACATGTCCCTTCTTCCAGCCTTTAACAAATGTGGAAAAACTAATCACCCACCAAGGACCAACACTACTAAGGAGCGATGATAGTTACCTTTGGAATGAAGTGCATGAATGCTTGCAACGATGGCTCACGAACAAACGCAAGGTAGAACTAGCCTATTCGCAGCAGTTGGTCGCCAAGAGGAAAGAAGATAAACCAAAATAAATACGTAGCGAAAAAGGTACTGACTTAATGACGCCATCTATATATCGCCGCCGTGGCCTCGTCGCATTTAATGCAGCGATGATTAATCGCTTGCTCCCGATCTCAACCATCTGACAGCTCAGCGCCTAGGGCACAAAAGAACCTAAGGGGTGGGCCAAGCCCAGGGGCCTTTCTCTCGGGCGATTAAACCGGCCCAATAACTAGTTTTATAATATCCAACTAGCCTCAATTAAACAAAATGTCCACACACAATTGTAGTAAGGTACTAGCTGTCAAAAAATCACGATTTTATTAATTACACCAAAAAGGTGTTCAGCATTACATAATGATGCCATGCCAAGCAATCATAATATTAACCTCGACAAACTAACATTCATAACATCCGAAATGCATAAGAAAAACAGGCAAGGCATCCGACGCCACCAAGCAAGAAGAAGGAAAGACCTGAGATGGGGTTTAAAGAAGTCGGGCTGTGATAAGCTAAGAAGAAGGGCAAGATGGAGATGGGGCTGCCGCATAGGCTAAAAAAGAGGAAAATGAGAGGACGAGGCTGGAGGAGTGTTGCTGATCCCCAAATAGTTCTCGGCCAGGGGCGCCCTGACTCCCATTCAAGTTCTAACCACCCAAAGACCCTGACATTTCGACTCAAAACCATATAATCTCTGTCCAACCTATGATTAGAGTGGCGCTGCCTGCTAATCGAACACGATCATCCTTCATCCCGTAATCCAGTGTCTTAGCAACATTCAATTATCCTTTCTCTCGACAAAGGAAATCCAGGATAACTGTGAAGATACCTAATCTACTAGCTCATAGTCGCCTAAATCTCAAAGATCAACTTAACGACCCAATAGCATCTAATGCAGCTTCAAAAATTACAAATTTACGCGGAAAATTAAGCAAAGATTAACGTGTGATCCTCCTATAGATACGATATCTGCTTGTTCTTTTTTTTCCACCTGGGATGATCTTCCTCCCCGGCAGAAAAAGGGGTATCATAACTACGGGCCCAAGCCCCCAAAGGGACAGCTCAGGCCGGGCCGGCCTAAGAACGCCCAAGATCCTCTCTACTCCGGTGCTCCTGGGTCTCATATCCTGATGCCTTTTTATCCAGTGTTTCCTCTCCCGATCGGCAACTCCACCAAACGACGCTGCCAACCGACTCTTCACAGATAAGTATGCGTCTCCCATGAGCCGGTCCGTCGCTCCAAGAGAATAGGAATATGCATTCCACGCCTCATCGTAGCTGCAGTTACGCAGGGCGTAATAAGTCATCCTTCCTTAAATGCGTTGTTCACCTTCCCTAACATTATACAAATCGCCTACTCTCCAAAAAGGTGGATCTCTTTTCTCCTTCCATAAAAGCAGAAGCAAACACCAAACGGCGACAAGATTCCCAGACGAGATAATTGGCCGCCAAGCTCTCAAAGCCTTTCGAGAAAAAGACTAACTTTACCATCGGAGGGACAACGGAACACCACCATCGTCTTCTTATTTGTTTTGCAGATTGCAGCCAACTGGTGAATGCTCCGACGATCCACAGACTCTGAGAATTCTGGAGACCACATTAATGATGAGTCATAAGAAAGGTAGTATGGGTGATTAATTATACAAAGGTAATCAGAAGAAGTGCTATATTTAATTCGGTTTCCAATAGTAAAATCATAAAAACATGAAGTGTTTCAAGTCTGCATAGGTTTGAAACGAGCGTGTATTAGTTGATGACGATGATGCATATGTTTTACAGTGCTGTCTCAGTCTCATATCAAGCTTATGTTCTAAATTTAAACTTCTGCCCATTGTGTTGGATTTTTGCTATACAAGCAAGTCCAAGTTGTTTAAAAACTAAATGTTCACTACTCGTCCTACAGCTGAGGTTCAAAATTATGATTTATCTGACCGATTATATGTTTTAAGAATTAAATTGAATATTCTAAATCACATGATGATTCTAGATTCAGCTGATTATTCCTACATATTGTTTACTATCATTTGAACTATGTAAACATTAGGAGGAAGTCAAGAATGCCACTCATAATTTTGCTTCCAACATTGTTTGGTTGCCACGAAAATGGAAGTAAACGGAGGAAATTGAAATTCCTTGTGTGTGTGTGTAGGAAGACATGGCCATTAGTGGATATCTTGTGAAATATATTCAGCTTGTCCATCTCTTCACAGGGTTGTTCTGTTTCATGCTTGCTGGATTCTTGATAGGGTGGGGATAGTATTAACAGTTCGGCTCAAAACTTTTTGGTTTATCTTTTCAGGAAGTACCCAGATCCAAAAATGAGAAAAGTTTACCTGGTTATTCGAAAATGGAAATTTACAACCAAAATAAAATATAGTTTCATATAAAAGTAGAAGTGGCAATTTTGGCCCCGCCTAGTATGCTTCCATCCGAATTGGGGGCCTGACTAATCGCAAATTATCATCGGAAAAAAACTAGCCAAATTTGGCTCGATTTCCAACCCGCCGCCAATATTTTTGGCTTTACAAGTAAATTCATCGCTCACTTTATTTTGCGATGCGATAAACGCCAATTTTGCGCCTGAGTAAATCATACCAATTTCAGCCCAGTCCAACTTGCCCGCCTGAATTACCACCTTTATATGAGAGGCACAACGGTCGATATATGAATGAAGAAGAAAATGACATTTTAGGAACGTAATGCGACTTCCACGACTTCCACACACGCAACACCAATTATGAAATACTTTCAAAATGAGTTAATTTGCCCTTGATTTCTCATTCTTTATAAACTTTTTTTTAAATAGAATCAAATTGATAAATTATTGCATAATTTTCCATACCCAGAAATTTTGTGTATTGATGTTACTATTAAAAAAATAATTAGAAAATCGAACTTAAGGCTGTTGATTCATAAAATATTTCAGCTTTTGAGTAAATGGAAATTTTATTTTTAAAATGTTATTTCATTAAAGTAATTCCTTATGTACTAACTTACTGCCTAATTAATCTTTAAATACTATTTAAGTGTATTCAAGGTCATAATATATTATCGAGGCTTAGCAGAAATATTTGCATTTGATAAGTATCATTTCAATCAAATGTTAAGAACATCAAATCTTTATTCGTCAATACGCTTTATCGATACGGAATCTTGGGTGATTCTAATTATTCAGTTCACCATTTTTTTCTTCCTATTCGACACGCAATATAACAACGAATTTCATTTTTTATTGTCAAAAAAAAGTTGTGTTTGGTTCCTTTAAAATAATAAGAAAAGGAAAAAAACATTAAAAAAATGATTTTTCATGTTTGTAATAATTTTTTTATTAATGAATTAAAATAAATAAAGTTTATTTGAAGTAATAAGTAAAATTAATATGTGAGATTTAACTTTGTTTTTATTTTCTTTGGGAAAATTACTTTAATGAAATAACGTTAACCGTAGTATTTAAAGATTAATAAGGCAGTAAGTTCATTAACATAGTACATAAGGAATTACTTTAATGAAATAACATTTTTAAAATAAATTTTCCATGTACACAATAACACAAAAGCTGAAATATTTTACGAATTAACAGCCTTAAGTTTGATTTTCTAATTATTTTTTAATAGGAACACCAAAACACAAATTTTCGGATATTATGTTAATTAAAATTATTCAATGATATATGATTGTTATAGATAAGTCAAGACACGTGAATACGCCAAAAAGCAGGCCCGACTTGTTCAAAAATAAAATTCTCCTGCTGAAAAGAAAAGAATAGATTCAAGGAAAAAAAAATTCCGAAGAGGTGCTGGCATTTGATTTTCCAGGTGTTGGAGAGATGGAGGAGGAGAGAAATGGAGTGGAGGGGCGTGGCCATCATCCATTACTGAGAGGTGAAAGGAGAAAAAGCAGTTTCAGCCATGGCTTCTCTTCATCTCAGATTCAAGCTCTGTCTTCCATCTGTGACACTCTCATTCCTCCTCTCCGTTTGGAATCCATCAGCAAAGAAAACCCTCCACAGGCCCTTCATTCCTTCTTCAAAGCTTCTGGGTCTCAGTTTCCTGTCCCGGATGAGGTGAAAAAAAATTCAAAATTCATAACCCAATTCTTCTTTCTTTTCTGGGTTTTTTTCGAAGTCTGGAACTTTCTGGGTTGTGGTGAATTTTCCTGTTGAGTGTTTTTTTTTTTTTTTTTTACTTTTTGGTGAAGAACAGGTTGCAGAGCTTATGAAGAAGAGGGGATTGCCAGAGGGAGTGATGTTAGTGAGCATAGTGCTGAAGATGCTCTCAACCAGATTGGGGACTTTGTTTCTATGTGGGTTTGTTTGTTTGGGTTGGAAATGGCCATTCATTCTCAAGTTCTCTGAAATTTCTTTGGAGAAGAGAGAACAAGTTCTCCTGAATTGGTCAGGCCAGAGGTTTCTGTATCCCTTAAGATTATTCTTTGCTATAATGAAAATCTTCTGCTTCTTCGTCTTCTTTTCCAGGGTAATGCTTCTGATCTTTGACCATATATATCTCTTTTCTGCTTTATTAAGTTAATTCCTATGTTCAATTTTCAATCTAATTTCTTGCTTCTGGATAAAAGTGTAACAAATTTCTTGTCCAATTTTCTAATTTTCTTATAAGTTTATGCTTAATTTTAAATTGAGTTAAAAGGGTTGTCATCAACTTTTGTCACCCACATCAGGTTGCTACTACAGTAGAGGACCCAGAAAATATAGTAGGGTGGGGGAGTGGGGGCCGCGGGGAAGGGAAATATTTTCGGGGACATTGTAGCGTAATTTGTTTCTAACCTCAAGATTAGGGGGGGCCATTTGCGCCCCCCATTACTCTAGGTCCACCCTGGCTACTTGTGGATATTTTTGTTTAAGAAAATATGGAGAGTGATTTGATTATGGTCTATTAGAATGAGAAGGGAATAGATAAAACCATATGTAACTATTTCCTCTATTCTATGTTAATTAATAATTAGAGGGAGTGGCCGTGGGGTGAAGGTTGCCAAGCATGAAATTGATGAAATTGATGTGATGACAAAATACAGATTAATGGGATTGTAATTTGTAACTGTTGACCGAGAATTTGGGGAATGGAAGTTGGAAGGAGATGCATAATTTGTTTCAGAAATGTGTTGGATACCAAGCTCATGCATGCCAGTACACTTCACTAAATAAGGGACTGAATTTGTAAAAGTTCTCATTTTTCAGTTCACTGTTTCCCCTGATCTGCTCTTTGTTTGTTTGTTTGATTGATTGATTGTTTGATTGTTTTCTTACATTTGCAGCAGACTAATGATAATTTAGAAAACCCTGCATGGGAAGCGATTGGATACCAGGTGGACAACAAAGAATGTGTGAAGAAACATCCAATGGAGAGACCTATAAGGAAGGGGATTATAGAAACTATGAATGAAAATGACTCTAGCCTAGTCCAATCCCTCACCCATAGAGGTCTAAAAGTTATAGAAGATCAAAGGAACATCTGCAAGATCAAATGTGATGTTGTAATCATTGGCTCTGGCTGTGGGGGAGGAGTTGCAGCTGCTGTTCTTGCAGGAGCTGGCCATAAAGTCCTTGTCCTCGAGAAAGGGAATTATTTTGAACCAGAAGATTATTCATCTCTGGAAGGCCCCTCCATGAGTGAGCAATATGAATCAGGTGGGATTATGTCAACTATTGACGCGAAAGTTATGATCTTGGCAGGTTCAACAGTTGGTGGAGGCTCAGCTGTAAACTGGTCTGCATCCATTAAAACACCAAATTACATTCTCAGGGAGTGGTCTGCAGATCATAAGCTTCCCCTTTTTGGGAGTTCTGAATATCTCTCTGCCATGGATGTTGTGTGGAAAAGGATTGGTGTGACAGAAAAGTGTACCGAGGAAGGGTTTCAGAACCAAGTTCTTAGACAAGGGTGCCAAAATCTTGGCTTGAATGTTGAATCAATTCCAAGGAATTCATCAGAGGATCATTACTGTGGTTCTTGTGCTTATGGTTGTAGAAGAGGGGACAAACAAGGGACTCAGTCTACTTGGCTGGTTGATGCCGTGGGCTGCGGTGCAGTGATATTAACAGGATGCAAAGCTGAGAAACTGGTCATTGAGGAGAACAAAGATGGAACGAAAAGAAATAAATGTTCAGGAGTGATCGCTACATGTTCTAGTGAGAATATCACAAAGAAACTACAAATTGAAGCTAAAGCAACTATTTCAGCTGGTGGATCTCTACTAACACCCCCTCTACTTCTCTCCAGTGGACTGGAGAATCCACATATTGGCAAGAACCTTCATCTCCACCCTGTACTACTAGCTTGGGGTTACTTCCCGGAATCCCAATCAGGAATCCAAGGCAAATGTTTTGAGGGTGGAATCCTTACTTCACTCCATAAGGTTGTTTCGGAGGAATCCAGAGTACAAGCACTAGTAGAAGTATGTGCACTAGGACCTGCCTCCTTTGCTGCAATACATCCATGGATTTCAGGACTTGACATGAAGGAAAGAATGGTGAAATACTCCAGAACTGCTACACTTTTTGCATTGGTTAGAGACAAGGGTGCAGGAGAAGTAAAATTGGAACGCAGGATAAAATATCGGTTACATCCAGCTGACAAAGAAAATCTGAGATCAGGGCTGAGGCAGGCTTTGAGGATCTTGATCGCGGCTGGAGCTGCTGAAGTGGGCACCTACAGGAGTGATGGACAGAGCATCAAATGTAAAGGGGTTAAAGACGAGGCCGTGGAGGAGTTTTTGGATGGAGTAGCAGCTGGAGGAGGGCCATGCTCACGGGGTGAGCATTGGACATTGTATAGTTCTGCTCATCAGATGGGAAGTTGCAGGATTGGTGCTAATGAGGAAGAAGGTGCAGTTGATGAAAATGGGGAAACTTGGGAAGCCAAGGGATTATATGTATGTGATGGAAGTGTTCTTCCTACTGCAGTTGGGGTCAATCCCATGATTACCATCCAGACAACTGCTTATTGCATCTCAAACAGGATTGCAGAGTCATTGAAGAAACAAGAATTTCTGGTAAAATAAAATAGACAAGCATAAGAATAAGATAGTTGGGAAAAGATTGTTCTGCAACTTCATACTTCATGTATCAGTTTATTAATGGTGTCAATTGTCAGTCACAAATTCTATGTAATATTATCAATGGTGTCAATAATCACAAATTCTATGTAATATTCTAGCTTCCTCAAATATGATTATTAGGATATGTTTAGTTACAGTTTTTGAAAATTGTTTTTATGTTTTGAAAAAAAGGAAAACATTAGGAACACTTTTGATTTCCATTTTTTGTTTTCTGAAAAATACAAAAAACACTAAATGCAGATAACTCTAAATACATTACATTAGTGGCAAAATATTAGTAAAATTGAAAGCAAGATTCTCTTTTACATTATTCAGTACACTATCAGAAAACATTATTTTGAATCAGGTAAAAATGTAATGATTACAGAAAAAAAGAACCTCAAAATACCCTTAAAAGTAAATCTTACCCCCTTAGATCGTTCTTCTTTTATGAAGAAAAAACCCTTGAACATTTTCTTCTTCTACCTCCTTGGATCATTCAAGACATCCAGTCACACTTACTCAGCCACATTTTATTCTTCTTCCTCCCATCTCGTCGCTTTCCTTTAACCATTTGCATATAAGTTAATCTCAAAAACCCTAACATCTTATGAAACACATCTACTTCTTCTTCTTCCTTGAATCACAACATCATTACAAGCCTCATCGGCCCCTTTGAAGCATTTGCAAGAAAGGTAATTCCCAAACTCTAACATCTTCTTCTTCTTCCAAAATTCTAACATCTTCTTCTTTTTCCAAAATCCTAACATCTTCTTCTTCTTCATGGGAACACCTCTTCCTCATTGGAACACCCACCACGAGATTTCTATGAGAAGAAATATAGCTTTCTCACGAGATTTATGTTTTTTTTTTAAACTAACGAGCCTTATGTTTTAATGTGTCAATGTCATGTTATCTGGTATACTAGACAAGCTTCTTTGTTTTTTGAAACGGGTACTACCATAACATACTAAGGGTATAACCATAATGTACTGGAGGTACTACTTGGTACTACTATAATTAAACATTGTCAAAACCCCTCATACTTTATGTACATTACATTTTTATTCTTCTTTTTCCTTGTAATGAGTCAAAGCATTAGTTAGAATGAGTTAGCATCATGGAAGTGAAATCAGTACTACCATAACATTACATTACATTGTATATTAGCCGATACTACAATAACAAACACATCCTTAAAACCCCATACAAATATGTAAACAAGTTTTTATTGCATTCACAGGTTTCCATTGGTACTACCATAACATACTAGGAGTACTACCATAATATACTAGGGTTACTACTACTACCATAATGAAAAATGGGGAAAATGAACAAAAAATGGCATAGACCCCATACAAACAATTATATTACAGACATGTTATATCTTTATAGTTGTAATGAGTCAGACCATTGGTTAGCCACCTATTTGGAATAGGTGATACTACCATAATATACTGGGGTTACTACCATAACACTTTACACTTTGGTTATTATTTGATTTACTTTGGACACCTAAAAAGTAGTAGTTATGCTTGTGGGTAAACCCAAATAGAAAATGACAAACTATTATGTTGTATTTGTTGGCCAGAAACATGGAGTATGTGATTTGTAGATTGAATGTCAAAGAAGCATGATATTCAACAAAAGGGGACTATACAAAGCCTACACTTCTAGAGACGAATCTATGCGATCATGGGTGTTATATCCACCAATATGGAAGAGGCCTAATGGATTTGCTGCTAGACTATCTTCCCTTACTCCCAATTGTGGACATGAAGACAAAAAAAATGGAGAAGTGTTCAAGTGCTATGCACATATGTTTCATTATTTGGGTCATAACAACATTAATGTACGTAATTATAATTGGATAACTCTTGTAATGCCTTCACCAAATTGTATGAATGAAAATTTGCTTGAAATTGTATCATTGTATTTATGGAATGAACCTTGACTATAATCTTTACCTAGTATAAATGAAAATTCACAATTTTGCTTCAAGTACACTTCTTAATCACAAAATATATTAGGTTTGGGTTTCAACATATCAACAAAAATCCTTACAAATGGATAAAAACGCTTGAAAATAAAAACAAACTAATACTATCAACTAACTACCAACTAACCATTAACTACTAACGAATCTTAAGTCATGGCTCTAGAGGACCATTTGGGAATAATAAGCATAGGTATGTCATCAACTCATGATGTTGTTGGACAACCAAATGCTCAAGTCATTCCATGCAACCTTCAAGGGAAACATGTGTTGCACCATAACAATACATCATTGAAATCAAATTAGTAATCCATAACAAAACTTCCTTAAGACCATACAAATATGTAAACTAAGTTTTTATTCCACTCCTAGGTTTGTAATGAGTCAGAAAATTGGTAAGAATCAGTTCAGTCATTGGTCGGCATAAGTTGTTGCATTGGTACTAACATAACATATTGGGGGTACCACCATAATGTACTTAGGGTACTATCCAATACTACCATAATGAAAAAATGGGCAAAATGAAAATAAATGGCCAAGACCCCATATGGACGCACAAGTAGACGATAGCCATGTCCATTTGGTGCGTCCAAATGACCATTCAGACGATAAATTTTGATGTTGCTTGGTTGTCCTTGTAAAGTGTTACGGTAGTATTAGGTAGTACCCTCAGTACATTATGGTAGTACTCCTAATATGTTATGGTAGTACCAATGCAACAACTTATGCCAACCTGTGGCCAAATTGATTCATACCAATTATCTTACTCATTACAAATTTTGAATGGACTAAAAACTTAGTTTACATATTTGTATGGGGTTTTAAGAAAGTGTTTGTTATGGAGTACCAATTTGACTTCAATGATGTAATGTTATGGTGCACAACATGTTTCACTTGAAGGTCGCATGAAAAGGCTTGAGATTTGGTTATCCAATAACATCATGAGTTGATGACATACGCTCACTATTCCCAAATGATCCTTCGAAGCTATGACTTAAGATTTGTTAGTAGTTGATGGTTAGTTGGTAATTTATTGATGGAATATGTTTGTTTTTATTTTCAAGTGTTTTCATCCATTTGTATAGATGTTTTGTTGACATGTTAAAGTCCAAACTTGATGTATTTTGTGATTAAGAAGAAGTATACTTGAAGCAAAATTGTGAATTTTCATTCATATCAAGTAAAGATTATAGTCAAACTTCATTTCATAAACATCATGATACAATTCAAGCAAATTTTCATTCATACAATTGGATGAAGGCATTACAACAATTATCCAATTACAATTATGTACATTAATACTGTTATGACCTAAATAATGACACAAATGTGCATAGCACTTGAACACTTCTCCATTTGTTTTTTATCTTCAGGTCCGCAATTGGGAGTAAGGAAAGATAGTCCAACATTAGATCCATCAGGTCTCTTCCATATTGGTGGATATAGTACTCATGATCGCATAGCTTCATCTCTAGAAGTGTAAGCTTTGTATAATTCATACAATTGGATGAAGGCATTACAACAATTATCCAATTACAATTATGTACATTAATACTGTTATGACCCAAATAATGAAACAAATGTGCATAGCACTTGAACACTTCTCCATTTGTTTTTTATCTTCAGGTCCACAATTGGGAGTAAGGAAAGATAGTCCAGCATTAGATCCATATTGGTTGATATAGTACTCATGCTCGCATAGCTTCATCTTTTTTGTAGCTTAGAATGGTATAGTCCTCTCCCCCTTGTAGAATATCTCTTTATCCATGAATTACATACTTCATGTTTCTGACCAACAAATACAATATAATAATTTATCATTTTCTATCTGGGTTTACCTATAAACATAACTACTACTTGTTAGGCATCCATAGTAGATTAAATAATAACCAAAATGTATATTATGGTAGTATCACTAATTCCAAATAGGTGGCTAAATATTCATATTCATAAAAAAAAACATATTATGGAGATAAATTAAGGTTCAATCTTTGTTAGTAAATTAGTTTTAATTTTAAATACCAAATAATTAGTTCTCAACAATGTAAAATCATATATATTAAGATATATACAAGTACATGCTACATCATCAACTTTTGAAACTAAATTCAAACTTACACTTAATTTTACATGTTTATGTAAAAAAAAAAAAAACAAGTCTTAGCTACCTTATGCTTTAATTGGGACACAATCACTTTTAGAATTGATTGAAACATATTATTATTAATACGAAAAAAATTAATAAATCGATAATATTAATTTTTTTCTTTGTATGGTCATTATAGCAACCATATGCAATATAAACTTAAAAGTAGAAATTACAAAACTAAACCTATAAATAATATATTTAGAAGAGATATAGTATATATATATATATATATATATATATATATATATATATATATATATATATATATATATATATATATATATATATATATATATCACTATAATTATTATGTAATGTAAATATATAATATGTGTAATATAATTGCTTGTATAGGTTCTTCACCATTTTTTGTTCATTTTACTCATTTTTCCTTATGGTAGTACCAGGTAGTACACCTAGTATGTTATGGTAGTAGTAGTACCAATTTTTATGGTTGTACACCCAGTATGTTATGGCAGTACCAATGCAAACCTATAAATGCAATAAAAACTTGTTTACATATTTGTATGGGGTTTTAAGGATGTATTTGTTATTGTAGTACTGGCTAATATACAATGTAATGTAATGTTATGTTAATAGTCGTACCAATTTCACTTCAATGATGCTAACTCATTTTAACCAATGTACTGACTCATTACAAGGAAAAAATAGAATAAAAATGTAATATACATAAAGTATGGGGGGTTTTGACAATGTTTAATTATAGTAATATCAGGTAGTACCCCTAGCAAGTTATTATAGTATCTCTAGTATGTTATGGTGATACCCATTTTAAAAAACAAGGAAGTTCATCTAATATACCAAATAACATGACATTGACACATTAAAACATAAATATCGTGAGGAAGCTATATTCCTTCCCATAGAAATCTTATAATGGGTGTTCCAATGAGGAAGAGGTGTTCCAATGAAGAAGAAGAAAATGTTAGGATTTTGGAAGGAGAAGGTGATGATGTTAGAGTTTTGGAATTACCTTCCTTGCCTATGCTTCAAAGGGGTCGATGAAACCCATAATGATGTTGTGATCCAAGGAGGAAGAAGATGTGTTTCATAAAAATTTTGGGATTAGTTTGCATGCATATGGTTCAAGAAAAGTGACGAAACGTGAGGAAGAAGAAGAAAATGTGGCTGAGTGAGTGTGACTAGATGTCGTGAATGATCCAAGGAGGAAGAAGAATAAAATGTTAAAGGCTTTTTCTTCAAAGAAAAAGAATATCAATCCAAGGTAGTAAGATTTACTTTTAGGGGTATCTTGGGGTTCCTTTTTTATGTAATCATTATATTTTTAATTGATTCAAAATTACTTTTGGGAGAAGTATGTTTTAAGCTATTTATTTGAAAATAAACGTAAAGTGAGTATAAAGAATTCAAAATCAACGGTTCAGTGCGGTGTTAGAAAAAATATTTATGTTTTAGGTAAGGAAATGATTGATGGAGGATGAAGTTACAAAATACTCCTCGTGCTATCCCTATAGTAAGCACGCTTGATAAGTACAAGGTGGATATGCATTCCCAAGAGATTTTTATCTTATAAAATTTATTTATTTTAAAATTCTAAATTGTTTTTGTTAAAAGTGTTCTATTGTTTTTTTTAAATATTAATTATTTTAATATTTGGTGTCTATTTTAAAAATATTAAAACTATTCGTTGAATTAAAAGGTCTTATTACCTTAAAAATATTAATTATTTTATTATCGGGTGTCTCAAATTTTTTTGAAACTATTCAATTTTGAAAATAACAACAATTTATAATGATATTTACAAAGTTTCTAACCCCGATCCTCAAATCAATTGACCTAGGTTTATTAGCCAAAATTTTATTATTCATAAAATAACCTTTTATATTTACTTTAATTTATTTGAATAATTAAAATTATTAAAAAATTATATCAAATAATTTATATTATCAAAATAATTTTATTTTATATTTCAAAATAAAATTTATGTCTTTAATATTTTAAATAAAATATTCAAAATTAAACAAAATTGAAAGGATAAATATAAAATTAAATATGATTATAATACTTAAGATAATATTAACAATAAATTATAATTTAATTGAAGCTTATTTGTTAAACACGATATCTCACATCAATCAAATTACTTTAAACAAGAATCAAAATATCTACAAATAATATTTTGATTTCACATAAATATAAAAATGAAATATAAAAATATTAGAGGTTATCTCAATGGATATTTTAACAAAATATCCATAAATAAATGGTTCAAAAATCAAATTCATAAAATATTTTAAATATTTTTTATTTAAAAGTATACACACTTATCTTCACTCAACTCAAACTCTCATCTCTTCCCTAAGAGTGTCCGCTATAACCCTTAATCACTTAAGCTTATGTGTTATTGACAAAAAATATTTTAAATACTTAAAACTTGAATAAATTAACAAAAAAATACATATAAAAATATTTTATAAAGGGATATAAACGACATCAGTATTAAAATTACGATAAGACTTTAGACGATCAAGGCAGATTAATAGCTCATTATTAAGAGATTCAAGATAGTTAAGTTAGTAATTTAAGTTTCAATGAATCCCTAAAATTTCCCCTATACATTTAATATGGTCTACTAATGTGGGGTATAATATAGTTTATACCTTTATTACATAAAAATGAAATAAGAACTACTTAGTGGTCATGTATGTAAGAGCGAAAAAGGGCTATTGATACTATTCATTATGGTGGTACTTATGACTATTAAGATAATACCTACAATTTCATAAGATAGTATTTCAAGTATGTTAAGATTGTACCTGAGCTTCGATAAAGTTAACTAATAGGGTTCACTTATGTATTGAGCTACTAACACTCTCACTCACCAAAACATGTTTAAATGTTACAAATTAATAATTTTAATTATTTAAATAAATTAAATGAAACATCGAAAAGTTTATCGTATGAGTAAAAATTTATTGAAATCAAATATTAAAAATAATTAAAATTCTATTTAAAATATGATAAAACACTTTTAACAAAAAAACAGTTTTTAACATTTTAAAATAAATAAATAAAATGATATGATATAGAATGGTCAGCGTTTAATCGCCAGCCCGAGAGCAATGGGGGGTCCGTGTCTCCGCCTCCGTGTCCCTCCCACAAGAGCCTCAAACAGAGGCCCAACTCATTGTGTGCCCAAAACATGGATTCAAAGAACAGGAGGCCCATGCTCCTGGCCAACAACTCCATATCCTCCCCAAATAACAGAAGATAAAATATTCCCTAAAAGATATCCTCCAATCAAGTCCTATTATAAAGGAAAAGAAAAAGCAATAAGACCATCGCTTGACATTCTCCATCAAAGAAGGAGTGATTATTCCAATAAACTCTCACTAATCCATCGCTAAGTCTAAGGCTAACTATATGAGGAAACATACCTCTAATGGGAAGGACTCGCCATCGTCCAATGGATGAATAATCCATTATAACACAAGCCGCTCCACCACCGAAAGGTACGTCAATACTATAAGCAATCGGCATTCTCTTCCTCTCGTAGTTAACTGACTTAGGCACGTGAGCGCCACGGCGGCCTCGCCGGCCCTTCTTCCTTCGGGGTTCTTCGCAGGAGAGTGCCACATCTGTAACCCGCTCGACACAGCCTTCTCCTTGGCCCTGTGCCCGACGACGCACGGCTCAAGGACCACTCTGGAGATAAGAGCCCTCGCATCAAGAGCCCACGATCCACCTCCGCCATCACTGATATCAGCTTCTCGTCCAAATTTCAGTCACCCTACACGCTCCAAATTTAGCTCCAAATGAAAAAGGCATCATCAAAAAACATATTGAAAGAATTTGATATGTATATCATAATTACATTTACTAATTATAAATTTCACCTTAATTACATTTTATAAAATATTTTTTATTTGTTTATTGTTCTTAATTTTATCAAATTTTAAGTGTTTAAAATATTTTTATGAATTTTAATTTTTGAACCATTTATATTATATGGATATATATATTTTTAAATATACATTAAGATATTTCCGATATTTTTTTATATTTCCTTTTTTAATACTTTTTTCAAATTAAAATATATTTATTTATATTTTGATCCTTGTGTGGACACCGTATTTTGGCTAAGCCTACATTTCCCACTAAAGGCGTAGACTCGTTAGATTTTTGAAAAACCATTTTGAAAATGGCTCGAGTCCTCACTTATTTTTATTTATTTTTTAAGGAAAATAAAATAAGAAAGAAAACCCTAAATGTGACTTCTCGTCATAAAAATCAGCCTTAGATCATGTGTCAGAAAGTTACTTATCTGTGAAGGTACTCTGGATGTCGTAGGCATCCCTTTAAGCTCCTAAAGTTTGAATCTCTAATAATTAAATTAAGATAGGTATGACAACTAATTAATCAATCAAATGATATCGAGAAACATGAGAAACCCCGAAAAATCCGAATTTTTGAAAAATGGTAAAACGGTCAAATTTGGTCAAAATCTGGATTTTTTTTTTCTAGATCTCGGATGACGAAACAGACTTCACCGTTGGAATCGTCTCACGAAATCTAGCTACCGCATCAAATTTCATTGAATTCCGAGATAGTCGGAATTTCTCGTTCTTCGAGACACCGAGAGTGACGTTGCGATTACGGCAGTGTCGAAAGTGGCTCACATTGAGGCACATGCCGTCGCGGAGCAAGTCAAACAATGAGGCCGGGCACGGGGCTATAGTGACATGTGGCATCATGTCATTGAGAGAAACGGCGGTGATGGATGAGAGGATGAAATCTTAAGAGCCAAATGAAAATTGACATGTGGCAAGTGAGAGATTAAATTCCTGGCCTGTCTCGACCAAGCAAAGTGGGATGAGAAAAGAAAAGAACAGTAAAAGAAAGAGAATAAAGAGAGAGTTTGTGAGAGAGAGACTCCACCTTCTTCTAAATTTCCCGACGACTGACCTACGGTTTCAAGGAGCAAGAAAGAAGGTCTAACCTCACGGCAAGTGGCTTCGATCAGAGATTCCAGCCGAGGAGTTTCGACAAAAACTCAAGAGGCAAGTGGTTTTCCCCTCACTTGGTTTAATCCTTGTCTAAGGGCCATTCAAATGGCATGGGTTGTGGAGGTCAGTGTGAACCGCTCTCCAAGACTTCGACAAAGGGTGCCGAGATTCCGGACTATTTACGACAGTCCTGACTGATTCATGGGACTAAGTAATTGCTCTTGCTATACACATATGCGCAAGAGTTAAAATGAATGAAGGTGTGGTTGTCTGCCTAAGGGAAATGTTTGCTGTGTTTTGAACTATGAAGTCGCCATATCAGGGGGTAGTACACATTAACTCCTGATTTTAGAACTGGTTTTGCAGGGAAATAAATGGATTTTGCAACTAGTCCTCAGTAAATCAGAGCCACATCAATAACTTTATGTTGAAGCTAATTTCTCAACCGTACCTCGCAGCTCAAGTTATGGTCCATTTACTCTGAATAGTCTAATGGAAGGGCTGTTCTGCTGGGTCAGCCGGCCCCAGATGGGTTCACCCCGGATGGGGTCACCCCGGATGGGTTCAGCCAGCCCCGGATGGGTTCACCCCAGATGGGTTCCATCCGGCTAGGATCATGCATGACCTCCAACTTCAAAATGTCATAACTTCCTCGTCCGAACTCCGATTCGGGTATTCTTTAATTTAGCTGAAGCCCATTAAGTCATCAAGATTTGCCATGTCCCCCGTGCGGAGGACATTGGGCAATCGACGTCAGTGCCGCCTGCAGCGCTGGTTGGGTAGGCTAGTTGGGTAGGACTGCCTAGTCATGTGTGACCTCCAACTTCGGAAGGTCATAACTTCTTCGTCTGAACTCTGTTTCAAGTGTTCTTTGACTTTATGGAAATCCCATTGAGTCAAGATTCCAACCATATGCTTAAGGAGGGCATTGGGTATTGGAGCTGGCCGGAGAGGGGCTCTCGGGCAAGTAAGGTAGGCTGTCCGGGTAGGACTGCCTAGTCCTGTGTGACCTCCAACTTCGGAATGTCATAACTTTCTCGTCCGAACTCCGTTTCGGATGTTCTTGGACTCTATGGAAAGCCCATTAAGTCAAGATTCCATCCATATGTTATGGAGGGAATTGGGTACTAGAGCTGGCCGGAGAGGGCCTCCCGGGCAAGTAAGGTAGGCTGTCCTGCAAGATCGCTAGTCATATGTGTGACCTCCAACTTCCTGGTCATAACTTTTCTCAGTCCGAACTCGCTTCTGGTGTTCTTCGGACTCATGGAGCCCATTGAGTCAAGATTCCAGCCAGATGCCTTTGGAGGGCAGTGGGTACTAGAGCTGGCCGGAAAGGGGCTCCCAAGAAAGTAAGGTAGGATGTCCGGGTAGGACTACCTAGTCATGTGTGACCTCCAACTTCAAAAGGTCATAACTTCTTCTTCCGAACTCCATTTCAAGTGTTCTTGGACTCTATGGAAAGATCATTGAGTCAAGATTGCAGCCATGTTCCTGTGGAGGACATTGGCTAATCGGGCAGGTTAGTTCTGGCCAGTTAGTTTGTGTGTTATGGCTTGTGTGAATAACATGCAATGTGAATATGACATGTTAATGTATGTCAGATGATGTAATAATGTGTGGGTCATGTAATGGAGGAGAATTATATGTATCAATTATAATTATCCATGGTATGTTGGATGTTGCTTGTTAATATATTTATGCATGCTTGATATATTAACATGTATGATGATTGTGGATAAATTGGCAAGTATGCATGATTAATATATTAACATGAATTGTCAGGAATGGCATGTTGCATTTCATATGCATCAGGAACCTAGAGTAATGTGTGTGAGTGCATGACATGAAAGAAAAAGAAAATGGTTGTGAAAGAATTTCAAGGGAAGATTTTCAAGAATTGCCTTGGAGAGTTGTCCAACAAATTTCATCTCGAGGCTAACCCATAACTCAAGCTTTAAAATGATCCAAAGAATTCGCTCGGCGGTAAATTCCAATATTTTTATCAACCCCAGACGATGCTTTTGTGAACAAAATCTTTGTTTCAAAATCATGTTTTATCACATTTGGCTTAGGCATACGTATGAGCCGTTGAGGCTCGAGACATGGAGTAGGTGGTCACATTCTCATTCATATCATGTAGACATTCGCAGTAGGAACATATGTTTCACAATGTTTGTGTGTCATCAGATGAGCACTTAGGCAGGGAGGTCCACGAGGAAAATTCCACTACCGGCATTGCTTCACCCTTCGTGATCCCCTTTCGTGCACAGACAGATAAGCAGACGGCTATCTTAGAGGCCGAAATTATGGGACGACGGAGACCGTGAGGCGAGAAATGGCCAAATCAGCCTTATTTCGTATTTTGTAAATTCTCAAAAGACGATCCAAGCTTTTGTAAATTCGTAATTAAAATAAAATTATAAATTAACTCCTTTTGCATAAAATATACATTTGTGAGTATGGATGCATGGGCCAATGTATTATTTATTTACATAGTCTCATGATATGACACAGTATTTCAAGTAGTCGACACGTCAACTCGACTTCGAGAATCGGCGCCACAAAAACAAGCAACAATTATGACACTGAAGCACATTAAACATGTAATAAGAAAAAAAAATCAAAGTCAAATGAGATAAGAGTTTGTACCTTGCTGGTGAATCAAAAGTGTTATCAATAGAAAATAAAGTCGGTGCAATAACATACAAAGAAACATTATACTTAAATTAGAAAATCAGGGTATATATCAAGTGCCAAATTATTTATTGAAAGCATATATGGGATGTTGGGCCCTCCCACTAAGGCTCATTTATTCAAATAGAATATATTGTGTATTTGGACTTTTGAAAATTAGGTTAAAAAATGGAAATTTGAAAAATGAAAATAAATAAATAAAAAATGTAATTTTGGAAAGGAAGAAGTTTGAAGTTTGGATATTGGGAAAAGAATATTTTATTTGTAAAATTTAAAGGAAGTCAAGAATATTATTTAAAACTAATAAAAGTATAGCACAAAATGAGATGTGGGGCGGTGTTTGTTTTTTTACTAAACGCCGAATACGACTTTTAAATTTAATGTTGAATAGAGTAGCACAGTATTGCTATTGTTGTTTGTTTTAACATCGCAGTGAGTGTGGATAGCAACCCGGACGTTATTTCGTTCCTTGTCCCACCCTTAATGGGACGGGTTTAGTTTAACTGTAATCTAGTTTTTACTCAAACTTGAGACAGGTTCTTATAAGGTAGTATCTGCATTACGTTAAGGTAGTACTTGAAATATATTAAAGTAGTACATGTGCACATGGGTCATAAGGAAAAGGGTTTGAGTTTATTTACCTAAATACACGCGATAACCGTTACAACTTTTCCCCTAGCTACATCCTGATGCTCACCAAGTACGAATCTCAAACATTTCACGTACTTACTTCGTCTTCCATCAAGCGAGTGTCCAAATATAATTCATGATTTATGAAATATCAATGGATGAAAATGTAGCTTGACAACAAAACGGGTAAATAAAAAGTTTAAGGACTTTCTATTAAGGTAGTACCCGATACTTGTAAGGTAGTACCTGCATTACATTAAAGTAGTACTTGAAATATACAAAGTAGTACATGTGCACTTCTGAGTCATAGCCAAAGGGCGGAGTTTATTTACCTAAACATTACTACAGCATAACCTAGTTACAACTTTTTTTCCTTACCTGCTGACCTCATGCTCACTCGAAGTATGAATTCTCAAACATTTCACATACATACTTACTTTGGTTCTCCATCGAAGAGTCCAAATATAATTCATGCACTTCATGAAATATAAATGGGATAAAAAAATGAGTTTTTGGATAGCAAAACATGGTAAATAGGGGTTTAGGGACCCTTTCCGCACAACACCCGAAAGTGATTACAGATAACAAATTTACCAATTTTCCCACAAGGACCTAATCTTAGCACAAAGTAAGATTCCCTTACTTTCATATATATGTTTCATTTCATTCTACATCGAGGGATGCAACTATAATTCATGTACTTTACGAAGTAAAAATGGATGAGAACTGAGTATTGATCGGGAAATATGATAAGAAATGGATTTACAAACCCTTCCATTAAGGTAGTACTTGAGACTATTAATGTAGTACCTAATGGCTATTGGATGTAGTACTTTATTGTATTATTAGATTAGTACTTACGAATAAATGAGGTTGTAGGGGACAAACACTACACAAACATGTTAACAAGTGGTATCTACTGTACTTACGAATAAATGAGGTTAATAGTTGGATTGTTTAGAGGGGTAGTTTTGGTATTGTTTGACAAATTATTTTTTTGGTTCCTCAAAGACAATTATGTTTTGGTCAAATGTACTGACTGATCCAATTGCAATTCTTTGTACCTATTTCCCTTTTATTTTCAAATAAACCGCTTGAAACATACTTCTCTCATTATTTTTTTTGACAGTGTATTGAACAATGTAAAAGAGAATCTTGCTTTTTATTTTACTAATATTTTGACACTGATGTAGACAAACACAAGTTTCCCTTTCCTCTTTTTGTTTTCTAAAAAACACCAAAAACACAAAATTTTGATAACACCAAAATTGTGTTTTCAAAAATTATTCTCAAGAACGGTTTTAAAATATAACAACCAAACAAGCCCCAAAACTCTGAAATTTAACTCTCATGTATATTCCAAGGCATCACTAATACTTCCAAAAGCTTGGCGGCTGGCCACTTCCTAGTTTCAAGTTAGATAAATGATGGCTCAATAGAAAGTATACTAAGGAATCTAGAGAGGCACTAGAATGTTAGTGTGATTTTAATTAGACTATTTTTATTGTAATTCCATGAGAAAAAATTTTAAATAGGAGCACTGACATGTTCGGTGGTGTTAGGTTTTTCTTTTCCTACTTATTCTTAATATAATTTTATAATATTAAATTTGATGGGGATTGAGAATTGGACCAAGTATCCCATTCACGCCTGATAGAGTTAATACAGTGTCCTCGCCGCCCATGTCCTTCCATAGCACCCTCAAACAGTTCCGGTCATTGCTTCAAAACATGGATTTGGAAAAAATAGGGAAGCCCATACACGTCGGGCCAACCCATATCCTTCCACAATGTATGATGGGAATACCCCTAAAAGATATCCTATTCATTCAATCTGAATCAACTGCAAGGAAGAAAAATCAATAAAAGATCATCTGACATTCTCCAATAAAGAAGGAAGATTATTCAAATGAACTCTTGATTAATCCATTGCTAAATCTAAGGCTGACTATGGAGGAAACATACCTCCAATAGAAAACTCAACACCGTCTGCCGGATCAATATCCAACACAATTACAAGGCCGCTCCACCACCGAAAGGTACGCGATTACTGCGATCTAAGATCCTCTTTTCAAAGAATCTCGACTTAGCACGAGCGGTCCCGCGAAGCCCCGCCGGCCCTTCTTCCTTATGTCTTCTGTGGAGAGTGCTCACCCATCCGCAAACCAAAGATTGGGTAAGAATCCCACCCAGCCCAAACTGGTCCCAAGATCCTTCAAGCCAGCCTCAGCCCCGGTCCACTCAACACCCAACACGCCCAGCCTTACCTCCGTTGAAAGGCATCATCACTGGCGCCGTCAGGAACGACGCTTCCTCCATAAACATAAATCTGATTTCACATCGGCGGTAACAACAAGGAACACAAGGTGAGTAAACACTAACGTTGCATGGATCCATCAGCAGATGAACAGCCAATCCGGGATCGTGGAACGATGCAACTCAATATTAAACGGCGGAAGCGCTTCGCCGTCAACCGTACCGCCCTGAACAAGAACTGAGCAAATTACGTGCGCATACAACATCACCAGGAGACACACAAACCAGAGTGGTTGGCCATAAACTCCCCGAGGAACAACTCGTCGAGACATTCCCGAGGTACCGCTGTGGCAGTCCACAAAGGAGGCGTGGACCACCGCCATTCCCACGGAGGAGGAAACGGTTATGTCAGGAGGCAATTCGTGAACTAAGCACCCCAAATCACCTCAACTAGCAAGGGAATCAGCCATGGGGAGCTGTGTGCTGTCTCAAAACCTTCAACAAGAGCTCATCCGCGTGAAGGAAGTGGTGAAGGGACGAGCCCCGGATACTATGGATACCTGGTGCAGCAAACGGAATCTCCTTCACAAAATTGAGGTACTACATTTTCCCCTTCCAAATAAATTCAGACACACTGTGAACACTGATGAGTCAAAGATCCCACGATCACCATACTTACAAAATCGATGGACAGACAAGATTAGACCTGTACATGAGCTTTGCTTAATTACGCACTAAAGGCCAAATTTTAGCCCTGCCCAATAGAATTTCCATCATCTATCTCGTCATTCAGGAACCAGTCACAGTGCTCGCCTCCACTTCATCTAGCTGTGACGCATGTAAAGCCAGGAAGCTACCACCTATCGACCATCAAACAAGACTGCAGGAGTTTTAGATCATATATAAAGATTCAACGCCGAGTCCCTCAAGATAGACGCATTCGACGAAAATTCACCGGTCATGCCTTTCATCACGGGTTGGACGTACAATCAAAGGACCCGATGTTCTATCCCGAAGAACCCTCAGCAAGACGCTGCAGGTCCTCGCCAAAGCGTAGTATGATAAACCCACATATTTCCTATATCAAAAGAATGAGAGTCCGCCCGCAAAGAAAAAGGGACGACAGACAGACGACGAGGACGGAGCCCCAAGCGACAAGACGACCAGAGGAAATCCCCAGGTACAGACGTGGAGCGACCCCTGAAAAGGCTGGAGTCCCACCGTCAGCTTCATCGCAAACCGGCGATCGACGGCGCCATCACACAACTCTTCATCACTCCACTAACGCCCTCAAGATTACAAGTCCGATGAGTGTGCAAACGAGCAATTCCCCGAGATGGCCGATCGATGAAATCGCATCCCACGCGACAAGGATAACACCATATCATGAGTCCACAGGACTACGGCATCGCATCGACAACTCAGATACAACCAAGAAGAGAAATACTATTGATACCGGCGCCTTCGGCGTTTAGCATTCAGAACCAAACTCAGAATCAAACCCAAAGTCAGGCCCATAACCATAACCCGACCCCTGGGCCAAGAACCGCCACCCCTATGAGCAACTTCACACCAACAAACTTCTGAGAAACCATGGGATCCTGGAGTACTCACTGTGAGAGAATCAGTTCGCCCGGAAAAGCCCACCCACGCAACACACAAGATCGCCAGGACATGGGGGAAATACAAGCAAGATCTAAGCTACCACGGATCACACTACCACCACGCCTTCCGGCATAGATCTCGAAGGGTGCCAGCACTTCATGACGACCACGGTAAATTCGCAGCACCAGGGCCAATACAAATGTCATCGGGTTTTAATTGATAATGGAGCTCGGGTCGACATCATCTTCGCTGGAGCAAATGGGGGCATTGGAAGAGAAGCTAATCCCATTCACACATCCAAGGATTTTCAGGAGAGAAGCGTATTACCAGCTGGGCTCGATCCACCGGCAGGCCGACCCCGAGAACCCCGCCGGCAATCTACCTACGCCAGTTCCCAGTGGACGCCCACAAATTTCATAATATGTCAGTGAGGAAGACCATCCCTCAATCCAATAAAAGCCATCCCCAAGATACCATGATAATCAAATTCCCAACAAAGGAATGGGGTCTGACTCCGGCCTGGTGATCGCTGCCGTGAATGCTACGTACCTCTATGAAACCAAGAGTCGACAAATGCGAGTAGACGAGCTTGACATGCGTGACGAGGTACTCACCCGCCCGAACCCCAGGAACTGGAACCACACCGGATGACGACTTAACATCTCGCATCTGGATCTAAATTCACGGAAGATCTCTCAAAAGCCTCCTCACACGCTTCGACAAAATAGAGATGTTTTTACGGGAAGGCCGACATGGGAGGAATCGACCCACAATGATCACTCGATTGAACACCAACCCCTCCTTTAAACCGGTCACAAAACGCCGGTTTCCTCGCCTCCAAGAAGGTGCACATCAATGAGGAGGTCTAAGCTCCTCCAGCAGAGCGATGGGCAAGAGAGGCGGAACACCCGAGTGGCCAACGCTGTACTGGCCAAGAAAGCTAATGGCAATGGCGACCAAGACGACTTCACCGACATAAACAAAGCATGCCCGGCGACTCCTCCGCCCAGATCGACTTTCATCGTGGATGCCACCGGGCAGGCACCTAACTCCTTGGGCTTCATGGATGCATTTTTCCGGCTTACAATCGTATCAAGATGGACCCCGGGACCAAGAAAGACTTCATTCGTCACAAAGACAAGGAACCCATCAAGTATCGGTAATGCCGTTTGGACTCAAGAATGCAGGAGCGACCTACCAGAGACTAGTGAACCGGATGTTCCAAAGACAGATAGGTACAACAATGGAGGTATACATAGACGACATGCTGGTAAAGTCCACTAAGTCCAATCTCCATATCACCCATCTCTCTGAGGCATTTCGTATCCCGAGAATTATAAACATAGCCGAATCTACGAAATGCGCTTCGGGCGTGCTACCTTTAAAATTTCGGTTTCATAGTTAACCAGGAATTAGCGAATCTGCATAAAATAAAAAGCTGCCGACATGCCATCGCTTCAGAATAAAGGAGGTCCAAATACCGACAGAAGCGGCTGCAAATTTTAAGCCGCTTCAGATCCGTAGCGAGTGATAACAAATGCCACTTTTCTTCCAAGTTCTAAGAAGTTTCTCAATGACGAAGAAGCATTCACTAAGAGACTAAAAACATAAATCAGAGTTCTCCTCCCATTCTAGTAAGTCCCACAAGAGAACCTCACCAGACTTAGCCAGACATCGCATTTCAACCAAAGGCAAAGACTCGCCAGAGACAAAGAGCGAAACTGAAGACCCGGGCTTTACCATCAGCCGAGCCTTGAGAGGAGCAGAGGAGAGGTACCCAGAATGGAAAAGCGATACTAGCACTGCACCGCAGCCTTAAGCCCGGCCCTATTTCCGTGCCTTCACACCATTTAAGTCCTAACCGAGTACCCAATGAAGCGTATTGCACAAGCCAAGTCTCCTAAGGCTGGCGAAGTGGGCCATAGAGCTGGTTTAGTCGATAACGTACAAGCCAAAACCGCTATAGCGGGACAGGTCCTAGCCGACTGGCCATGAATCTCGGCTTCCTACAAAGCTCTCGACGAGCCCACTGCTCGCAGACTAATCCCTCCCCATATGGAAACTCTCTGCACGAGCCTCAAACGCACAAGGAAGTGGAGCTAAAGCACTCGACCACCGGTATGAATACGACGACACTCGTTTGGTTTCCATGCTTCAACAACGGCTTCGAGCATGAGGTCAGCCATACAGCCTCAACCCGCCATTCATTGGGGAGGTCAGATCAGCTATGTCCACAAGTGACTCTAACCGGTGGTCAAAGCATCAAGATACATACGAGGCCAAAAGTGAGACGATGGTTCTATATCTCCAAAAGTCCGTGATTTATTAAAAGTTCGGGTGGTTGTCTCGGGGCCAAATACGCTCCCGTAACAGAAAATTCCCAGTTTTGACGCCCGCGAAACTAGCCACCAAGTAGAAGATATCGAAGGGCCAACGCCCGTCGAATACCGCGAACCCTCTATTGACCTTTCACAAAGATGATGATCGCCTTCAAGAGGGATCCGCCAGCTGGATGGACCCTATTTGGGATTATATTAATGTGACTAATCCTACCAGACGACCCGAAGGAGGCAGCTAAGATAAGAGTGAGGTTCTAGTTTACTAATCATGCTATGCAATTTTTACTGTTTATGATTCTTCTCTTACACTTTCCCCGAATGCATAGCGGAGAAGACACCGGTATGTGTCGGTGGGAAGTACACGAAGGCATATGCGCGGAAATCATATCGAGCTCGAACGTTAGCAGTGAAAGTTTATGCGTATTGGCCATCGCCTACAATACTTAAAGATGCGACCACCTAAATAAGAGATGCAGAATCACAGAACATTTAAAATATCACGCCTCCGCCGAGCCTCTAACGCCAATCACCACTTCTCGCCTTCCATAGTTAACATATTGCCTTTGCCCATCGTGGGCCAATGTAAATTCTATAATCGTCGCAGTAGATTATTTCACCGCGGCCGGGCCGGTTCTTAGCCACAATTACGTAACGTAAGATACGCATCTTGTGTGGCGAACCATCATACGTGTTCTAAACCTAAGAGCTCCTTAGTATCAGATAATGGAAAACAATTTCGACAACACCAAATTGGGGATTTTTTGTGCCGAGCCTTGAATTAAAATTCATTACTGTCACCAAGACCTTAATAAATCAAACGGACGTCAAGTCACCATCGTAACCCTTAAAGCCGCCTCAAGACTGTCGGGAAGATCTAAAGGAGATCGGGGCGGAATACCTCCCGAGGCAATTTTACACGCTCAGGACGATAATGTGAAGTCGCCAGTCGAGACTCCATTTGCCCCAGCCTCAATGTACAAAGACCTCGCCGAGGTCGAATAAAGTCTCCTAGAGTCGAAAGAAGACTCCGAAGAGCCTAAATTGACGAGTCTCACGCCCAACTTAGAACCTGACGAAAAGCGTGACTCAGTTCTACAACAAGACAAAGAGTATCAAAGGAAGACAGCCAGGTACTACAACCAGAGAGTCAAGCCCAAAAGTTACATGTCGGGGGATTTGGTCTTAAAAAAGCTTCTACCAACAAGGAAGAATCCAACGCATGGGAAACTAGGCCCCAACTGAAGGTCCACACAACCCGAGTCACGACTGTACCATGAAGCCCAAACAGAGTGAGGGAAAATCTACAACATACATGGAAAGCGGAGCACTACATTTTTGTCAAAGAGGCACCCCGCTTGTAATGAAAAACCTTTATCAATTCTTATGTGACGAAACAGCGCCACGAGTTAATTAGATATCTCAAATGGGCTCTGGAGTATAACGTAAAAATACGCAATAAGGAAATCCACAAAAATAAGAGTCTCTCTTATTCCAAATGAATCATATTCTACATAACTAATATCCTCTGATTACATCTTGAAAAGCACTCAGTACAAGCAGAGACCAAAAAAAAAAAAAAGGGGGAGACAAAGGAGAAAGACAGAATAAAGAAAAAGAGGGGTGTGATAGGGAAAAAAGAAAAGAGGAAAAAAAAGATGGGGACAGAGGAGAAAGACAGAAAAAGAAGCAGATGAGAAAGCTGTGGAAGAAGAAAGAAGGAGAAAAGCAGCAGAAATATGTAGAAAGGAGGAGGAAGAAGATAAAGAAAAACAGAGAGAGTAACAAGAAATGAGCACCACCCTCCGACGACTCCCAGCTAAAAGCTAGGAATAACATGACTCCCATAAGGGGGAGACTAGGAAACACAACTCCTAATTTATGAAGACCCAGAAGGCTGATCCAAAGGCAACAAATAATCGGTGAACGAATATCAGTATCATCCTGTAACCACCCCACTCCAAATGGTAAACATAAGATATGAGGCACGAGCCACCATTTATAAGGAGGCCAAAGAGCTTGTAAAAGTCACGCAACTGCCCAAATTCCCCATAACCGAAGATAATGACGTTCGCCTCTTTTCGCTGATACGCGCGCTTCGGGCTACTAAAGCTCTTCATATCAAAATCATGCGGGGCGTTCATTTCACCAAAGCTCCTTCGTGACATGGAAAGTCACAAAGATAACGTGTCGGCTCAATTTGACGAGCTCTACTCAGATAGCCACGCCGCCAAGAGTTTCACTACCAAAGGCATCGCCATTCGGCTTGAACGCCACCAAGGCCACGGGAGCCTGGGGGCTGCTCTTTGACAGCTCTACTCGCACGTGCCACGCTCAAGAGTCGCACTGGGCCAAAGTTACATCGCTATCTCGGCCAACGCCACTAAGGCTACGCCAGAGCCTGGGCTGCCCCTCGACAGCTCCTCTACCAAGACAGCCACGCCGCCTCAAGAGTCGACCACTGCTACATCGCTATTCGCTTGAATCACAAGCCACAAACGCCAGAGCCCAGCTTGCTCCCTTTGACGAGCTCTACTCTACATTAAAGCCACGCCGCTCTCAAGAGTCAACAAATTTCTCAAAGCTACATCGCCATTCGCTTGAACGCCACTACAGCCACTGTGGAGCCCAAGCATCACTTTGACGGGCCTTCTACTGATTCATATGCTACGCGCCTGGGTCCTCAACTCGCACGACGAGCCCTACTACTCACAAAGGACGAGCCCTTTCACGAACCCGGTACATACCCGGCCCTTCCTACCATTCATATCGACGAGGCTCATCCCTCAACCTCGAATGACGAGCCCTACCATTCACAAAGGATCTACCCTTCACGCAGACCCGCATGCACGGGCTCCTTCTACCATTCATATTGACGAGGCCCGCCCCTCAACCTGAATGACTGTTCCCTACTATTCACAAAGTGACGAGCCCTTCGCCGCACCTGCATGCACAGCCCTTCTTACCTATTCATATCGATCAGCCTGGCCCTCAACCTGTAATGACGAGCCCTACTATTCATAGTGACGAGCCCTTCGCTGCACTCCAGACAGACGGGCTCCTTCTTACCATTCATATTGACGAGGCTCGTCCCTCAACTTAGAATGACGAGCCCCTACTATTCACAATGACGAGCCCTTCACGCACTCGCATTTAATTCGCCCTTCTCTACCATTCATATCACAAGGCTCGCCCCTCAACCGCACGACGAGCCCCGCTTATTCATAAAGGACGTACCCTTCGGCCAGACTCCGCATGCATCGGCCCTTCTTACCATTCATTCGACGGCGCTCGCCCTCAACTCGTAACGACGAGCCCCTACCATTCACGCGGATTCCAGCCTCACAGAGACTCCGCATTGCACGGCTCCTCACATTCATATCGACGAGGCCTGGGCCCCTCAACTCGCACGACGAGCCCCTTACTATTTCACGGGCGGATCGGCATCTCGGTCGCACCCGCACGCATCGGCTCCTTCACCATCTTTGATGGATCAGGCTCAGCCCCTCAACTCCGCATCGACGAAATCTCTACTATCACAAAGTGATTGAGTCTCACGTGACCTATTGCATGCCTTTAATGACATTCTATATCGACGGCGCTCGTCCCTCAACCCGGGAACGACGAGCCCCCTATTCACGACGAGCCCTTCACGACTTTACGCATCGGCCCTTCACCATTCATTTGACTCAGGCTCAGCCCCTCAACTCGTAATGACGAGCCCCTACTATTCACAAGGACGCAGCCCTTCGCCGCACCCGCATACCGGCTCCTTCATAACAGTGACAAGGCTCGCCCTCAACCTAACTCCACGAGCCCCTACTATTCACAAAGGATCTAGCTCCTTCCCGGCCGCACTCCGCATTTATCGGCTCCTTCTTACAATTCATAGTGACAAGGTCAGCCTCAACCTAATGACGTTCCTCTACCATTCACAAAGTGGACGAGCCCTTCAATCGACTTCAAACAGACGCTCCTTCCTACTATTTACATCGACGAGCTCTCCTGCATGCTCTACCTAATAAGCCCCCTTGTGGGGCACACATACACAGAGCTTCGCTCAACCGTGACACGCCGACAAACTCTGAAGACGACTTTACTACTTCTAGCATTGACAACATCATCCAGCGTGACGCAAATCAAGAATCAGTCAACACCCGCAAGTCGACGATCGAAGGCCATGGGGCCTAATCCGGACAAGCCCCACCTACTCCAACCACATACTTGGGGGAACTGCCAGTCGTGAGAATAGAATACAAATTCCAACGATGCGCTTCTTCAAATTGCTAGGACCCATAATCTGTAAGCTTATACAGCTCGTGAGTGCTGAAAATAAAGATATCTCATTTGTAACGAAATACAAGTTTCCAAAAACAAGTATTTATCAAAGGAAGGCTACATAGGTATCGGGCCCCAGGCCCAACAAAAAAAAAAAAAAAAAAAAAAAAAGGAAAAAACAAAGGGAGAGGTCGACATCAAGAAAGCAGAGATGAGTCCTGGAATTCAGGAATCAGACGACGAGGAATGAGAAGGGACCCCGGCAGGAGTATTAGGCTCTCGGGAACCAGAAGATCCTTCCGCCTCTTCATCACTGGGGAGGTCAAAATTGAAATCCAGGTTTGAGTATGCGTGGATAGCCTTCCGTTGAAAAGCAAGCCACCCGTGAAGCCCACCAGCACTACCGTCCCGCAATCGCCTACAACCTCATCCATCCGGCAATCATGTTGTCTCGCTTACGGAGTTCTCGTGCGCAATCCACCTATTACTTCGCTTAGTCACCGATAAATTTACGCCTTCCAGAGGACTCCATGACGAGCAAAGCCTCGCACACCTTGCCTTCCAAAACCGCGACGAGTTCGAGCTGTTTCCTCCATTCTCGCTCAAACCACCGCAATCGCGCCAGAAGCCCGCCCGAAGATCCCGCCGTCGCCCGGATAGTGATGAGTTCCCCCCCCGACCACCAAGTCACTTTGGGCTGACCACCACGAGTCTCCCAACCAGTCATCTCAAGAACCCGACCCGCCCGAACCTCCCGGGCTCGCTCACCACGCCGCTTACCCCCGAGCCTCACCTTCTTACGCTCGCCAGTACGAGTCGATGAAGTGTGCCAAGATCGACGCTCTATTTCTTCGCCATAAGTCGCTGCCCCAGCTCCGCCCCTCTCGTATAAGAGAAGCCGCCTACTTTATAAACTGGAAAGCAATCTTCACATGTTTTTCATCTGGCCAGCCTTATCTACAAAGCCCTTCAAATGGGTGGCGTACCGCAAATGACACTTAAATACAAACACGTAATCAAGCATGAAAGCAAACACGATTACAAACTTACCGAAACCATCCCCTGAAAAGATAACGCCAGCTTCATCAGCCGGCAACTCTTTCGAACTCCCAACGTTAGACCCGTGAGGCAGACAAGATGGCACTCCGCCGCAGAAGCTCGCACTGTGAGAGCAAAGAAGCCTGACGCACCAGCTTTTTGCTTCGACTTCTTTCGGTCGGCTCCCGCCATCTCCCCGAGGATTTGGCAAAGGTCAAGGCGATTCCAAACTGCTATAGGCGTAGCCGTCGCCGGCGAGGCGACTGGGTTGCACTTGAAAGACCCTTGCCTTGACGCACAGCCAGGAGAAGACAAGAAGGTCAAAAGCTAGGTGACGACGCCGCTCCCGCTTCGTAGAGAAGGAGGTGATGCCCCACCCCGAACCTCACCATGGTGGCGACGCCCGTTCCACTTCTCCCGGGCAGAAGATGAGGGACGCACCGACTCCGAGCATCGCCTGTGATGGGCAAGGTGGCTCTGCTCCTGCTCGAACGTAGCAGCGCGATGAGACACCCCCACCTCTCTGAATCTGCTGAACCGCCGGTCCTCTCGTAGGAGCTGGGTTTTTTTTCTCAGACCCGGCTTCCATGTCGCCCCAAACGAATCCAAATCTCTCCCGGTGGGAGCAGCCAGCAGCCCAAAGGAAGAAAAACTCCCAGGCGAAATGAGGCTGACCTCAAAACAAGAACGTGCGTGTGCAACAAACTAGAGGAACTAGGAATGTTCGAATTTCATCGGCCAGAGAACGAGCGTAACATTCCTCCAACGCTGGAGCCACAAAGCAGCATTCCCTGCCGCAAGGTCAAGACGAACATCCGGGAAGCATAAGGAAAGTTTAAGGTCGGCGACCGATCGCCTTTAGACAAATCAAACTAAAAGTAATGCAAACACTACGAAGGTTAATGTGGCGCCCACGCCCGGGCACACCCAGGTGTCATCCCTATCAAGAGAGTCATACTCCCACCGAGCCACTAACTAAGAAATACCGTCCTCTTTCCATGACCCGTGTGAAGAAGGAAGGTCCGAGATAACTGCAGAGACCGTAACCCGGAGAAATAAATAAAAAACCCTCCGTGAAGAGCGCTTAACGACTAAAGATGGAGGAACAGAGCCACATTGGGAACGCCAAACCCCTCCATTCTTAAAAAGACCAATAAATCAACTAAAATACCCCAACCATTGGAGCCAACTCGAAGGGCATGTTACGTTGAAAACCTCTTATGAAGGCAAAGGAAAGCAAAGGCCGTTATTAAAAGCAACTTCAAAAAAGTAAACCATACAAGGCACGGAGGCAGCATAAAAAGTCAAAACATCAGGGGACCATATTCGACACTAGGAGTCTTATATCGTCAAATAAAAATAAACTCGCATTTAAGGACCAACCTTACTAGGTCCACATTCACGCATGCCCGATGCCAGACTGAGGTAATCCTCACCCTCTTGATACTCAATCGTATTTATTTTCCTTTTACCCTTACCTAAAGGAAGGGGAGGCGCCTCGTAGAGCATTTTTTGTCCGGCGGAGTGATTTAACGGGAACATCCCCTAGCCTGCTGACCTGGGCCGCCAACAGAAGAATCATCGCCGATACGCAAAGAAGAAGAACGACTTGGACCCATGACATAAGCAAACAGTATAAACGAAATCCAGACGACCAAACCCTAGAGCCTCGTCGTACCAACCGAAAAGAGTACGAAGAGGCGGAGACACGGGCCCAGAATGAGGAAAGCAAGAAAACGCTTGGAAGGACCTAACACTAAAAGGACAGAGGAAAATCAGAATGAAATACAAGAACACCAAGAAATATAAAGACAAAAGTGGGAAGTTATAAGGCCAGAGGAATTCAAAACGGAGAAGGTCGACAAGATGCAAGGGAAAACAAAGGGAGTATGAAAACAAAGCGAAACTCGGGAAGAGACATCACAACGACCACGATGACTACGGTGCAAAGTTAATCAATCTACATCCAAGCGCACACCCGGAAATAACAATCGCCGCAGATTAATCACACTCGCTTCACGCAGCCGCATACGTATCGTGGCAACCGATGGGGATCGAGGAACGGGACTGCATCCCATTCGCCACCGACAGAGTTGTCAGTGGTCCTTGCCCCGCCCATGTCCTTCCATACTCTTCAACAGCGTCCGGTCATTGGCCCAAAACATGGATTTGAAAAAATAGTGGAAGCCCATACACCCGGGCCAAATAACCCATATCCTTCCACAACGTAAAGATGTATCATTCCTAAAAGATATCCTATTCATTCAATCGGTCCAATTATAAAGGGAAGAAAATCAATAAAGATCATCATTGACATTCTCCAATAAAGAAGAGGATTATACCAAATGAACTCCCTTGATTAATACATTGCGAATCTAAGTGTCACTACGCTGGCGAAACATACCTCCAATGGGAAAAACCCCAGTCACCGCTCCGCTCTGGACCAATATCCACTAAATACAAAGTGCCGCTCCACCACTGAAAGGTACGCGATTACTAAGCGATTCCAAGATCCCCTTTCTCGTAAAGAATCACCAAAGATCGGAACGTTTCCTGCCCCTCGCCACCCTTCTTCCTTCTCGTTCCTCTTGCGAGAAATACGCACCCCGGATCCTATAAACCAAGACGTTAGCATCCTACTCCCAAACTTCAAACGGTCCTAAGATCCTCTCGCTTGCCTCACACCCTGTCCAAATTCCAACGACCCAACACGCCCAAATCTCAGCCCGGCTGGAAAAAGGCAAAGATCAAAGTTCATCATGCACTCGACTTTTTGTCTAAGGACACAATTTAATAGTCTAAAAATATAAAATGTGATCAATACAAAATTGAATGAAAAACATATTCCAATATATTCATTAATCACAATATTTATTATAACATATTTAAAAACATTATATTAACTAAGAATATAATGTTAATGGGAAGTTTTAACAACAAATTTTGTTATTCAATAAGAAAGAAGTAATTAATAGTGAATAATTTATTATTATTAGCATTTTAAAATGAATAAAATATAAATTTATCATTTATTCATGCAACATTTTAATAATATTTAAATAGATAAATCCAAATAGTAGGACAAGTTTTTTTTTCTTCGTTGGGTTTCCCCAAGCTTTAGTTTATGTTTTCTTATTCTTAGGTTACCAAAACAGAAGATATGAAAAATTATTACAAATGACAAAGGATAATAAATTGAATTTTTTTTTTTTAGTTACAATTGGCAAGAGAGAGAAGTTTGTAATGATTAACTGATAGAATGCTAATTTGATATAGAGCTAGTCTTTTTTTAGTATAATTACTTATACCTTAGCTCAAATCTCTCAATTGTAGGAAGGAAAATTTTTTGTGAAAAGTTTTAGTGGACCATTAGGCTCTGTTGTTACCTCAAAGCACAATGAAATAAATGTAGGTTAGTTATATAAAAAAAGAAAATTTGAAAGAAAATAAAAAATAGATTTAAGCTTAATAAATTAATTATATATGTTTATTCAAACTCGTTTTATTTGTTTTTCTCTATCACACAAGGACTAAGAAATTTAAAGGAATCATTATTATATTTGATTTTTTTTTTTTTTACAATAAAATCAAACATAAAAAATTCATTTTTCTTTCGTTAATACTTTTCAGGTTTCAAAATGAGCCTTAATGTTATGAAAATATTGGATAAAAATTTTGTATGGATAATTTCAATAACACACCATAATAGGATAAAAAATAAATTAATTTAATGGCACACCATAGATGGGGAGGGGAGACCATATAAAAAATTTTTGAGGGGGCATACCCACTCCCCTATGGTGGCTCAGCCACTGATTAAGGTGCTTATTTTTTTTTTCTATTTTCTTTCTATTAAGTATTAAATATTAATAATATTAAGTATTTCTATTATGTTTTGATTATTTCAAAACATTATTTTAAGCATTTAGGAAAATTTCAAATATTTTGATTTTTTTTTTCTGTGTTAAATAAAACAATTCATTTTAAGTTTAAAAGCAAATTACATTTAGTACCAACATTTTTATATCTCAATATTTAATATATTCTATCTCAATATCAAAATTAACTATTTAAAAATCTTTAAACAAACCCATAATATCTAATCATAAACCAAAAAAGGAAGTATTTTCATAATGTTTCTTGAATTATTATGTAAAAAAACAAAAAAGACTTTTAGAAAAAATCATGTCCCAAGTTTTTTTATGTAACCGTCTCAACATCATTACCAGTAATTATTAAAATAAGGTATGGTTACTTTATGACTTAGTTTGTCTTGTTATTTCTTTATTCTTTTGTCATTTATTTCTCCAATCTCTAGAAAATGAAAGAAGTTGAAGGTAGGACGCATGGTACCAAAAATGAGAAAAGGTTGATGGAAAGATACATGGCACCAAATCGTGGGGTCACACATATTTCGTTTTTTTTTTTTTCTAATTAAAGGCTAGTAGAGTATCTATCTCCACATGAAATCGAACTCTTGCAGATACCTATTGCATAAGACGTTCTAACCAATTGAGTTGCACGTCATTGACATATATTTCATTTTAATAGCTTTTAACATATACAAAACACATGAATAATTCTTCCCACGTTATTTTGCTTTTCTATTTCATTTCTTCACCAATTAAGATATTAGCTTATCCTTTAAAAAAAAAAGAAGAAAGATATTAGCTTAAAATAAAAGCTCAATGTTAGGTGAAACATAAATTTCCATTCCCTTCACAAATTAAAACACGGTTTCGTGCGCAGACAATAGACCTCATTTGAATGGACTGGACGGCATATTGTGAGAAGGGCGTTAATTGTGGTTTACTTTAAAAAAAAAAACACATGAGATGGTGATGCAGATACAATATATATACAAAGAGTTAGTTCACGACTATAAGGCAACTAATTAGTGAGTTGTCCCAACTCCCAACTCCGAAACAATTAAGCTCAAAATTACAATAATTTAGATGGAAATTTTTTTTTTTTTAATTATTAAATTAGTTTGGAAATCGAATTAAAAATGAAAATAGTACATAATATCACTGGCATGACAAAGCAAAGAATCGAAACTTAAATTATCAAATATTATCATCCTACGATAACCTAAGCATGTTTCTTTAATATAATGTTTCAATATTTAAACTCACTACCATTATCACTGACAACGATATTCGACAAAAGTTCCACTACCATTATCCATAACAACTACTTTAGCTGCTTTGTTCAATTATCATCATTATGTATAACGCATATTTAAGAATTTCATATTTCCAATTATCATTCTCTATAACAACGATATTACGTACTATTTTGACAATTAATTTGATTTTTAAACTAAACTAATCTAATCTTCTTTTTTTTCAAAAAAAAAATTTCCGTCTAAAACTCAAATTACATACCATATCGTCCTAACAAAGATGTACGTCCCCTTCAGATTCCTAATCATGATATGAACCAATGATTAATTGCTTTGAAATTTTTTTAGACACGTCTAATCAAAGAAGATGGGTGGGTGATTTATTCAATCACGGAAATGGAATCGCTCAAGGACAAAAATTTTGGTAACTACGGAAATATCAATGAAATATCAGGAAATTTTCATGGAAATCTTGTTACAAAATATCATGAACTAAAATTTGATAAATAAAAAATTATTAAAAAATAAGAAAATAAAAAAAACCTTAAAATGAGATTATAAACATAATAAATATTTTAATTGTTGTTTTGAACCAATTGGTCAAAGAAATTATCGAAAAAAATAAATATCAATGAAAAAATTTATAATATCACTGATAAACAAAATCATGAGTATAATAAACATTTCAATATTATTATGGATCATTGGATTAAATAAATTAATTCATAATGTAATATAAAAAAATTTGATTTTAATAAATTTCAATTGTTTAGATTTTTACACGACAATGTGATTATTGCACTCCATCGAACCTTGAAATTTCCCGAAATAAGGCTACAGAAATAACACAAAAAAAAATTGCCTGCTAGAGTTCTAGATATCTGTCCTTCAAGATCTAGTATGAAAATGGGCGCAATTTGGTAAAACTGTTTTCCAGAAACATCTCAGGATTCCGAAAATGGTTTTATTGGAATGATCCTCAAATGGAAAAATCTAACTTAGCCATACCTGGGATGAAACCAGGTCTAAAATTGATACAGATGATGAGAAAGTAAAAAAAAATCCAAAAAGGAACATTAACTGAAGAATTCCCTTTATAATGGAGAAAAGGGGTGCTTATTCAAAAAGGCTTTAGGAACAATTGAAGCTCCCATGGGATCTTTCTCGTATAAGTTTCTGAATTGTTGTATTTTTTTTGCGCAAACTAACGTCCTTGCATGTTTCCGCAGAAACATGACATTAAATCAGATTGGATTTACCAAAAAAGAATCAAAAACTCAAGCCAAGTAAAAATGCAACCCAATTGAGGGACAACAGTGGCCATCCTCAACAGACTCCTGATAATGCTTTGACAGCTTTCTCAGCTGCATCGTCCAGATCATCTGCTGTTATCAATTTCATTCCACTGTCCTGCATATGATTTGTGATCAACAATTTATATTATCTTTCTGGATATTAAGTTTTTTTTTTTTTTTCCCTTCAGAAAAACTCCAAAATGGAATGAGTTCTATCCAAAGGTTTTGCATTTTACCTTCAGAATTCTTTTTCCTTGGTCGACATTGGTGCCTTCAAGCCGGACAATAACCGGTACTTTAAGTGAAACCTTGAATTCAATCAAACAAAAGTTAGAAGGCATTTGCACAGGAACTCTATCCATTAACTATTGACCAAGCTACAAGGAAGTCTTTTTTTCACTTTTTTTTTTTTTTTGTATTCCTTGCCTGTAGTTCTATAAGATTCAAATCAAAGCTTTGAATCTTGCCAAGCATAATTTTTTCACCAAACTCCTATGGGCTGTTTGGCAACATTTTTTAGAACAGTTCTGTGATGTTTTCTAGAACAAATGCCACCAAGCAAACTTGAAATATTCTCCACCTATTTTCTATATTTCCAAGCATTTCTTATAAATAATTCTTATCCATAGTACTTTACATTTCGATCGTTCTCCACATTTCTACAATTATTTTCAAAATAATCCCTAGAAAACAAGTTAAAATAATTAAAACATGTTTTCAGGAAACACCATCTTTTCATAACTTATCAAAAATTTCTTTCTATTGATAAGTTACCACCAAGCGTGTTTTCAAATCTAGAAAACAGTTTTCCCAAACAGGCTCAAAAATTCCCTTCCTGAGTTGTTTGTGAAGCTCATTTTAAATCACATCCAATCAGCATGGAAATAAGGATAAAACTATGAACTAATATTAGAAGACATGATTAGAAAGCACAACAAAGATTTAACGGCTGATATGAGCAAACGTAGGTAATCAACAGAATCTGAACAATCTTGATGCAAATCTTACCTCTTTAGCAGCATTAACAATTCCACTTGCTATTACATCACATTTCATTATGCCTCCAAAAATGTTCACTAAAATTGCTTTGACCTTATCGTCAGCGGTCAATATTTTAAATGCTTCCACCACCTGTTTCACATAATTTAAGAATTAATTAATTAATTAATTAATCAATTATATATATATATATATATATATATATATATATATATACTCACCTGATCAAAAAAATATATATATATATACCACCTGTTTCACATAATTTAAGAATTAATTAATTAATTTCAATTAATTAATTTTATATATATATATATATATATATATATATATATATATATATATATATATGTTTATAATTCAGTAACTTGGTTTGCATGTAAGTGCATCAATGTAGAGAGAGAGAACAAGATTTGTCAGCCTTGAAATATATACAATGATACTAAGCAATATAAATGTATAACAACTAGCAAGTACTCAAAAAGAAGATCTGAGTTAGTATAATAAAAGAAGAAACCAACAAATAAATGCAGGCATAGGAAACATGGGGGAGACAAAAACAGAGAGACCCTTCTCAGCCTTGAAAATAAAATATTCACAATGCTAAGAACAAGCCAAGAAATATCATATGGCATAAACCAACACTAGAAAAGGATATGAGTACAATAAGACAAAGCCAATGCCCAAATATACACATCAGAAAAAAAATCCTAGAATCAACTCATTTACCTGATTTTCAGAAGCATTTCCACCAACATCTAGAAAATTGGCAGGAGTTCCCCCATGTAGCTTGATTATATCCATGGTAGCCATTGCTAAGCCTGCACCATTCACCATGCAACCAATTTCTCCATCTAAGCCGATGTAGTTCAAATCTGCTTTGGCAGCGGCCACCTGTTGTTTAGTGAAAACCCAAAAATGGAACATTACATATTTGTCATTTTGTTTTACCTAGTGGTGAAGGGAGGAGGATTGCCTCTATGGTATGTACATGAGTCAAGTTAATTTCCACTTACATCAGATAAAAAAAGGTAAAGAATTTAAAATAAGTAACCCAACCTCTCGAGGATCCTCTTGCGTTGGATCACGAAGAGCAAATATATGCTTCTGACGAAAAGCAGCATTATCGTCAAAGTTCAACTTTGCATCTGCAGCTATTAATTGGTTATCAGAAGTCTCTGCTAAGGGATTGATCTGTTCAAACCAAAAAGAATAAGAGTGTTTCAATAAAAGAATTTAGTGCCATCAAGCAAATGGTCAAATTTCTCATGGAGTTTGAAAACAGGGAGTTTATGCTCACTTCCAACAGTGTGCAGTCACATTCACAAAAGAGTTTATATAATTTCTTCACTTGCTCTATGGATGCATTTCTATCAGCCCCCTTGAGAGCCAAACCATCTACAACCTTAGCAGCATCTTCATCGGTAATTCCTTGAAAAACATCAATAGGTACCTGATCAGAAATAAATGGTGAGTCAACTGATTTAACAATATAACAAGTTAAAGAAAATACTATCTTGACAGCAAAGTTGAAGCAATAAAATAATCCATAGGGGACAACCTTGATAATCATGTCAGGGAATTTCTCTGCAAGGTCTTCAATGCTAGTTCCTCCCTTGCTACATGCAACTATGATCTGGGGAAAAGTATTTATATAAGTAAGCATCTTAAATTTAGATTAAAATTTTCTTGTGTAACTTCATGATAAAATAGTAAAACACAAAAAAATAGGAAAGACTGAAGCACCAATAGGAGCCATCTATATTCGGTGGAGTGCAAAATCAGTGTCTAACTTAAATACTCATACAAACAACAACAGATCCAGTATAAGGTCAACCCAGAACAGTGCAGTTGATTCCCATAACTACATTTAGGATTAGGGATCATGGAAAGTTTATAACACAAACAGCTTGTAGATCAGTCCAAGTGAAAGCCACCATGCAAACTAAATCTAAGCCAAGATTTGTTAATAGGTAATATCAGAGCATGTTTGGAGTACAATAAAAATGATATTTCTTAGGAAGGAAATACTAATTTAAGGGACCCAAATCATTCCTCTGAGATAGATTACTACTAGTCAAAGGAACAGAGAGAATCCCTTTGAATTCCATAAGACCACAACCACTCCTTGCTTGAAATGCAACAGTAGCCAAGAATGCAGTAAACATGGACATCAAGAACCAGCATAGAAAAACAGCCCACACCATAACTGTATTCATATAAGCCATAGGCTGCCAGACACCATAATATTACTCATCCAATCCTCAAGCCAAGTTAAAATACAGGGTCCCAGCATAATGTCTGTCCTGACAAGCCTGAAAAAATATACAGCAAACAAAGGAATCCGCATGTCCACTCTTGGCTAGCACAAGAAGAGGCCAAGGGGCATCTCCCACTGTTGGCTTTGCACGACAAGAGGAACAAGCATCATTTACACAACAAGAGGAACAACCCTCGTTTACCCTTGCAGAATTCTTAACAGATCAAAGGGACTTCCCGGCCCTGTCTATCTATATAGGTTTCAAGGCTGCAGAAATCCTAAGTGTCTCTTCTAATTCTCATATACTCTATCCAATGCCATTTCAAAGAAGAAGATTTTCATCATCCCAAGCTTGTCATGCAAAATTAGTTCAGTTCAACATAAATTGCTAAGCTTTGAAATAGTTGAATGAGGGGCAGTAAGACCCAGTTTTTAAGCAAAATGTGTTCTCAAGGGTACTTCCAGCATGATTGTGTCTCAAAGCCTACATTTCAACTCTCTAGATATGAAGAAACTAAGGTGGTGTTTGTTTTTTTTACTTAATGCTGAATAGAACTTTTTTTGAGCTTAATGCTGAATAGCACTTAATAGCATTAAGTATTAAGTTGTTTGTTTTTTAACATTAGGTAATGAGTAGGGATGGTAATAAGACGGATTATTTGAATTTCGCCCCTGCTTCATTTTGATGGCACAGTTTAATTTAATTTAATCAAGTTTTAACGGATTTGAGTTTATTTTCTCAACCAGACGTTCGTGGTATTGTTACTCTCTCAGAAAACCCGAGAAAATTAGAAATTTTAAAATAAAGAACGTTAATAAAAATAATAAATTGTCATAAGGCTTCATAATTTAAAATCTCTAGATCTCGATTTATTTAAACGACCACGCCTGCTAAATTGCCTCGCGAAATCTAAAGGATCTAAAAGTTTCATTTAATTCTGAAGACAAGCGAAATTTTTTTATTTTCTCGAAATATAAATCACAATATCACTGACGAGATTTTTACGAAAACTTCGAAAGTTAGCGAAATTACTTGAATGGTTCATTTAAAATAAAGCTCTAATCAGTTAAATTATTTCTGCAGAGAAACTAATCCGAATGAAAGAAATACGAACCATGATCTAAAATACACACACAAGCCTCCCACTCGATTATATTTTAAAAAATAATTTTTATTATTTTATTTTATACTTTAATATAAATAATTATTATTATTATAATGTTTTTTAATAAATAAATTTATAAAATCATAATATTTTTATTTTTATGAAAATATTAATTTTAATATAATAAAAATAAAAGCAAATATAAAAATTAAAATTAAAAATAAAAAACAAAATAAAATGTAACTTGATGTAATTTAATCTTTCCATCTCCGCCCCGCCTCGCTTGAATTTTTTAACGGCATGTTTTAATTGAAAAATAAACGGAATTTAGTCTTACTTTGACCACCCCGTCTCAAACCATCCCGTTGTCATCCCTAGTAGCGTATATTGCTAGCTCTTCTTCTTGTTAAGCAATGATTGAGTTTTTCTTATTTTTATGAAAAATGACTTTTCTCGAATAAATTTATTCTTTTTCTCGAATGTAAAAGCTAAATATTTTCACTTTTCTATTCGTAACTTTTTTTTAAAAATTTCGTAATAAGTCTGAAAATTTTAACAAATGTTTTAACGCCGAAAAGCCTATTTAAATTTTCAAAGATGTTTCAAAACAAACACCACCTAACTGTCCATTAGTTTGAGTATTTTCTTTATTAAGCTCGATATGACTGCTTGAGCAGTGGGATACTGAATATTTTTTTGATACTGTTAATTGGCGGCCAAACTTCAAACTACCATGTTTTCACATCAACAGAATCACCCCCAAGATGGTTTATGGGTTTTGGGCATTTGTAAAGGCATTCATAATCTTTCATATTACAAGAGCCCTATAGAGGGGTATTGATGGAGACAAGTGGCAGTCATCTTTTAAAGTTTATCACAAAGGCAGAGGAGTTGGCTCCCAAAGCCTAAAGCATAATTTAGCACTCTTTGGATGATAAGGTTCTAGTTAGGATCTCATATAAATTGGTTATTTAACAATTGTCATAAGTTAGTATCATTTTCCAATGGTTGTCATTTTCCAAGGGTTGTCATTTTCTATTATTTTCATTTTCCAATAGTATTTATGAGGTTCTAGAAGTCAAGACAAAGTTGTTAATTTCAAGTTCATTTACTAGATGGTAGTTCCAAGAGAAATGGGTCCCTAGATGGTCGTATTCAGTCTTGGTGAATCAATGAATGAAGAATTTATAGCAAATACAAGTGTCTTTGTGTGATGCAAAATCCCATGAGGCGGGTTTTGCTCTAGGAGTGATTCCTAGAGTTATTCACCTCAGCATACAAAGAGCCCTGTAAGAAGCCTAGGACTTCTAGGAGTGATTCCTAGAGTTATTTCAATCATACTCTGTTCTCCTAACATTCTACTTTTGGTGCTGCATCAAGTATAGTAAAAGAAGGCCATAGAAATGCAAACACTGCATAACACTCAGCAAGAAGGGTTGAATATGATTTCTTCATGCAAAATATAATATATGGTCTCTACCATAGCAACTAATACTGGGCATGAAATAAGCCCCCAAGCCCACAGCTTCAACCTAAACTGTCCGATGGTGCGAGAACCTCATTGCTCTTAAAAGACAAATCCCACACTCCATGTGGAACCGATGGGATCATATCATCGTTTCACCCCTAGAGAGGCTCACGCTCGCTGCATCTACTCAACACTCTAGATAGCTTTCACTCTACACTCCTCTTCGCATCGGCCGCCTCTCTGTAAGTTATTAGCTATTTCGCTACGACGCCTCTCAATGAAAGCCCAAATGATAGGTATCTAAGTTCAATAGGAGAACCCAACCCAAAAGACCGGCCTGATAAGTGAGAAAACCTCTCAAGCTTAAGTACCACTTCACACTTTCATGTGAAACCGAAGTGGGATCATATCAAAGGATGTGGGAGTGCCTCGATTGAGTTTGAATAGCTACACTTGAGAGGCCTAGCCTCCCAAGCTATTCAATCACTTTCATCCTCCTCGCCAAACCCTTATTCAATTTTTGAAAGAAGGCCTTCACTCCTTTAAGCTCTCAATCATGGAACTACCCTGAAAGACAAGGACTTCACAAGCCTTCCTCCCAAAACTGTTCCCACACCCTTGCTACAAATGAATCTTTTGCAATAGCAGTAGAGAATAAGCTCAGAAATTTTAAACAACTGAGGTTTGCATAGCAAAGAGGAGCTACCACAAACACATGCTTCCAAAATTCTTGGTTTTTGCCATGAAATATTTATGTAAATGGCTTCTTCAAATGATAGATGCATCTATACTAAGTCATAGAAGTTTACTGACATGGCAGGACGAAGGAGAGTAGTCCCTTCAGTGATGGAAGTGAAAAGGTCATGGTGGAAGTCCTGCACAGTTCAGTATAGCTCACAGTAAGGGAGCATTTGGTATATTGAAATGTGGAATGAGAATGAAGAATCTTTTTCCATTCCTATTTCTCAAGGAATGAAATCAATAATTTGATTTCATTCTTAGTGTTTGGATTAGTTTAGAAATCTTACATAGAAATCATTACTTATTTTCATTTCACTGTTTGGTAATACTATAAATTAAAATGAAAAAGAAATAAATTGATAATAATACCCTAAAACTTTTAGAGTTTTTTAAAAAAAAACATCATTCATTGATAAAATATTTTAATTATTCTCCACTGTTTTCATTTTTAAAGTAATTTTAAAAAATATTTATAGTCATATGATTAAAAATAAAATATTAGAAATTAAAATTATTTTTAAAATATAAATAATTTTCAAAGTATTTTCGGTTTTTAGAACTATTATTAAGCTTCTTATTAGTTTTTATGTAATGGTTTTATAAAAATGTATCTTCTTAAGCTTTATGTAACATTTTTATAAAAATATTTTCTCAAGATTATAAATTTAATGATAAAATAAAATGTTAGCACAAGCTTTCATAAAAAAGGTAATAAAAACTAAACAAATTCAAGACAATTTTTTGGATTTTCAATCACATAGCTTTCATAAAAATGCTTTAAATTACTAATTGGAATTGTGGGGCCTAATGAACAAAAGGTTAGAAGTAAAATAGTAATTTTAAGTTTTTATGTTTATTAAGGAGAAGGGTGAATAGTTGTCAAAAAAAATGAGAATGGTGAATCAAAATACCACCTATATCTAATGAATCCAAATCCTACTTAGAAGTAGAATTCGATTCCCATTTGAATAAGTTTCCATTCCATTCCTTCTTGCTTAAATTTCATCCAAACATGGGAATGGGTTGAAAGGGTAATGACATTCCCATTCCACCTCTCCATCTCCATGATCCAAACACACACTAAGAGCTCCGGTGTAATTTGAGGTAATACAAATGACGACACTTATTGCTACAAACTTCTTTATGCACGTCTATGTTGCTCAGACTTAAGTGCAGGTGTCGGATACTGGTACATATCTAAGAGTCGGATTCGTCAATTCTCAAAATTTAGAATACAGGGATACAGATAATAAGTGTCCAAAATTTGGATACGGGTGCATGGGTGTGCTTGAAAAAAATAAAGAAATTTTATATCTCATATTAATCATATAATAATAAATGGTTTTATTATTTAATGACAATTGACAATATAACATAAGGACAATTCGATTTTAGTGATAATATATTATTGAAATCAATTACAGAATATAGTAGAATTTAGATTATATTCATTTTTGTATGAGCTATTTATTATTATTTAGAGGATGCTAAACTGTAGAGCATATTTTGTGATAAATAATTATAAACATATTATAAAAATCCATTATTATAGTGGAAATAAATTATCTCTATTTGGCAATAACCCATTTACCCCTAAAGGTATCCTCGAACTATCTCCACACCAGACAATGTCGTGGTCGATTAATGTGCGCTTTTTAGCGATTTTGAAGAGTCCGAGCATCATAGATGCACATTAGTGATGCAATAGGTGTTGCAAGCTACCGACTTGGTTGAGGACCTTGGTGGCATTGTCATGTATACTGTAGGCTATTATCATATGGGATGCTATCAACTAGACAAGTTCAAAGTAGGATTTTTTTTTATAAGCACTTGATAAATAGCACATTACTTAGCTCTTAACCAATCAACAATAACCATCTACATGATGCCAGCAAATTCAAAAACAAAAAAGAATTTGAGTAATTGTTCCAAAATTTCTTCATTTTCAAAAGCCCTCCACATTCTCTCTCATCAAATGGTCTAGAAAAAACTCACCAGACCACAAAGCTGCCCCTAGCTATACCCTAAGGCTTGTGATGCTCGGACTCTTCAAAATTGCTAAAGCACCTACGTCAACAAGACACGACACGGATAGGGGTGCGGAATCCGTTTCGGATACACCAGGGGAAAAACAGGTTCAGCTGCCAAATAGAGATAATTTGTTTACTATAATAATCGACTTTATGATATGTTATTTAAAGTTATTTATCCTAGTATATACTGTTGTATCCACTTCTGACTTCCCTAAAATAGTGTAAATTAGCTCCTAGAAGCTAGGGATATGATACTCAAAAACTCTATATTTATGTATCTAATTTGATTTTAATAAATATTATAGATATTTTTATCTCGACCAACAGAAAACTATATTGGAAAATTATTTTAAAATAATTATATTGGAAAATTATTTTTAAATAATTATTTCAAAACGGACTTCAACATTTTATCCGGGTTCGACTACCAGATAGAGATACTTTGTTTCCTATAATAATGGATTTTATAATATGTTATTTATCCTAGTATATACAGTTGTATCTATTTCCCTAAAATAGTGTAAATTAGCTCCTAGAAATTAGGGATAGGATACTCAAATTCCTTGTATTTATGTATCTAATTTGATTTCAATAAATATTACAGAAATATTTATCTCTACCAACATATAACTATACTGGAACATTATTTTAAAATAATAATTTCAAAATGGATTTTAACATTTTATCCATATTAAATAATAAAAAATATTATATTATCACTTGTCAATTATCATCCATTATATTGCCCATCATTAAATAATAAAACCATTTATTATTATATGATTCATATGAAGGTATAAAATTTATATAAAATTTCTTTATTTTTGTCAAACACACCTCCGCACCCGTATCCAAATTCTGGATACTTATCATCCGTATCTGATAGAAAGAAAGCCAAAGAAAACAAGGAGAAGAAAACAGCTCTTGATTTCAGGCATGGACAGCCCATCTTGCATGTTTATTCTAGAAGAAAAAAAGAGGGACACGTGGAAGAGAGGAAGAGGATCCATTTGGAGGATGGGACAACGGTTTCTGGTGGGACAAAAAGGGAGTGCTGAAGGAGAACAGGAGGAGGCTGCTGGCAAGGGGGAGTTGTCCCTGGACTGTGCTCTGTCACAGGATTATTGGGTTCTTTTGAATTGTTTGATATTTTCTTTTCTTTTGGTGTTTCTTTTCCTGCAATTTGGGGATTATATGTAAGGAAGAAAACTCTTTGTAGTTAGCAATAGAAGCAATTTATCTTCATTTTCCTCTGTTTTCCTTCTTCTTCCTTCCTGTTCTTGTGTTGGAGTGTAGTTGGGTTGCAAATAATTTCTGAAAGCCTAAAAGCAGGATCTCTTTTCTTATCACTAATCTGACCTGCCATGGGGAAAATTGAGACGAGCATGGAAACCAGAACCCAGGCCCGCTTTGATGCTAAAGATGACCACATTCAACATTTCACCACCCAGTTGGAAACACTTCATCAGACCCAAGAACGCCATTTTTCATTGCTTCAAGAGAGTCAGGAAAAACAACCAGTTTACCGATGACGACCAAGTCAGTCTCACTAACTCCACCATCCTCCCAAATTCATTCACTCCCCTTACACGGGCAGAGGATCCTCCCCCACCCAGAATGATACCCCCCCTCTCAATTCCCTATGCTTTTCATATGGCTAAGAAGGTCAAGCTTCCCACATTTTCAAGGATGAACCCACGGGGTCCACTCACCAGGGCCAAAACTTACTTCCAAATCCATGCTACTACAGATGATCATCGGCTACCTCTGGTTCAGATTTGTATGGAGGGAGTCGCAACCCATTGGTTCTACATTCTTTGAGAACAACATCACAACATGTCATGGGATGATTTTAAACCGAGTTGTTGAATCACGATGGTGGTGTAGCAAACCACAGTCCTTATGAACAGCTCGCTGCCCTTCACCAAAGAGGAACCGTCGACGACTTCATCAATCAATTTGAACTCATCGCCTCAATGATTCCACGAGAGACCAAGACCTTGTATTTAGGGGACTTTATGAATGGCTTATGCGATGAGATAAAAAATTGGGTCAGATTGCTGGGACCGGACACTCGGCTCACCGCCTTCACCATAACCAGAAATGTCGAGGTTGCTCTCAGCATTAGAGGTGGCGCAACGAATAGCACATGCCCTAGGGCTGCTTTTGCGATGGGAAAAGGAAGTCACTTGCCTCACCCCACCCCTTTTAAAATTCCGGGTTACCCAAGACCTAGCCAAATTGGGTCACCCACTATCCCCAACCCACAATCCCCCATTTTCTCCCATGATCGCCCAAAAGTTGACAACACCCCCAGCCCTAGCTCTGCCATCCCTTCTGTTCCGCCACCATGCCACAAGGGTCTTCGCCACCTAACACGCACAAAAATCGAAGAACGACAACAACTGGGCCTTTCTTCAAGTGTGGCCAACAATTTTCCCCTCACCACCATTGCCTTGAAGGTCAGTTTCGAGTGTTGTTGCTAACTGATGATGAAGCACTCGACAACGAGGGAGAAATCATGCCAAAGAGGAGGGAGAGTGCCAACTTCTAGATTTTATGGGTTTAGCTTCATCTCCTAATCTTCCACCACAAACCCCAAAGCTCCAGGGAGAACTATAGGCTATCCCATTCAGGTATTGATGGATAACGGAGCTTCTCATAATTTCATTTCCCACAAATTAGTTTCAAAATTGGATCTGCCTACAAACTCTTTCTCAGGTTTGTACATTCGTTTGGGAGATGGTCATCGAATTTGGGTACAAGAACGGTTGGGTGAATTTTCTTGTAAATTGTCGACTTTGATTTTTGAGTTAGGAAACCTAGATATGGTACTGGGAATCGATTGGATCAAGACATTCGAGGATGCCACACACAACTAGAAGAATCAATACACGCGTTTTCTTCAAGGGGATCATTGGGTAGAATTGCAAGCCTCTTCTTCTCCTAAGGACTCCTCTGTTGCTTTGAAAGTTTGGTCAGACAAACAACCAACAGGTCTCTCTGGGCACATTTGGGAGTCATTAAGGAAGGGGGGCCAATTCCACTCACTGAATACAATTTGAATTCCACACAGGGACAACAACTCCTTGCCATACTAGAAAAATATTCTTTCTTCTCTGAACCATCAACCCTACCCCTTACACGCTCCTTTGACCACCCCATTAACCTATTCCTAAATCAGGGCCTTGTCAGTGTGCTCTCCCCTCGGTATCCCTCTGTTCATATAGAGGAAATTGAATGACAGATAACTGAGTTGCTCACCAAAGGGCTCATTTGGCATAGCAAGAGTGCCTATTCCAGCCTCGTGATTTTGGTAAGGAAAAAGGATCAATCTTGGTGTATGTGTATCAACTATAGAGCCCTTAACAAAGTCACCATTCCAGATAAATTTCCCATCCCTGTGATTGATGAACTTCATGGCTCTTATTACTTCTCCAAATTGTACCTGAAATCCAAGTACCATCAAATCCTCATGAAGCCATAAAATGTAGAAAAGACAGCTTTCAAAACACATGAGGGGCATTATGAATACCTCGCTATGCCTTTTGGCCTCACTAATGCCCTTCCACGTTTCAAGTGGTAATGAATGACCTTTTTCGCCCCCTGCTTCAGAAATATGTATTGGTTTTTTACAACGATATATTGATTTATGGCAGAACTTGGGACTAGGAGGACCACCTACTTCACCTTCACTCAATCCTGGCCCTCTTGCAACACCATCAATTTTACGCCAATAAAAAGAAATGCATTTTTGGCCAAACAACAATGGATTATTTCGGTCATACAATCAGTCTTCAAGGAGTGGCTATGCAATCTAGTAAGATTGAGGCTACTGTGAATTGGCCCCCGCCGCGAAATGTCAAAGGAGTTCGAGGGTCCTTAGGCCTAACAGGGTACTGCCATAAGTTTATTCAAGGGTATGGATCCATTGCTAAGCCTCTCACTGCCTTGACTAAGAAAGATAATTTTTTTAGGGGACAAAACTCTCAAGCAGCTTTTGAACAATTAAAAAGCGTCATAGTCACAACACCAGTACTTCAACTCCCTGATTTCACATTACCTTTCGAGATTGAATGCGATGCTTTAGGCACATGGATAGGGATAGGAGCAATTCTGATGCAAAACCATCACCCAATCGCCTATTTCAACAAGGCTCTCTCTAATAGGAACTTGGCTAAGTCATCATATGAGCACGAAATAATGGTGTTGGCCTTGGCTATGCAACACTAGCGTCCCTATTTATTGGGCAAGAAATTCACCGTATTCTCCGACCAATAGAGCCTTGGCTATCCCCTTCACCGACGGATGACTACTCCCACATAGTAGACTTGGGTGACCAAACTGCTTGGTTATACTTTTGACATCATCTACAAACCAGGCAAGGAAAAAAGAGTTGTCGACACCTTGTCTCACCATGAGGAAGGTACTTATAGCTCCTTGGTATCTTTTCCAACTTGGGAAGAAGGTTATCAGTTGGTGCAAGAGGCAAATCAAGACCCCAAACTACAGAGTATCAAGGCTGCCTGGCTCAAAAACTTGTTGTCCCAACTTGGTTTCAATGTACAAAATGATGTTCTGTATCAAAAAGGGTGTCTGGTCATTTCCTCTTTTTCGAATTTTATTCCTCGCTTGTAACAAGAACTTCATGAAACTCGAACAAGAGGACACTCTGGTTATTATCGCACCTATCAACGCTTGGTAGCTAATCTATATTGGATAGGGATGAGTTCGGCAGTGCAAAAAAATGTCCAAGAGTGTGACATTTGTTAGCGCAGCAAATCTAGCATGTTGGTCCCTGGGGGACTCCTACAACCCCTAGCAATTCCGGACACTATTTGGGAACACATGTCCATGGACTTTATATTTGGCCTACCTAGATCCAGGGAATATGACTCCATTTTAGTGGTGGTGGACAAGCTGTCCTAATACAGTCTTTTTCTCTTGCTGAAACACCCCTACACAGCCCGTCATATTGCTGAAATTTTTGTGAAGGAAGTAGTCTGCCTTCATGGCATCCCCAAGTCCATCCTTAGATATCATGACCCTCTTTTTATAAGCAAATTCTGGCAAGAATTATTTCGCATGCAAGGGACAACATTACATATGAGTTCCTTCTATCACCCGGAATCCGATGGCCAAACTGAGGTGGTAAATAGATGCTTAGAAACTTATCTTCGATGCTTTGCCATAGAACAGCCAGGACTTTGGTCTTTTTGGATACCTTGGACAGAATTTTGGTATGGCACTACACCGTTCGAGATAGTGTCTGGCAGGAAACCACCTACTGTCATGCAACATATCCCGAGTGAAGTAATGATTGAGGTGGTGGCTTGCTACTTGCAAGACAGAGATAGGGCCTTACAGCAACTTAAACTCCACCTCACTAGAGCTCAAGAACAGATGAAGCACAATGCCAATAATAATATGCATAGACAAGTCGTTCAGGCAGCACTCAGTCTATACATCACAAGCTGGCTCCACATTACTATGGTCCTTTTCAGGTTGAGAAAAAGCTTGGACCAGTTGCCTACATACAGAAACTCCCACCAGGTTCCAAGGTACATCCGTTATTTCATACTTCTCTTTTAAAGCGAGCAGTGGTCACATAGACTATTAATCCAACCCTACCTGAAGGGTTAACCTTTGAGGAAGCTGATCTCTTTCTCCCCCACAAGGTGTTGGCTCAGCGCTCCATCCAGCAACAAGGTGACACAGATAGACAATTTTTAATTCATTGGAGGAACAAACCTGTAGAGAAAGCCACTTGGGAAGAGAAGCTCATACTCAAAAGCAAATTCCCCACTTTCAGTCTTGAGGACAAGACAGCCCTCCCATATGGCATGTTTATTCTAGAAGAAAAAAGGGGACACGTGGAAGAGAGGAAGAGGATCCAGCTGGAAGATGGGATAACAGTTTCTGGTGGGACAAAAAGGGAGTGCTGAGGGAGGAGGATGCTGGCAAGGAGGAGTTGTCCCTGGACTGTGCTCTGTCACAGGATTGTTGGGTTCTTTTGAATAGTTTGTTATTTTCTTTTCTTCTTTCTTCTTTCATCCTAAGTGTTTTTTGGTGTTTCTTTTTCCTTCAATCAAGGGGTTATATGTAAGGTAGAAAACTCTTTGTAGTCAGCAATAGAAGCAATTTATCTTCACTTTCCTCTGTTTTCCTTCTTCCTTCCTGTTCTTGTGTTGGAGTGCTGTTAAGTTGCAAATAATTTCTGAAAGCATAAGAGCAGGATCTCTTTTCTTATCAGCATCCCCGTATTCTAAATTTTGAGAATTGACAAATCCGGCTCTTAGATTTTTTCTTAGATATGTACCGGTATCTGACACCTGCACCCAAGTCTGACCAACATAGCCTAAGGCTATACAAAAATAATTGTTTACAATAGTGTCCAAAAAAGGCAAAATGGGGCTTCCATCCAGATCATCTTAATATTTTTACCCTTTACAAAACTTTTTCACCCAAAAAGCAACTCTCTAACCAAGTAAGGGAGGACCCAATCCACACCAGCCAAGGCTAAGAGCTGAAACCATAAATCTCTAGCAAAGGAGCTATGCATTAGGACATGCTCAATGCTCTCTTCTTCCTCACAACAAAGAAAGCATATATTGGGTAGAGCTCTTCCCCTTCTCTTGAGCTGGTCCAATGTCATTACTTTTCCCCACTACTCTACCCAAGCAAAGAAACACACCTGTTTAGGAACACAAGAATTCCAAACGATTTTTCTTGGGAATGGGGCTGCACTTCCCATCTCCAACTCAAAGAGGGATTTTACAGAAAACAAGCCATCCTTTGTACAATCCAAGAGTATAGCAAATTCTTGCTGAAAAATGCAGTGAAGAAGCATGTGATCAATGGACTATTCTTCATTCTTACACATGTAAATCTATTCCCTAAAGAAACCCCCTCCTTTTCAATTAGTTATCTACATCTTCCCAATGCTGCTTCCCACAAAAAAAATAATAAAAAAAAAAATCATTGAGACCCATGCTTTCTGAGTAAATCCGGTGCAAAAATCTCTAAACCCTATGGTGCCAAAATGGAGTAGAAAGCTCTAATTGAGAATTTATCACTCCTTGAGTGCAACCAATGCCAGACTTAAGATTTAATAGTATCTATGCACCTGGTAAGTGAGATGCATGATCCACGAGACTCGTTAGAGAATTCAGATGTTGAGATTCTGTGTGATCTTAGAAGATACTTCAACAACGAGAACGCATTTCACTCCAAAAGCATCATGTTTTGAACTGATATCAATAAGTGATATCTTGTTCCTAGTTTGATGTGCTAACTCCTGAACCAGGTGTAACATCAAGAATCAAGGTGCCACACCATGTGGTATGGCCATTTCAATGACACCTGAGTGGCAGGGTAGAAAAATATCTGACCCATAGACAGGCATCCGTATCAAAAACCATCAATAACCATACAACATAAGGGAGCAGATCGAAAAGGCTTGGCATGTAGGATAATAAAGGGTGATTTTGTGCCCTACACTGTATTCTCCATCTAACTGTATGTCACAAGTCAGACAGTCTAAATATTTCTTGTCTCATTTCTGCCAAAAACCAGAATGCAGGGGCAACAAAAATGAAATAAGAAGCCCATGACAATTCATCTATATAAAATGGAGAATCAGTCAATGGCCTACATTAATCTATAATGATGCCACTAAAATGAAATTCCAACCAGTTATACTAACTTTTTTTCAATTATACTAACTTTTTTTCAAAGGCACACAGGTCCTCTAGCTTGAATACTTGAGAGGGAAATTAATCATCAATCTGTCATGATCATTCTAAAAATAGTGGAGTTCAGAAGTCACTATTTTATTGGTCACTCTAACAGTTCAAAAAAAACATTCAGATTATTCATCCCTTGCCATTCATAACTGTTGTTTATTACTTTCAAAAAGGAAGTACTAAAATGATTAGCAGAAGCATGAGATATAAAAAGAGTGGAAAATATAATTTAAACTTCGTATCTCAAATAAAATAAATCATTCCAAAAGTAGACACAAAGATACAAAACTGAGTTTGGGAACATACTGGTCCCGCCGATGTACGATCCAGAGTGATAGCAAAGTACATCTCATTGACAAGTGACATCTTTTCACACAAGTAAACCTGTGTAATAAAAACAAAATCACTACATCATCAACAATAGTCAAGCATCCATTAGAAACAAGTATCTTCATGATAATGCATAGTGACATCTTTCTCTCTAACTCCGTAATATACACATTGTTACCACAACCATATTTATTTAAATATCTGTTTGTTCTTCTGTCTTCTAATAACCACCCCACCATACCCAAGAAAAGAACTTTAAAACACTGCCCATGCAGATTCAAAGAACTTGAATCCATCAACTGATTTTTGTTAGTTTCTCAAGTATCCTTTCCTCTTCATCCACCTGAATCATAAAATCTTCCAATCACATCAATAACTCTCCGATATCACACAATAAAATAAATAATTATATATGAGCGTATAAGTTAGCAAATTGAAAAATAAGTCTAAGTCAATTAATAAATGATACACTCATAGGGTTTAACAAAAGCCCAAGCTCCATGTATCCAAAGTTAAACACCCATTAAAGTACTGCATATTTGAGGCTTAAGCCTCAATTCCCTTTCTGTTAAGGCTATAGCACCTCATCCTGAGTCATGCACCTAAAGCCTTTTAGAAGGCAGGAAATTACCATAATGCAACAAGCATTAAAAAGTTTGAAAATATTACCCATAAATCTGTTGGCTAAAGTTTAACATTAGAATTGTGAGAGTAACTGTTAACTTTCAAGTTAACATCTCTAGTGCTAAGCTTAAAGTTCTCGTGAGGATGTTAAGAGAAACAGCAATTTTCAACTTTGTTGCAGAACTCAAACCAACAGTGTACGGTATACAAAACTCTTCAACGAGTTCCTTTTCAAGTTCAATAATGTCTAGATCAATTCACACATTCAGCCACAACTGAGAAAACAGTAACCACATGAAAAGTTATCAACAGGGACACACACCAAACTTTCAAAAGAATAGAAATTGGAAATTCTATAAGCATTGTGTAAAACCCGGGAAAAATTCAATTTTCGAAAAGGGTAAACGGTAATCTTTGGCTGGAACCTCGAAATCCCTGTGATCCCTGACAACTAAACTGACTATACCGTTGAAACCGTCTAGCCAACCTAGTTTACCCACTGAATTTCACACCCCAAGACATCTCGGGATTTCACGCTTTTCATAACGGCTCATGATTACGGAGTGGTGCCACACAGACGATCATCTGACGCCACATTATGACCTTAGAATTCGGACATTGCTTACACGACAAATTGATGCTTATTGCAGGCTTACTATTAAGACTTGGTTGAATGGGCCTTACTAGAGTCATGTGTCAAATGGAGAGAAAATGTCAAAAGGAGGAAGGTGGGAGGAAATTTCCCACTTTAAACAAGTGGGATCAAATTCGGTGGAAAGAAGGAAAAAGGAGGGAAAGAAAAAAGAGAGAAAAGAAAAGAAAGAAAAAGGAAAGTGGAGTGAGAAGCACTACCTTCTCTCTAAGATCTATTTAGACGCGATTTTCGTCTGAAAGAAGAGACATGCTTCATCTACGCGACGGCAGAAACTTCACGTGAGTATAAGAATCTGGGCGCTAAACTCCAAGAGGTAGGGGTTTCTCTCCATTTCTTGTTGCTTCGGGCTCCAAGAGTCATTTAATGGCATAAGGTCTCTTCTGGGCCGTGGAGGAGCCGTAGTCCCAAAATTTCTGACTCAAACGCTTGAATTGGGATCATGTTTTAGCAGTCCGACTGATTTTCGGACTGTTATTGGACTATGTGTGCTGTTTTTATGTGTTATTGCTGGAAAAATAAATAAATAACATGTTGGTTGTGTGAAAAATCATGTTGATATATGTTTATTTGATGTATTAATATGGATTACATGATGGATGTAAATTATATGTAGAAAATATAATTATCCATGATGATAGCGCTGCAGATGAAGATCATCATGCATGTAATATAAATTTGCATGAGCCAGATCTTGATTTTATATGCACAAAGACATCAAGGTGAAATGAAGCCATGCAGCATGACATGGTTTTTGAACAAATCTTATCGGAGAATGTCCAATAAATTATATCGGGGCGGCTGTCCAAATCTTATTCTGCAAAGATGTCTAATAAATTATATTTATGATTGGTCTAATAAATAAATTATATCGAAGAATGTCCAATAAAGTATATCGGAGGATGTCCAATAAATTATATCGGAGGATTGTCCAATAAATTATATCGGAGATTGTCCAATGAGTTTTCAAAAACAAAAATCTTTTGTTTTGAAAATACTATACATGGCAAATGTAATGTGCGAGGAGGTTTAAAACCTGCATACTGTGGGCATGGCATAGACATTTATAAATATGCATATTTTTACTTATGCATGTCATTATCAGACAAGCAGATCTAAAGTGAAGAAATTTCTTGCAGAGAATTTCTAATGGCGCATTACTTCCAGCACCTCAGCCGTGAGAAAATATTTCCCGTACCTGAAGTACACTCGTAATAAACACATCCAAGATCTGCATGAAAGGGCCGATTAGCTTATTCATGTATTTTGTAAAATTCTAGATATTTATCCACTGTTAAATTTTGGGCGTAAAAACCCAATTGCTTATTAAGAAAAGAGTTGTAATAAACCATTTTGTAAGATTAATGCCAATGTATGGTTTTTTCTGGTGTTTCAGTTGTTACCTTTGTAATAAAAGGTTATCAGATATCGAATTTAGGGTGTTTAGAAAGAAAAAAAAAGGTCAGAGATGCGAAAGGCCCGTAAAGGCTACTCAGACGCTGGTAGGCGCTCTGCCATGCATAAAGCTTTATGGTTCCGCAGGTCGCAGCCAGCCGGCGTTTTTGGCGCTGCCATGGCACGGTCTGCAAGGTGCCCCGGTCGCGCCGTGGTCGCTTCCTTGTTATGAAGACAATGTCGCGACAGAGTTTTCGCCGCAATCCATCGGCTGGCCACAGCAGGCCGCAGTTAGCACGTCAATTTATCGGGATTTCGTAGGTCGCCATAGAACTTTCCTTGTCGCAATGGAATCGCCAAGACCGGCGGCTTTTGTGGCCGCGGACATACGCTTTTAGCGCCGCTGTGGGTCGGGTTTCGCGACTAGGGAAGCTGGCGTCACAACATAGTTCGCATCGCCGTAGCGGTTTATCGTCGCGACAGATATCCTTAAGGTCGCCGGCTAAATAATAACTATCAAGGCAACTGCGCCGCGACAAAGCCTTTTTCATGTCACGGCCGTATGGGCTGACGAGTTTGGCGTCACGACATAAGGTTCTATGTCACGGCCAGGAATGGTCGCGAATATATCTGTCGCGACGCGAGTCGCCAAGGCAAGGAGTAAGAAATTATGTCGCCGACAGAGCAATTTATGTCGCGGATAGACAAATTCTATGTCGCGATAGTCGGGCTGGCGTAGTGAGAAATTCTTATTACCAGAGATTGGTCGCACGAGTCGGGCCACTTATTAAAGCAATGCCGCACACACGACAAGTGGCCTGGTGTGTAAAGGCGAGCACGACAATGCGGCTTTACGCTGTGTCACGACGTAAAAGGTCGCACCAAGATGTATCAAGCCACGCGCACGACGAGGTGAGCACAGATAGGGAATTCTGGCTGTATGTAATTCCTCTCATTTGCGGCTGAAACTTGGACAACTAGGAAGATTTTGTCATGATCGAGCATACTTATACCGATGTAGTCACATAGCTGGAAAAATTCCTCATTGCAAAGGAATGTTATTATGTCACTGTTTGAGTCAGTCTGAAGATGAGATAATTTGGCACACTGCCTATATTTTACGGGCCGCACAGAAAATCTCGTGGATATATGGTCGCGCTGTCGCATAACGCCTGGCGTCACGACAGTGCGCTGGCGCCAATGGCGGCAGATGCGCTAGATGTGAGGAGCTCGTCGCCCACAACAAAGCGAGCTCTATCAGCCCACTGATATAGGAGTCGCCGCCAGTGCGCACGTATATAGCGCGCGCGTGACCTACGCGCTGCATCGATAGAGGCGAGCTACAGAGGTATTGCGTCATGGCTGCACGGAAGGTGCCAAAAAAAAAAGGCTCCCTGCGGATTTCAAGGCTACACATTGACTTTCAACATAAGAGAAAAAGTAAGAGTCTGGAACCCTTTTTTTTTCCTCACTACTGAACGAGTTCTATGATTTTTCTGGTACAGGGTAGCTAGCAAGGATGATTGATTCAAATCCATGTTGATGAACATGCATGTTGCTTGAGACAATCAATATGTCGATGTATAAATGAAATATTAATAAATAGTCAATGCCATACCTTGCTGACAACTTTGCCTTGGGGGCCAGTTTGTTTGGTGACAAGTATCTGGCCTAGCATCTTGCCTGGAAAAAATAACATGAGAAGAAAATAAGCATAGTGCTAACTGATTAAATCTTCAAATGTCTCATGCATATCAATGAAGCAACATATCAATAAGAGAAAAAACCACTATTGAGAACACGGAGAGAAGACATAAAAATGGCAATAAGAAGGTACTAATGAAACAAACTAAAAGTTGCGTCAACGAAAAATAAAATAAAAATTTTATTACCAGCTATCTCTTCAACCTGGTCAGTCTTAATAATGAATCCACCTTAAGATCACTTTAATGTCTGCTTCTCTCCAGCAAGAATTTGGCTTTTTTATCACTCAACTGCAAATAAAACTGAAGCAAGCATTGCCTCCTTTATTTCAGTTGCTTATGAAATTTTATAGAAAGAAATGAATGTAAAGTAAACCTTGCACTTGAGGCTCTAATTAGTGCTCTACTTAGCAGGACCTATCACATCACTTGGTTGAGTTTAGTATTTGCATTTTAGTATTTGCATTTTTCCCCCTTTATTTGCTGTTATGTGATTTTGGAAAAGAATATATATATGTGTGCAGTATATATATATATATATATATATATATATATATATATATATAGTTATATATGGTATATATAAAATATACCAGCACATCACTGCTGTTGAATTTACATTTTCTGATAAACCAACAAAACTGCTAGAATCAACTACTATTCAAATTCCTTTACATTCTTTCATATCCCCTCTGATCAATTTCTTCCTAGCTGATTAGAATGAACATGGAACTGCCAAATTATCAAAACTCAACATTCTCAAGGTTTTCCTTAGGAAACACATCCTGAATAGCCTTTCTTCTAACTCTTCACTGAGAACTGGCTGCGACTTTTTGTCATTAACTGACATTTTGCTCATTAACTCAGCCCCCTGATTTCACAATCCAAGAAACATCCAAACCCAATCAACGATCAAAACACATCAACTCTGTAACCGCACGAGGATCCAGAAAAAAAAATCTAGCAATAACAGCAGAAAATTAAGATTAAAAAATATTAAGTCGACACACCACGCAATTCTTATTTTGACTGTTTGAAAAAACATAGAAAAAACAAACATTCCTCCGTTCATATTTTTCCCAACCAAGCCTAATAAACATAGCTGATATAGTTTTCATTTTCCTGAAACAAAACAGCCAAAGACATGAAACAGAAAATTCTCATTTTTCTTCTAATTTCTTATGTTTTCTCAGGAACGAAACAACAGACGGGAACATCAGAGATCGCAAGATGAAAAAATGGAACAAAGAACGAAAAGGAAGAAGAGAGAAAAGATACCTGATACTCGTGAATGTTGAGGCGGCGGAGCTGCTGTTGCTGCCATTTTCCGGCGACGTTGAGAGAGCGAGATACAAGCTTGTTGACCAATCCTCTCACCATTCTTCTCACAGAGCCGACTGACCAAGAGATTCTTGATAGAAGCAAGATCCAAACTGAAACCTTTGAAAGAAAAGAGCATATGCTGAGAAGTTTCCTAAATTTGAGATGGGTGCTTCCGTTCAACTACGCTACAAATGCCTCCGATTTCAAGATACTGTATATAAAATACGTCATCTGTGAATAAATGGAGCCTTTGATTTTTGATTATTAATAAATTTTTTTCTCATTTATAATTTTTAAGGTAAACTAAGGGGTTATTTGTTTTTTACTTAATGTTGAAGCATTAAGTTATTTATTTTTTAATTTTTGACGCAAAGATAGTTTCAATTGCTTTTTAAAATTTTTACATTTAATACAAAACAATTTTTAAAATCATAATAAAGTCGAAATATCACGATTTTTTCTATTAAGAAAATCATTTCTTCACTTAAAATGCAAGAAAACTTCATCATTACTCACAACAAGATGCCAGTAATTACATCATTACGATGACAAATTAAGGGTTTGGGACGCAATGATCTCATCCTCGACTAAACAATATTTTTTCAATTCTCAAACTATTCTATTTAAAAATAAAACTAAAGAATAATTGAATCAAAATTCCCTAAACCTACCTCTGCTTACATTCGATTGTTTATTTTTAATTTTTAATTTGTTTATATTTGCTTTTTTATTTTATTACGAGTATTAAAATTCAATATATTTCAGTAAAAAATAAAAGATATGAATTTTTATAAATTATTTATTAAAAACATTTTAATTATTATTATCATTTATATTAAATATAAAAATAAAATAATAAATAATTATTTAAAATATAATCAAAAGGTGATGGAGTAAACAACATCTAAATCCGCCCCAACCTTGCCTCCGATTCAAAAAATAAACTCAAGCCTGTTAAAAACCCGATTATAATTAAACTAAACTAGTCTCATTAAGAGAGAGGTGAGGCGGCGAGGTAGCCTAATCCGCTAAGGCCATTGCTATCCCTACTCACTATCCAACGTTAAGAAAAACAAACAATTTAATACTTAATTTATTAAGATTATTTAAAGATTGCTCTCAAAAAATTTATATATTCCAACATTAAGTAAAAAAAACAAACACCACCTAAATCTTTTCAAAAAAAAAAAAGGTATACTAAATATTAATTAAAAAAACCTATTTGGTAACTATTTTTAAAAAAATAAATTTTAATTTTATCTATTTAAAAGTTAAAATATTTTAAATATATTTTTAAATCATTACTATATCAAGTGTTTTAATTTAATCTTTCTACATATTTAAATAATTATTTGATAGAACAAATTTGAAAGATAACTAAAAAATTACGTTAAATAATTAAATATTTTTATTACACTTTAATTTCATTAAATAACACTTACTAAGATCAAATTTCAACCTCCTTCCAATGTCACATGCCTTGCTCAAAACGATGAGGATCATTAAATATATTAGTTCTATTTGGTAAATAGTGAATAGCTGAAAGTTGTTAACCATCATTAGACTTGTTACCCATCAAAGAATATTTTACTGAATGGTTTTCAGATAAAATATGTTTGGTAAAATTTAGCTTTAATAATGAGGCAAATTTACTTATTTGTGTAAAATGACCAATAAAGTAATTGGCACAATTTATTATTGAGTATTTTTTTTGTTAATAATTTATATTTATAAAGTGAGTTTATTATAAATAAGGTATACTAATATTGAATAATTAAAACATCATTTAAAAAAAATATTCATTTTAAAATATAAAAATTTCTTTAGTTGCTAATTTGAACAAATATTAACCTTGTGCAAATAGATAAATATTACTATTGGTTTATCAATAGAGTTGTGAATAAATTTTTTTATTTAAATTAGTGATAAATATGTCAATTTCTTTATTAAATTATATATTAATTACATGTAAAATAATACATATGTTACCTCTTGGAATGGAGGTAAGAGGATTGTGAAAACAAAGACAAATGGCTAATGGTTTCATAGGGTTTATGAGAACTCTGTGGTGCAAAGTAATAATTATTGATAATTTTTTGATAAACTTGTTTTTTCAACTCCATATATGCAATCCTCTATTTGGAAAACGTTGTTAGGAGCATCGTTTTTTAAACTAGCGGATTGGGCCTAATCTACTCTTTCAATCCGCTTTTCACTAAACAGCAACAATAAAGGTTTTGATTGATCAATCCTCTAAAATTGTCCAATCCTCTAATTTTGGCACATCCTCTAATTTTGGCACAAAACGCTCTCCACCAAACATAGTCATTATTTGAAAACACTATTTATATTATAAAAACAATTTAAAATATATATATAAATTTCTATTGATTTACATAGAATAATTACATCCCTAACACATAAACCAAAGCGCTTAAAAACATTACTATGGGATAATACTTAATACTGTGTTATTAATAGTAAAGACATCAATCTGGCGCTATATAATTAGTAATCCTAAAATGCGAATACTAGCATTCCAGAGGATGAAGTATACCGACAAGATTTGACGATTTCATTTGATCTAAAACAACAACATATCCGAATCACCCCATTGAAACAATTAACAAATCAATTGTCAGACAAATGACACAAACCACCATAACAAACTACTTACAAAAAAAAAAAAAAAAAATCAAATTAGCACTCGACGTGAGTAAAGGAACCACTTTATCAGAGAAAAATCTAGAGCATGGCGACGAACGATGTGTTATGATTTCAAGCCAAGGAATGTAAAAACCACTCCCTATTTTATAATGAAGATTTGGAAAATAGCACTATAAGAAACTATGCTCTAAATAGAAAGGAGCTTATGTAATTATTCTTAAGAACGGTTTTCAAAAACAAGAACATTATTTTTACTAGTTTCTAAAATCATATCAAGTATCTCAAATTTGATATTATAGATTATCCGCTTTTCTTAAAACCAAACGAATCTCACGAATCAAATTATGTTTTTTTTTGCTTCCTCGTTTCCTTCTGTTTTCGTAATAAAACTATTTTAAAAAAATTGTAAACAAACAAACTCTTAGTATCAAATGTGTTTTCCTTTTCTTTAAAAAGAAAAAAAACATTGAAAATTATTGAATTAGCCCTTATTTTTCTATCATGTATACTATAAATCTATAATTTCACTGATGTTTCAGTGCCGCTAAAAACGTTTTAGGAAAGTAGGGCTCAGCCACACTATAAATATGCATATTGTACAAGTGATAAAGAAATGACTTTAAGGTGTTAGTACATCCATGTATAGAAAATTAATTACCTTAAGTTAAAAGTTAAACCTCAAAAAATTAAACCCTAAAATACCCCTTTTTCTTTTTCCACATCATTTGCAAGCAAAAAAGAAAGGGAAATCTCTCAAATCTTCCTTCTGAACACTATTTCACTTAAGAGATTTGGCCTGAGATGAGAGAAGACTTCCACAGAATTCTCCTCAAAGCTGCCTAAGGACAATTTCTATGAACCCTCTTGTTCCCTCCCCCCCATTCATGGCTTTTTCCTTCGCAAGGTACAATATTTTTATTCTTCTTCGTTTGTTTTTCCTCATTTTTTCATATCCTCCCATCTTGTATTTCTTCTTTGTTGGTAATGGTTCATATTTACACTCTATTTGATTTTTTTTGTTATGATGTTTGCTTTTGTTCTTCCACAATGTCAATGATGAATATGTAATTCATAAGTTGCATTTTCCATTATGTTTATTTTTCGAAAATGGGGGAAATTTTATCAAGTTACGACTCGTAGAAAAGATGAAGTATATAAATATTTAGGTTATGAAAGCTTTCAAATTAACTCAAAATTGTGGCTACTTTACATTAGACAAATTCTTACTACTCTTAATATACTAAACCTACTACCATAACATAATACATATACAATCATACATCAAATTATGAAAATCAGTACATATACGGCCACTAGTAGATACATTTCTATTATTATGTGATAAATACAAATAAGATAGCAAATGCATTCAATACAAAACTCATTTACATAGCATAATACATAGTTTACCTAAACTACCATCATAATAAACTAAAACTACTACCATAATATGAAGATTTTGTGAAAGAGAAAGAGTTGAACTTTATTGATTTTTTTGTACTAAACCTCAGACAAGGATAATACTTCATAAGACTTTAGAAATACAACCCTACCACAATCTTAGGAAACAAAATAAAATAACTCAAGAAACATAATAATATGAATAAGCTAATATCCTATCTCCTAATTTAGTTATTCTATTTAAGTTAAACACAAACCATTCTTCCTCAATTATAAGAATCAAATTAGTTTTCCTCAATTATAGGTGTGACGCCCTAAAACTCGGAGGTCCGTTGACCAATCGTTAACCCGCGGAAAACTTATGGATGTCGGGTAACCTGATACCACATTATTATGTCCCATTTACCGGGATCCATAATTTAACAAAAATCGAACAGCCCCTTTCAGATAAGTAGCCTTCACTAAAAATACAACCGTAGATATATACACATAGACCTATATGAGGTCTAATATAATACAAATGACCTGCACAATAAATTTTATGAGTAAAGTGGTCAATCAAATCACTTGTATATCCATACTGAAAATATATATGTTATATTACTATACCCTTAAGAGTTTAATTACAACACTCTTATACAAAAATACATGCCAGAACTAGTTCTGCTCCAAGCATCTTTACAAAAATGATTACAAAGCCACAAACCACTTATAATCATACCGAAAGCGAAGTGCCCGCCCACCAAGTCGCACCCCAGCACCTAAAAATGTTTTCCGATAAAGGCAAGTGAGCTACACCAGAGTAATCATAAGGCCTACTCCCACCTGCTTACAAGGTATATTGTGTTCATAATTCACATTCATTCCAAACAATAAAACAAACAATTTCATTATGAATTTACGCCATAAATGAGATGAGGACTTTAACTCATACCGTGACCCGAGTCCTTATCACCACATCTTACCTCGAAGTCCCACGACCTACCACTACCATGTCAAAGTGTGATAAAACTATCACCACGTGGATTACATCCAATGATCATTTTACAATAAAATTCATTTGTTTTCAAACCAAAAGTTTTCGATGTTACACCTGGGCCGATCATTTATATCTAAAACTATGTCTTTTTTTCATAGCGACTCTCGGGTCCCATCTCAGTTTCACGCCTTCCTACATTTTCTACGGCTTTCACTGACATACATATGTAAATGTAAAATAATTTATATTTTTAACTCAAGAGGGTATCTGATCCCCTCGCTATATTACCGACACATAGTTTTCATTTTCATGTATACAACTGCATTTGACCTTGTTTGATCATGTCCCACCCACTGAGCCCACCTTAATCAAACACTAAACACAAGATTGATATAACTATGCACTCACCCATGTCACGTGGGATGTTCCTGCCAGATAAATGCAATGCGATAAGGCCATTACATGCTATATCATGTTGCATGTATAATGATCATACATGGACACACACAATTCCACACTTTCTCATTAAAGTGAATGGATAATTACATCACCTAAGCAACGATTTCCATATACTATTTCATTCATGTCAATATATCATGACAGACATATCAAACATCCAACATACAATACTGCCATTCTATATTCAAGCAATGACACACAGCGAATCAAGTCATGTAATGATCCATTTGCACATAGAAATCCATCACATGTCAATATAATAGAACACACATACCGACATCCAAACAAGTCACTACTTAGTCGGGAACAATGACCCTTCTCGATTCCTCAAGGCCAAGTGTGATATACTTTGCGCCCATAAAATTAGCAAACGACCCTGAGATATGTCAGTAAAACAAACAAACTAAGCCATCCATAGGTCTCAATCAAGTCTTCTAAACAAGATGAAAATAGATCCAAATTCAGTCACATAGTATATTGAATTCACCCTAATCGTTCTAAATCCGGACAACAATTAAATAGTGCCTAAGTTTCATGCTCCAAGAATGAAAATAGATCATGTAACTTGAATAGAGACCAAACTTTGGTGATTCAAAAGCCTAACATCAATTTCATTGATGCAGCTACAACTTCCATGAAGGACACTAGTCCAATTTCCCTATTTTTCCCTATCGAAAATCAGTCCTAAAATCTGGACAATATGTAGGGTCAAAACAAGGTAGCCTGTGGCAGTCCTGGAAAATGGACTATAACTTGAGTTATAGAGGTCCAATTTGGGTGATTCAAAAGCCTAACATCAAGTTCTTAGATGCAGATACAATTTCTATGAAGGGCACTAGTCTAATTTCCCTCTTTTTCCCCATCAAAATCTACCCAAAAATCTTGGATAGCATAAGGTCAAAAACAAAAGTAGCCTATGGCGGCCCTAGGAAATGGACCATAACTTGAGTTGTAGAGATCCAACTAGGGTGATTCAAAAAGCCTACATTGCTTCACTGATGCAGATACAATTTCATGAAGAAACTTAGTCCAAATTCCTCTTTCCCAACCGAAATTAGTCTCAAAACTGGATGTATGTGGTAAAAACAGACACATTCTGACAAACTTCAAAAATTTTTACCAAACAACCCCTTAGGGCAAAAACACAACCAAACAACCCCTTATGGCAGAAAACCCAACCGAACAACCCCCTTAGGGCAAAAAACAAAATCAAATAGCTTAGAGTGGAAAATAAACCAAAAAGTGACAAGCATCCCTACCCTCGAAAGATAAGAAACTCAGAAGTCCTACGGACACTTCTAAACCAAACCTGATTTCCCGAACTCCTGTTTAAATCGAAGAAATCCTGTGCTTTCGACACCCATGTGTAGTCCTTTGTTGAGCATTTAACTTTCGTTTCGGTTCCGATCGACTCACCGCACCGATTCCATAGATTGTAAAGAAAAGCTCAGCCTTCTCCCTCTCTCTTTCTCTCTCTCACAAACAAACAAAAGAAAATGGGCCTTTCCTCTTGCCCTAACCCCCTTTGTTTAACTTAACCTAGTTAGGATGAGGCCCAATGCAGCGCCGCACGTGTCCATGCATGGTTTAGGTTTGTTTCGCCCGAAATAAATTTATTTTCATTCCCTTGCTCAAGTTCAATTTATTTTAAATGAACTTTACTTAATTTATTTTCCACTTTCTAGATTTTTCTCAAAAATCTCGTTTTTGGGGTCCACCTAACACCCATCGGCCCTAAAATCATGAAAATTCCGATTGTCTAAGAATTTGACGAAATTCGTCTAGGTAACTAGACTTCGCTAGACGAATCCAACGGTAAGGTATGTTTCATCATTTGAGATCTAGAAAATTCAAGGTTTTCAAACCTGTACTATTGCGGTAATTTACCATTTTACCATTTTTCAGAAAAAGTCAAATTTACCTGGGTTTTACATTATTCCCCCCTTAAAAGAATTTCGTCCCTGAAATTCACACACACATACGCATCCAATCACATGCATATGCAACAAATATTTAATGCCAAATGACTAAGAATATACCTTCATCCTCAAACAAGAAGAGATAATTGGCACGCACAGTGTCTCAAGGTCCTATGCTGCTCCACTCCTCGACACACTCACCACGCAACACCTTCAATAGGCCCCGCCTTACTCTCGCAAACTCCATCTCTACATCCATAATACGCACCTGTCCTTCCTCGAAGGTCCCATCCGCATCAACCATTAGCTTCTCCCTCCCTTAATCCACCACATGAGTCTGATATGGGCTGTAATTCGAGCATGGAGAGATATGGAATACCGCATGAACACTGGGACAAGCTCGCGCAGCGGCCAACCTGGGGTGCCAAATTGTACCAACCCTCTCAAGTACTTTGAAGGGCCCGATATACCTCGGTGACAACTTTCCTCGCTTACCGAACTTGACTACTCATCTCTTAGGCATCACCTTCAAGAAGATATGATCTCCCACCTCAAACTCTGAGGTTCTGCAGTACCGCTTGGCCTGGGCGTAGCCTCTTTATCGGCCCGAGGTGAGAAGACGCCAGACAAGTCCACCTTCTCGGAGGTGTCTCTAATAAAATCCAGACCAATAGAAGGTCTCTCCCCCACCTTCATCCAATAAACTGGAGATCGACATGGCCTTCCATATAGTGCCTCATAGGGTGCAATCTATATACTCGCCAATAATTGTTGTTGTAGGCGAATTCCACTAAGGGTAAATGCTCTTCCCAACCACCCTTAAGATCCAAGACGCGTGCCCGTAGCATGTCCTCCAAAGTCTGGATAGTCTTCTCTGACTGACCATCCATCTAGGGATGAAAGGTTGTGCTCATCATCAACTGTGTCCCCATGGCTCTCTAGAAACTCTTCAAAAAATGAGTCGTAAACCTGGGATCCCCATTCGATACTAAGGATATTGGCACTCCATGTAACGAACAATCTCCCGTATATATAACCTGCTGAATTCCTCCAATGTGAAGGTCATCCGCATGGCCAAGAAATGTGCCGACTTAGTAAACCGATCCACAATCACCCACACCACGTCATGCCCTCACGATGTCTGTGGTAAGTGAGTCACAAAGTCCATCGTGACATGTTCCTACTTCCACTCGACTACCTCCAAGGGCTGGAGTAATCATGTTGGCCTTTGGTGCTTAGCCTTTACCTGTTGACACGTGAGACATTGTCGAAACAAAGTCCCAAACGTGTTTCTTCATCCCGCTCCAGTAATACTGGGGACGAAGATCATGATACATCTTCGTCCCACTTGGGTGCGTAGCAAAACGGGAGCAATGAAACTTCCTAAGAATCTCCTCTCTCAAATCTACCAACTAGGGAACCACAACTCTTCCCCTATACTGAAGACTACCATCCGTGTGAATGACCCGTAACCTCTGGGTCACTCAGACTGCTTGTATCCGGGTCCTCGAGGACAATATATTTGGGTCTGTCCCCAGATTCAACCATTTTGTCATAGTAGTGAAACATCAAACTCCGGCACCCAGCCCAATGGCTGAACGCAATCCAATCATCCCACAACTCACCATCATCACTCTCGTGAAGTTGGTGATCATAGTCACACTCGACTCATCAGTATCACCGCCAAAGATTTATCTTACCTGGGTAGCCAAAAGAAATCTTAATCCCGACATCTTAATCCATCCGCCATCATGTTTGAGTCCAACATGGGAAACATATCACTTTTGTATTGAAACACTCAACCGCACTGGTATATTAAACAAATCGTATGATAATGATCGAACCACAATGCGAGAGAATCGTCGGTCTTTAACTATTGAACCATGGCCACACCTCCAACGGATCAGCATAATTATCCCCTTGAAACGCCAATATAATCGCACGGTGTTCTTTCGTCCCCTGGATAGAGCTTAATAGGAGCCGCGCTTCTCACCTGAATGCCTCACACAAGTCAGTTCCACCAAACCACTTTCAGCTGGGCCCTAATTACAAAAAGTAAAATTAACCTGATAAGTCCCCAATGAACCTCATATAGTACCCTGCCAATCCCAAGAAACTACGTATCTCGAAGACTGACTTCGGTCTCTCCTAACTCATAATTGCCTCAACCTTCTCCGGGTCCACGAATACCCCCGAAGCCGACTCCACGTGTCCTAAGAATCTCACCTTAGTAAGCCAAAATCATAATTTACTAAATTTACATACAAAATGATGTTCTCTGGTTGTCCTGAGAACAATCCTCAAGTGACCCTCATGATCCCCTGCATTTAGAGTAGATCAAGATTTCCACGAAAACCACAACGAATCGATCAGTGGCCGAACACCCTATGCATAAGATCCATGAATGTCAGCTGGAGAATTGGCCAATTCGAAATGGCATCACCGCGGAACACCTACGATAAGATCCATGAATGCCGCGGAGCATCTGGCCAATCCAATGGCATCACCGCGGAACTCGAATACCCATACCGCGCTCTTGAACGCCGGTCGGCCGCTTGCCTCCTTAACTCATCTAATGATAATCGCGCTACATTCATCTTGTGAGAGTAGACTCGCACTCCCCAATTGATCAAACAAATCATCAACTCAGCAAAGGATACCTATTCTTTATAAAGAGTCTCTATTTCAGAATCGCCGAGCACCTATACACAACAAGAGTCTTGTCCTTCTCTTGGCAAACAAAACTGAGGGCTCCTAAGGTGAAGTGTGCTCGGGTCTAATAAAACCCCATCCAACACCTCGCACTTCGACCTTGAGTTCCTACAACTCAACAGACGTCATTCAATGCGGAGTCATATAAATAGGCGATGTACCAGGGTGTAACTCAATGGTGAAGTCTACATCCCTATAGGGAGGTAATCATAGTAGTTCATCCAGAAAAACCTCCTCATACTCACAAACCACCCGAGGTAGACTCAATTCCTGTCTCGCCTCGTCTTCCGCAAGGTCATGCAGCCAACCCATCACCGTCTGCGGCCACCTGGGAGCGCCATGGCTCGAGGTAAAGCGTCATGCTTATCCCCTTGAAACATAACACAAATACCATCCAATGTGTAGGCAATAACCCTCCTACGATCACAATCAATGACGACTCTATGTGCCTTCAACTAGTCCATCCAAAGGATGACATCAAACTCTGACATGTCCATGACCCTTAGGTTCACAGTAAGTAGAATCCCGGAGATCTCTAACTCACAATCCCGACATATCTGATCAACACTCACCCTAGTTCCTGTGGATAACTCACTGGCTATTATCGATCTTTCCAAGGTTTCAACCTCTAAGCCCCAAATCTCTACTTAATCCCAACACCCGCCTGATAAGTCTGTGTCACGCCCCTACTTCGCCTCGGGCGGCAGAAGGGTTTAAGCACCTGATTGTGACTCTTTAACCTTCGTTGTCTCTAACATCGTGGCCCATTTCTTCATATATATAATTTCATAAACGAATACAACTTGTAACACAAATCCATCAGACGGTGTTTAAATGTCCCGTATATACTCGGTGTCCCATTTATCAGATTTACACAAACCTCACTTCATTACAAAACTTTTACATTTACATTCGAAACTAAAAAGCAAACCTACATTAGGTGGACTTCTATCACGTGGTTAGCCTCATTGTATGCGAATGCCTCGAATTTCCTCCTCAGTACCTACATGGATGAAACACCCATACTGTTTATAAATTAGTAAAGAAACATATAACATATGACCACTGGAGCGATCCATAATTACAGGATACATATAAACATAATGCATATGCCGGGGAGTTTACGTGATAATATAATTTTATAATAGAGTTTTCGTACAACATACTCCCTGAGTAACTGGTTTATATCTCCCATAGAGTTCGTAATGTAGATCTTGGTAATGCAAGGTACCCAAGAGGCATGGCTATAGAACATAACTCGATTCCTTTATGCTTTTCTTATTGTTCATTATATTCAGATTCTTATCATATAAATGTTTGTTCAGATAGACTAGGTAACAATGAATGATAGGAACATCACAATAGGTACCAAGGTACTGGTGACAAAGATGAAATTTCCAGACGGCCCGCCCATGTAATGTATATGTCATAGCACACCCAGAGTGTCGTGATCTAACAGAGACGGTCGCCACTTAATGTGTTGTCAAAGAAGACTAATAGGCTGGTGAATGGTATCTTAAATACTCATTTTATCCCTATGATTTAGTTAGTTTTTCTAGTGTTTTTATGTTAAATAAGTTCCCTAATGCTCTAAAAAGTTCACACTTATGATCAAATAATCCATTTGTGGAATTGAAAATTGGTAGGAAAATCAAGGCATGTACTAAATGGGTGAGAGGCTATTGAATCTTGACGCTTTCGCACAAATATATGAGCTCCGCCGCATCAACCCATATATGGATGGATTCTCACTTCAAAAGATTTCCGTGTGATACTAAGAACACCAAAATTGAAGTTCGAACAAAGAAGCAGGCAAGTTCCAAAACTTGAAGAAAATCAAAGAACATCGCAAAGACCTTCAGGAGAGACTACTATATTTTGACTTTTCAGATGACATATGAGCTCATATTTCATTAATCCATATATGGATGGATTCTACCAAGATCTTTCCAACTTTATCAAGAACACTAAACTGTGAGTTCGTATGACAAAGTTAAGGGGCCTTACGGTTGGAGCAAAAATAGATCACAGCACGCGCGACGTCATATAAACAGAGTCCCGACGTCAGCGACGCTGGCCGCACGACGTCGCGACGCTCAGTGGCCTGCTGTGGATTTTGAGCCCATAATGGAGGGTTTTGAAGCTCAAACCCCGAGGAATCGAAAAAGGAGGAGATTTTGTGATAGATTTGGGGATGAAGTGGTAGCTCTCTCTAGTGAAACACCCTAGTAAGACACATCTGCAGCTAGTGCTTCGTTGTTATGAGATCAAGAAGGCTGAGATAGACGCTTTCTACCAAAATCGCTTATTCTCATCCTCTTCTTGTTTCTTTTTTTTTTATGCTTTTTCTTGACTTAGAGAGAGATGTTCTAGATTTATTTCTAGGTTTTGCTGTAGCCTACATCAACGGATAATACACTACGCTTTATTCATTATATTATATGGATTGATTTTATCTCGACTTGCTCAGATTTATTTAAGGTATTGGTAGTGTTTGGCCAACATTGATGTGTTTTGTCAAGTCTTGGTGATCGAGATGATGACCCTGTGGATAGAGACAGAGTAACACTTGGTCAATCGGCGAACAAAGATATCCTGCTCCAAAGTGTACAGAGATTGCGGTTTAAACATTTGTTGCTTGAGACTGTGGTCGAGGCAGACAACAACCCATCAAAGTAGATAAGACAAATATATTCTCAGAGAGAATATCTCTCAGGCACGACAACCCTAGCGTAAACTACCTAATATAATTTAATGAATAATATATTTAGGTTAAAATTCATCGATGTGGCAGTAATAAAAACCCTAGTTTTCATAATTAATTGATTTATAAATAATATAGGATTGGCTTTTCTTTTACACTGGAATTCATTACGATTTTTAGAGTCCAGATAATATTTCTAAAGTGTAAAGTCAATAGTATTCCCAAGACAATTCTCTCGTGGATCGATATCCTGTATTTAGGGTACACTATATTACTTCGAGGCGACACAAAATTGGTGCGACATAGCATGCATACATTTTACACATCACGCTACTATTAGAGGTCGCCAAGATCATCAGATCATCGCCTAATGAATAAAGGATAATGCAGTGAGGACGCCGCACTTAATCGACTATTCATTAGTTATTCTATTTTGGGCGTATATATAATTATATATGTTTTCGAGCTTGTTATTTTGTTCTTAATCACATTAGAAAATAAGGGGCAAGAAACAATGTTTGCTCAATTAGCTTTGGCGGTGATGTATGTTATTTTCTCCAGATACCGATACATGTAACGATATTTCATCTGAATCTGTATATAACAAAACAGAAGGATCGCACTGGACTTAAACAACCTTGAGTAATTTACTCAACTTTCAAGATTTAATACCAGACTGACCTTGTGGGTAAACCACTTTGAAAGTAATTTGTGACCAACTTTCGCATTAGTATCAACACATCCTCCTAATTAAACCGCTCTGAAAGTACCCCAGATTCAACTTCAGCACGCACTAATATGTTCTAAAACTAAAACACACTTCTTGAAAGATCTGACTACCTACGATTTTGTGTCTTCGCCTCTTTCACCAAAAAATTTCTAACCAAAACCCAAACCAACTAAGGAAAACTAGAATCAAAACCAACACAAATCACTTTATATAAAGATGTAGTTCTTCAAAACTTCTACATAGCAAAGAGAGAGATAGGAGGGTTTCCTAACCAACAAATCCATACAAATAGGTTCCACCTAACAAATATAAGAGTTCAAAACCTTGATTTTTTCTCTACTTCTTTTCCTTCTCCTCGTTGAATAATCAGAGCCAAAATGGCTTCTTCTCTTCTTCAACCAAGGGAACCCAGGGTCACAAAGCCAAATGAGAACTGTGTCTCATTCCCAAAGATAGAATTTGATCTTATCTCTCATTTGTTAGTAACGCCTTATTCAAGCCCATACCTCTTTTGACTTAATTTCTAGCTTTCAGATTCGTCCTTTATCTTTCTATTATTTTCAAATCAACTTATCATTATTCTAACTTAGCATATAATCTTTTCATCTTATGTCACTTGGGTCCTTAATTATCAAATTACTAATTTACCCTTAGTACTCAAATTTCCGAAAATGCTACTTATTTTTACTATACCTTAAACATGTAATAAAACTACTAGGTATAATTCAAGCGTTACATGTAATGCTCACTTCCTCCCCAATGGGCCATAGCCATCTTAACCATCAAGCTCATGTCTCAGGAGGAGTCCCACAATTTATCCCGGGATGGACATCTTCGCACTCATCCTCAAACTTTCACTTCGCCATGTCCGTGGCCACATAATCATCATGAACGGTCTAATTCAAAGGAACTTAGCCACGCATTCGAAAGCACCGTCATCGCTCCTCGCTTCAGTTTTGTAAACCCCAAGCTTTTAAGGTCATGCAAGCGTTGAGAAATACTCTTCTGCCCATGAAGAGCCTACAGAACTCTTCCCATGTCATTGCCTCCAAGTTCCTTGAGGCTCTGACCCAATCCCACCATCCAGAGATTTACCCTGTTCCTGAATGCGCGCAGACATTCTCTCCTTGTCTAACTAGTAGCGCATGTGCCAACCACTAATAGACCTCAACATTCCAAACTTTTCCGTTCGCTCATTTTCCGAACCCCTAAGGTTATGTTCTCTAACCCTAGTATTCATATTTTCCTATATACATTCTACCATGTATGTAATTCATGCAATATGCAACATAAAATCACGTAGTACAAAACATGAAATGCAATAAATCTAATGCAATGGTCAACCATGCTTATCAAGTCCTGTGGTAATCGTGACGCACGACACTCGTCGTAGTCAAGCAACATCCATCAGCACCAGTGTAATCATATAAACCTAGGTATCAGACTCGCACTCGCACTATAACTCCGCATATCTTAGACCTAAGCCCACCAAGCCCTAAGTGTTCGTATACCTAAACTCTAATACCAAGCTGTGACGCTTGTATCAAATGCACCATAAATGTTATGGCCTAGGCCCATGCCCCTCAAGCCCTAGATACCGTGATACCCAACCCCGATACCAAGTCGTGAATTTCAGAAACCGGGGTCCACGATGAACCGTCAATTGATGGAAAATTGCGATGTCGGGTAACTCGATACCACACTCGTTGTGTCCCCTTAACAGACTCATAATTTTAAAACGACAGTCTCCTCCGTACAGGAGCTCTACCCAAAATAATAACCTCAGGTAGGATATATAATAATATGACCCATCCGGGGCCTAATATAAATACAATGACCGCACGGTTCATTTATGTGTAAGTCGGGGCCTAATCGTCCCATTTATCCATACTAAAAATACATAAGGCTATATTATCATAGTCCCAAGTTTTAATTACATTACTCATATACAAAAATATATATGCTAGGAACTAGTCTATTCCATACATCTTTACAAAAATGATTACAAAGCCACAACCCGATCCCTTCTTCATAATCAAGGCCTCAAGTGAGCTGGTCCAACTGGCGTACTTCCCGTGACTCTTAAATGTTTTTCCTATAAAGGGTGGAGCCGTCAGTAGGGTAAACTCATAAGAGGTTACTCCCACCTAATACATACAAATTACTATGTCTATAATTCACATTCACATTCCAAGTAAAAACATGCAATTTTTACTATGAAATCCTACATGCCATGAAATGAGATGAGATGAGACTCAATCATGTACCCTACACCCGAGTCCTTACCAACTCACATCTTACCTAAGTCCTTACTGACTCCTACCACTCAATGTGATGTCAAAGTGTGATAAAATCCATCATTTGTGTATTACATCCAATGATCATTTTGCAACAAAATTCATTTGTTTTCAAACCAAAAACTTTCGATTGTTAAGCACTCAATGATCATTTATATCTCCAAAACCATGTTGTCTTTTGTGGTAGCTACTTTCGGGTCTCACCGCAGCTTCACGCTTCCCGCATTTTCAAGGAAGCTTTCACCGTTGGACACATATGTATAACCAAAAATACCAGGGCTTTCACCCGAGAGGGTATCTATCCATGTTTGCTATTGCCTGACACATATTTTCATTTTCATATATACAACCGTGCGACCTTGTTGAGCGTTGTCCCACCGTACTGAGCCCACCAAATCAAACACCAAACACAATATTGATTATAACCATGCACTCACACCTATGTCATGCGATGTTCCCGTGCATAAATGCAATGCAATGCAATGTGCCATTGCATGTTATATCATTCCACATGCATAATGAATGCTACATGGACACAAATTCCACACCGCTTATCAGGTTTCATGGACAATGACATCACCTACATATGACTTCCATACATCATTTCATTCTTATCAATATATCATGCATGCATATATCAACATCAACATACAACATGTCATTCTATATTCAAGCAATGACACACATACAAGCAAGCCATGTAATGGCTATTTGCACATAGAAATCCATCACATGTCAATACGCTAGAACACACATACTGACATCCAAACAAGTCACTACTTAGTCAAGCAATGACACTTTGATCCTCGAGGCCAAGTGTGACATATACTATGCCCAATAAAACAGTCCACAAATGGCTCTCAGATAGTCGTGGGAACAGTTATCAAACCAGCCATCCACATGCCTCAATCATTCCCTAAACAAGACGTGAAATCAGTCCCAAATTCTGTCTCATAGTAGCACTGAATTCAATCCTAATCAGTCCTAGAATCTAGACACAAACAATTAAACAACCTAAGCTGTGGTAGTCCCGGGAATGAATTAAACCATAACTTGAGTTGTAGAGGTCCAATTTGGGTGATTCAAAAGCCTAACATCAATTTCACTGATGCAACTACAACTTCCATGAAGGACACTAGTCCGATTTCTCTCTTTTTTCAACAAAATCACCCTAAAATCTGATGCAGATGTAGGTCAAAACATGTGGTAGCCTGTGGGTGGCCCCAGAAATGGACTATAACTTGAAAGCAGAGTCTAATTTAAGATCGCAAAGGCCTAACATCAAGTTATCAGATGCGCATACACTTCAAATGAAGGCCATTAGTCCACTTCCACTTTCCTGAACAAAATCAATCCCAAAACTGGATAGTATGGGTCAAAATAGTGGCAACCCGTGCGCCTTTAAAAATGGACCACAACTTGAGTTATAGAGGTCTAATTAGGGTGATTCAAAAGCCAAACATCAATTTCATTGATGCAGATACAATTTCCATGAAGGATACTAATCCAAATTCCCTCTTTTTCCCAACCGAAAATCAGTCCCAAAATTTGGACAATGTATAGGGTCAAAATAGGGCAGCATTCCCACAGCCCAAATTTTTTGCCAAATAGCACCTTAGGGTAAAAACATAGCCAAACAGTCCCTTAGGGCAAAAAAACACAATCAAACAACCCTTAGAGCGGAAAATAAGCCAAAGTAGGTAAAGAAATCTTGATCCTCGTGAGCGTAGAAGAAATCCTAGAAGTCTCAGACACTTCCATACTAAACTTTGATTTCCTAACTCCTCGTTTAACCTAGGGGAAATCCCCATTTCTGCACCCACACAGCCTTATCGAGTAGATAAACTTTTGTTCTTGACCCGGCGAATTCCGACCACCAGATCTCCGTACATCGTAGAGAGAAGTTGGAGCTCTCTCATTCCCTCTCTCTTCTCCTCTCTCATGGCCAAACAAAAGAAAATGGGCCTTCTCTTGCCTTAACCCCCTTTTGTTTAACTTAACTCAAGTTAGATGAGTGGCCCACTGCCACATGTCTATGCTCTAGTCCGTTCGCTTCTCGCCCCAAACAATTTATTTCGCCCTGCTCCGTCTAATTATTTAAATTGAAATTTACTTAATTTATTTTCCACTTTCAATATTTTTCTCAAAAATCCCGTTTTTAGGGTCCACCCAACACCCATCGCCCCGAAAATTGTGAAGATTTCGATTATCTTGAAATTCAACGAAATTCATCTGGGTAATTAGATTTCGTGAGATGAATCCAACGGTTAGGTCCGTTTCAAACCTGTACTATTAGGGCAATTTACCGTTTTGCCATTTTTTAGAAAAATTCAAATTTATCTGGGTTTTACAATAAGAATCAAATCTTCAACACCCCCCTCAAGTTGGTGCGTATATATTCATCATGCCCAACTTGCTTCTAAGAAACTCAAAATTCGATTTGAAGAGTCATTTGGTGAGAATGTCAATTATATGTTGAGCTGAAGAAACAAATGGCATGCAAATAGCACTTTCTTCAAGTTTCTCTTTTATGAAGTGACAGTCAATTTCAATATGTTTAGTTCTATCATGCTGGACTGGATTGTGTGCTATGCTAGTTGTCAGCTTGTTATCACAATAAAGCTTCATTAGGACTTCAATGGGTCTCTTTAGCTCAACTAAAGCTTGTTTCAACCATAACATTTCATACACACCATGAGCCATAGCTTGATACTTCGCCTCCACACCACTACGGGTTACAACACTTTGTTTCATGCTTCTCCAAGTGACTAAGTTACCCCATACAAATGTTCAATAACCCGAAGTTGATCTTCAATCGGTGATTGATCTTGCCCAATCAACATCTATGTAGGCTTCAATAGTCCTTTAATCTCCATTTTTAAAGAACATTCCCTTTCCTAGGGTACTTAAAGGTACTTTTTATGTACCTAAAAATCCGAAATACTGCATCAAGGTGCTCTTCATATTGAGAGTCATAAACTGGCTCATAACACTCATTGAGAAGGCTATATCAAGACGAGTATGAGCTAAGTAAATAAGCTTGCCCACTAGCTTATGATATCGAGCAGTATCAACAGGAGTTCCATCTTTAATATCTGCTAGCTTGTGATTCGGATCCATAGGGGTGTCCATAGGTTGACATCCATTCATCCCTGTTTCTGTTAGAAGGTCTAAGACATACTTATTGTAAAATCCGAGAAAATTCTAATTTTCTGAAAAAGGGCAAAATCGTAATTTCGGTAAAAATCCGAAATTTTTCTAGATCTCGGATGACAAAACGGATTTCATCGTTGGAATCGTCTCGCGAAATCTAAATTTACCACGTCGACTCGGGCCGACCGAGATAATGAATTTGCACGTTGAGACACCGTGCCAGAAACGGCCATGTGATAGACAAAGTCACATATAACATGTACCTTACGCGACACACGTTATACGAAAGTAGAGAGAGGATGAAAATGGATGGCCGGTGATAATACAAGCCACAAAATTCACACTTGAGGGACATGGATGGTATTAATGAAAGTTTAATGAGGAAAGACAAAGATGAAATAGCCATCTTTCTCCAAAGAGCACAAATGGGCGTAATCATAAAGGTCGAAATGGGATGCAAAGGTCGAATTTTCTTGTTTTAGAGAGAGAGAGAGCCACTTCTCTCTAGAATTGTGGCCGATCGGACCGTCGGTTTTCGACTGAGCAAGAAGGAAAGTTGTTCTACGCGGCGAGGGCTACGCGTGGGCACCGATTTGGTGAATTTCTAACAACTCCAAGAGATAGGAATCTTTTCCTACTTGTGTTAATCCTTGTTTAAGAACCATGTAAATGGTTATGAACGTTCTTAGGCTTGTTTTAGCCGTAATCTCGGTCTCAAAAGCTTTGAACAAAGTGGAGAAAATTCCTATTCAGGTGGTCAGGAACAAGAGAACTTTGAGGGGGTTTTACTGTTCACATGAATAGTGACACGAAATTATTTTTTGTGTGAAAATGTGTATGGTTGAGTAATTCAAAATGAATTGCTCGTGTTTGTTAATTAGCCTATGTGAGCTAATTTTGGTGTAATTGATTGTGAAGTTGCATAACATGTTTTATGTGATTTAATTATGTTAATATATATGCATGTGAATATATTAGCATGAATGTGTTGGAATTGACATCATGCATTCCATATGCACTGGATAACCTAGAAATTAGGTGTGTGAGGCTTGTTGAGATCAAGATCAGGTTAGGTGTTTATGGTGTGGCTCATATTATCGGCCAGGATCAACACCGCGTAGGGTGTTGATTAAATGGTTTGATTAATAGGACAACGTCCAAATGAGTCGCACAAGTTAAGGAAATGGAAATGGCTCATTGCATTTCATATGCACTGGGGCACCCTAGAACAATACGAGTGAGTGCATGAGGTGGTTTCTTGAGAGAATTGTTTCGGAGGGTTGACCAACAATATTATTTATCGGAGTGTGTCCATTGCAACATCGGAGGGTTGTCCATATAACATATCAATCTCGGAGTCGGCCCAATTGATATACATCGGAGGGTTGTCCATATAAAATATCAATCGTCGGAGTTGGCCCAATTGATATACATCGGAGGGATGTCCACAAAATAAATTACTCCGAGTCGGTCCACTCTTTAGTATCTAGAGTTGTCCACTTAAAAAACAAATACCTTTGTTTGGAAACGCTTTTCATTCATGGCAAATGCATGTTTCGAGGAGTCGGTGAGGACTCGAGGTAAATGGTTGTAAATGAAAACAGCATTAAGAGTAATCTGGGTTGTCATCCGAAAAATGACAGTGAGTCATACTTGGCAACTTGCATGTGTGAGAGTCGGTGAGGACTGATAGCGGGATAGTGAGTCACATTCTCATCCATGACATGTAGACATTCAAGCAGGATCATGTATTTCGCTTGAATGTGATTGTTTCTGCCATGCGTGTGCACTTAGGCGGGAGCAACCCATGTGGTGTGGAAATTATCTCTATCGGCTTTGCAACACCTTCGCCGAGGGATCACCTCATTTTGCAATGTAGGAGCGACGGAAGGCGGCAATCATTAGAGGTCAGGCGGTAAGAAAGCCGAGTCATGGCTTCTTGTGGTTATGTCAGATACATGTATTAGAATGTTGTAATTTTAATATATGTTGTATAAGAGAATTATTAACTCAACCATGTAATATATATTTGGTTGGGATATATTTTGTGAGTATTGATGTAGGGGCCCAAGTGGCCATTATTTTACTCGCATGTGGACCCTGTGTGGCCATATTGAACTGTTTGGGACAGATTTTGTATTTGGGTAGAGCTCCTCGTATAAAGGAGACTCTGCCCGATTTTTGTGAGTGGTATCGGGTTACCCGGCATCCACGAGTATTCCGCGGGTTGACGGGTTGTCAACGGACACCCCGGTTTTGGGGCGTCACACTTATGTTGGGACACAACTAAACCTTTCCTTGACCGAGCTACTCCCATCCTTAGGAAATATTGTAGCATTCCTAAATCTTTGATCTCAAAACAAGAAGCAAGACTTTTCTTCAACCGCTCCATCTCTATCAAGTCATCTCATGTGAGGATGATATCATCCATGTACACAGTAAGTATCGTTATCTTCCCATTTTTTGAGTGTTTAACAAACATGGTGTGATCACTCTGAGCTTGTGCATAGCCTTGATCTTTGACTGAAATAGTAAAATTTTCAAACCAAGCCTTATGAGATTGCTTTAGGCCATATAGTAATTTCTTCATCTTGCAAACTCTAGATCGAAACCCTTCTTCAAATCCAGGGGAAGAGTCCATGTATACTTTGTCCTCTAGATTACCATTCAGAAAGGCGTTCTTTACATCAAGTTGTCGAAGTGGCCAATCAAGGTTTATTTCCATTGAGAGAAGCACCTTGATAGTGTTTAATTTTACCATCGGAGCAAAAGTTTCAAGATAGTCAATGCCAAAGGTTTAAGTAAACCCTTTAGCCACCAACTGAGCTTTGTACCGTTCTAGTGTCCTGTACTGAATTGCATTTTGATTTGTGAAGACCATTTACACCCTACTGGTTTTTTCTCTTCTTGGTAAGCTTCAGCATTTCCCAAGTTTGATTCTTCTCAAGAGCCCTCATCTCCTCTTCGATAGCCTTTCTTCACTCTGGAACTCGTAATGATTCTTGTACATTCTTTGTAATTTCCACAGAAGAAAGTTGTGAAGTAAAAGCCAAGAAAGTGGGTGATAATTTATCATAAGAGACATAGTTAGACATGGGGTTTTTTGTACATGAACATACACCCTTTTGGGAAGCAATAAGAAGATCCAAATCATCAATTTTTGGATTAGAAGGATTTTTACCTGAAGACTTAGACACATAAGGTTCTATCCTAGGTTCGGATTCTTGGTTGTGAAGAGAAGGGAAACTTTTTCCTATGCTCGATAATTTTTCGACATAGATTGCGGGTTTTTCAAACACGCTCCTATCTCAAATAGAGAATTAGACTTCAGTGATAGACCAAAGCCAAGGAATCCAAACACTTGTTATTCTTAATACTTATTTGTTTTTCTAATGCCTTTAATCATTATTTTCAGATGTTTCAAATTCTTTTTAATTGGCAGATTAGATAGAAACATCTTCTAGAATGTTATTTTGGAAAGATTCCTTTTGGTTAATGGGAATTAGAGATTCCTCTAAAAAATTAGTAAAATTAGTGCCTCTATTAGTAAAATTTTGATCTACAATACAAAAATTAGGACCTTGATCTGCAATACAAAAAATATCATCTTCTACAAGTTCTTCTACATGTTGTGTCCCCCTCGAAAATAATTTTCAAAAAAGGGTTTATCTTCAAAAAATGTTACATCCATGGTTATAAACGTTTTTATAGAAATAGGATTAAAACACTTATACCCCTTTTGAGTAGGTGCATATCCTACAAAAATACATTTTCTTGCTCGAGGATCTAACTTACCCCAACCATGTTCATGATTATGAACAAAGGCAATGCATCCAAAAACTTTTAATGCGATTTCAAATGTTAATCGAGAAATTAGGTAAAGGAGTTTTGAAAAAAATTAAAGGAGTTTGAAAATTCAAAATTCTTGAGGGTATTATGTTTATGAGATATGTAGAGGTTAAAATAGCTTCACCCCATAGATATTTAGGAACATTTTTTGAAAAAAGTAATGCCCTCGCCACTTCCAAAAGATGTTTATTTTTCTTTTCAGCTACTCAATTTTGTTAAGGAGTATCCTTACAAGATTTTTGATGCACAATCCCTTTTTCAAGAAAAAAATTTTCCCAAAATTTTATTAAAATATTAGTTTCCATCGTCACTTCAAACAATTTTAATTTGTTCTTGAAATTGTGTCGAAACCATGGTGTAAAAATTTTGAAAAGCACTTTCAACCTCTGATTTCTCTTCTAGTAAATACACCCAACAAACCCTTGTGTGATCGTCAATGAATGTAACAAACCATTTTTTTTCTAGACCGAGTCGAAATTCTAGAGGGTCCCCATACATCACTGTGTAATAGTAAAAAAGGTTTTGAGAGGGTGCCATATACATTGAAAACGAGATCGATGATGTTTAGCTAACACTAATATTTGCACATTGAAGAAAGCTGATTCTTATCTTTAAACAAGTTTGCAATAATGATTCCAAATAATAAAATGATGACCTAGTCCCAAAGTGTCATAACATAACTGCTATTACTAGTAATAGAGATAGAATCACATGCCTTGTGAGTCAGCTTTATTATACTTAACTGCTTTCAAGAAGTAAGTCCCCACTTTCTCCTACACATCCAATCATCCTCCCGTGGCTTCATCTGAAACCTGGCGAAATGGGAAAAATAGCTCACACTTTAGATCAATATAGTTGATTTAATAGCATAAATAAATTGCATGACGTTTGGAAGACTTTATGGAGGCAATAGAGTAGGAGAGATAATAACTTAAATCCATGCCAATTTATCGCGTATAAAGGATCCGTCGCCAATCTTGATCTTTTACACCGCATACGGACGGCAAGATCGAGGAATAATCGCGGACGAGCTAGTCATGTGATCAGTGGCCCTAGAATCAATAATCCATGAACAAGATGGATTTGATGTTTTACATGAAAGAGCAACAGTAAGAAGATTACCATTTTGAGTAAAAGAACAAGTGGAAGTGATTGAAAACTGTGGAGACTTAAAAAGTTTGTATAGTTGGCTCAATTGTTCCTTTGTGAAGGCTGGTGTCTCAAAGTCAACTTGTTGCTTTTGAGAATCGTTGCTCACAGTTTGCAACGCCCTGCTATCATCTCCATATTTTTCTCGGAAATCTCGACGGTTTCCCAAGGGTACTTCCAAAGATATGTCCTGTGTGCCACAACTTCACAAAGAAAAACTACACCAGTGGGTGTCCTTCATTTCTCTCCATCCAAATTTATTCCTCTTGAAACCAGAGCTGAACTCTTAGTTTCAGGTTTTTCCCTGAACTCAACTTTCTTTAACATCACTTTACGTCTCGTTTCTTCTACGAACCCTGAGAATACCACTTAATAGAGGAGAGGCTTCCCCGGCCTTAATTCGACCCTCTCACTTCGTCCACCCTGATTTGAGTCAAGCACAAATATGTTTCCTAATTTAGTTATTATATTTAAGTTAAACACAAATGTCTTCATCAATTATAGAAATCAAATCAATTTTTTTCAATTATAGAAATCAAATCAGTCTTCGTCAAATATAGGAATCAAATCAGTCTTCCTCAATTATAGGAATCAAATCTTCAACATAATATACTTAATCTACTACCATAACTGCTACATCTAATACCATAGTGAAAACTTATAAACCAACTACAAATGAGACCACTGAGTAGGTTTAATCCTTTTTTAGGTGTTTAATTTGTCACGTCCGGGCCCCTGCTCGACCATCATGATCCGAACCTAAGCTGAGTGCGAGACCATATACTGGGACTCTTTACCTTTTTTTTTTTTTTTTCAGGAGCTGAACTTATACCTGTGGGTATACAAACAATTTTTTTAATAACCAAAAATCATTTACATATACAAAAGAACTACCACCGGAGTGGTGTCTATCAAAATCTATACACATATACTAAGTCCCATTTACTTATACAAACACTTATAAGAGAGACAAGTTTAATACAAACATCGTAGACGGGAAAACGCACTGTGAGCACCTATCTCTCGAGATGGCCCGACCACTGTGCGGAATGTCCCGTCCTCTTTATCTCCTCTCTTCTTCGCATCAAGCACGATTGAATCTTGTGCTAAGCTTTACGCTTTAGCGGGAACATATAGACAAGAATTACCAACAATAATCGTCTACAATCTTTTTACATCACTTTTCCTTACATATAACGGTTTCAATTGTATGTGACTTAACTCATATCATATTACACATGTAGGTTTTTATCCTTCGTGCTCCATATCATTATCACTTAGCCATATCACTTCCATGTGTCATGCCTCACAAGTGTCAATTCATATCTTCTACATGTGGTAAGGTCGATCATATTCAAAACAAACTTATATATATCCACAATGGCAAATCGGAACATAACAAAGCTCACATCAAATACATACAAAATAAATGACCGATAAGATCATTTAATTCATTTAGTTATCGTTTTATTAAATTTTCGTTTTCAAAAGTGTCGCGACCCGAATCCCCGACTCGACCCGGTTGGTGGATCCAAGCCGGAGCCCGGTTTACTCCGACGTTTTCAATTATCATCTCAAAACATTTTGTTTGGTTTTATTAAATTTTCATTTTCAAAAGTGTCGCGACCCGAATCCTCGACTCGACCCGGTTGGTGGATCCAAGCCGGAGCCCGGTTTACTCCGACATTTTCAATTATCTTTTCAAAACATTTTGTTTGTATTACTCCATTTTAGAATTTTTAATTACGCGGAAGCACTTCATTTTGGCAATCCCATAAACATTTACAAATTCAAAAGACCCATAACATTTACATTTAACAAAATGCATTTACAAAATAATGTCTTTATACAATGTTTGTGTAACGTAAAAGATACTTAAACAAATACAATTTTTAATGTCATTGTTCACTTTTCGGTTTGTGATTTCACATATAGCTATAGAAGTCGACATTCACGACATATTCAGTTGGTGAATCCTGTCCTGTTCGTCATTTAGTAGCAATGTGGTTTCACATTTAATATCACCATCTCACATATGGCTATAGAAGTCGACATTCACGATGCATTCAGCTTGGTGAATCCCGTCTGTTTATTATTCAAGAGCAAATGTGATTTCTCGCAGATTCAATATCACCATCTCACATATGGCTATAGAAGTTAATATTCACGCATGTGATTCAGCCAGAATCTTGTCCCGTTTGTCATTCAAGAGCAATGTGATCTCACATTCAAAGAATTACGATTACCTTCACGACTAATTCATTGGTGAATCCTGGGCCATGTTGGTCATTCAACAAAATGTGATTTCACATTCAATATTTATTTATTTCCTTCATGACGACCCAACTGTGAATCCTGGCCATGTCGGCCATTCAATGATACATTTCAAATCAATTTATTTTTATGCACTTACCTTATAAATAAATACATGCACACATGCATATTGCAGGACAAACATTTCGAATAACAATAATTCAAATCGATATATATATATATATATATATATATATATATATATATATATATATATATATATATTTACAAATAGAACTCATAATCGATCATAATCACATTCCCCGTCTTCATATAATTTATTACCTTTTCCTAAGAGTACTTTATAATAATCATATATAACTTAACCACATTATGTGTTCATGACATATTACTCCTTCATATTCATATTCATGTTTCGCCTTGCTTTCATTTTCCATATCACATTCATGTTTCATGAACACATTTATACATGTTGTATTTCTTGTTCATATCTACATCATTTCTTACCATGTATTCTAATTAACTTTAACCAAGCGATTAGTATACTTGGTACAACAATTCAATTTTCAAACAAGATGTGGGCACCAAATGCCATTAAATAGCATATGGTTAGATTCTAGACTCAATGAGCTTTCCATAGAGTCCAAGAATACCCATAATGGAGTCCTAACTAAGGAGCTATGCAAGTTGTGTCGTGACAAAATCAAGAACTTACGCGACCGCAGCAAAGCAGCAAGAATCGCCGTCTTTTTCATTTTTGGGGATCTTAACTTCACATTTGACACTTGTTCTTTGTAATACTTTGAAGCTAAGGTGCTAATGGTTTTTCTCCAACTAGAATCACCCAAATCGGAGCACCGAAACTTAAGTTATGTCCTAAACAACTCGGACTACTCTATGTTCAAAAACGTAACCGTAAATTTGTTTCGAACATACCCACTTTGAGTGAATTTTGGCCACATATAATCATAATTTGAAGGTAAATTTCCATTTCGTGGATGTTTGGTTCTCTCATATATTTTTAACTTAAACTCAATCACTCAAATCGGATCGGGGAAATGAGCAAGTTATGGCCAAAATACGAACACCGGTTAAACAAAACAAACACTACCTCAGACCAAGATGTACCGACCGCACCCAGACAAATTTCCTTGAATCTTGTCTGCACGTGGGTTTTTCTTCACTTTTTCCATAGATTGCTACCCAACCAACTCAATACTCTATATACACTTCTAAACCACTCCAAATTCATCTTGTAATCTCAATTTTACTCAATTCATCTTTCATTACATATCTTTCTTCAAAACTTTTCCACTTAATTTCTCCCAAAACCATTATAATATGGGTCATAACCCATACACAAACCAAATACAAGGATTTTTTTGGGTTTGTTCTAACCCAAACTCCTTTACTTTGCAATTAACCCATGAATCCAACCTCAAAGGGAGGATTCCATACTCATCTTGTACCCTTTAGGGTTTTACTACCCCCATTTTCAAGAATTCTAGGGTTAGGATAAAATCCTAACAAAACCCTAGAAAGATCAAATGCCAAACAAGAATCCATGTTGGTATGAAATTCTATCAAACCCTAGGTTTGGGGCAAGCTACTAACCATGCAATTGTATGGAAATTCATACAAGAATTCATAGTTTCATACCTTTTTGCTCTTCATTTCTTATTCTCTTCCTTTTCCTTCTTCTTCTCTACGTTTTTCTCCCCATTCGTTTTTTGAGCTCTCCCCTTCTTGTTTTGTAGACCAAAAGATATTTTGGCCTTAGTAATAAGGCCATGTTTGGCCTTATGCCAATTTGCTTTCTTTCCCATTTTTCTTTAAGTTAAGGCCATGTTTGGCCTTTGCATTATCAAATTGTTTTCTCATTTTTTTGCATTTAGGTCCTTCCATTCTTTCCAATTTCTATTCCATATTTCTTCAAATTTCATATTTGCATATAACTTATTGTTTTATGCCTTTTATGTCCTCAAGTGGTAAAAGACCACTTTACCCTTGTCTTTCCTATTTACACTTACTAGTATCTCAAGTGGTAAATTACATATTTACCCATTTTATCTCTTATTAATTTTCGGTTCTATCGTTTTATTTCCGAAAAACTCCATTTAGCTTTTAATATACCCTAAACAAGTTCGAAAACTGCTTGGGTATATTTCGGGGTGTTACATAATCAAAGTTAATGTAGTATATCATTCAATAGATTTACAATTTGAAGCACATAATACATAATTTACCTCAACTACTAACATAACATACTAAAACTACTACCATAATATACTAAATATACTACCATAATTGCTATTTCTACTACCATAGTGAAAACTTCTAAACCAACTACAGATGAGGACACTAAGTAGGTTTAATCCTTTTTCAGGTGCCTAATCAAAGTTAAGGGGTAGTATATCATTTAATAGATTTACAATTTGAAGCACATGATATATAGTTTACCCAAACTACTACCATAACATACTAAAACTATTACCATAATATATTGAATCTACTACCATAAAATACATAGTTGCAAATCCATTATTATTTTTAGTTGCTTATATTGACCAAGATGGATGAGAACTGAAGGAGCTGCAACATCATCTTCATTGAGTACCAAATATGGACATGAAGACAACCACTACATGCAATATATTGCAAGTGCATTGTTTATATGTTTTGTTATTGGATCTCTAACAGCATTATTGTACCTAATTGTAATTGAAAAATTGTTGTAATTCATTTACAGACATCATTATTTATTGTATTCTTGGTGTTTTTCAATGTCAGACAATGAAGTACTATATATATATATATATATATATATATATAGTAGTTAAACTAGCAACTATTATGTATGGAATGGAAGATGGTTCGTTATATTTTTTTGATATGCCTAAGCCTCAACTTATATTCTTATACAATCACATACTCTGTGTCGATGCCAAAATGGAACTCATACAAAATCGCAATAGTAATCTAAGTTCAAAATACCATAGTTGGGCGATTATGCTCTCGAAATAGTTAGGCGTTGTGGGTATTGGGCAGTGTAACAAAATAGACTTTTGAAATGATGCATTAAAATGGGGGTATCGACGAAACGGATGACTAAATGGATGCACACCGTGTCCGAAACCTTCGTTCGAATAGGCTTTTGAATGCACTATAGATTGACTGGACGTACATGTCATAGTTTAGCTAAACTACTACCATAACATATTAAAACTACTACCATAATATACTGAATCTACTACCATAACTACTCCATCTACTACAATAGTGAAAACTTCTAAACCAACTACAATTCAGGCCACTAAGTAGGTTTGATCCATTTTTAGGTGCTTAATCAAAGTTAAGGTAGTATATTCTTCAATAGATATACAATTTGAAGCACATAATACATAGTTTAGCTAAACTATTACCATAACATACTATAACTACTACCATAATATATTGCAGCTACTACCATAACTGCTGCATATACTATTATACTAAAAATTCTAAAAAATACTTCAATTAAGGGCACTTAGTAGTTTTAATCAATTTTTAGCTTATTTTCCATAGTGTATTATGGCAAGATATTACACAACATGCTCTTAAATTGGAACCAATTGCATGTTAAAAATGAAACCATGTCAGGACAGAGTAATGAACTTAAATGAACACTACTTTTATTGAACACTGCTTTCAAAGCAAATTTACATAAAGTCTTCTACAATCACATATTCACTAAAAATTACATGAACTTAATTGCAACAAAGCATACAATTACACAGAATAGAGCAATGCACTTCAATTTGAATGAGGCCTTCAATTCCTTCAACTCCTTCAACTCTCTCTTCAATTCATCGACTTCATAAATTAGTTCCTTCACAATCTCTAGCCTTCAATGACTTTATATGGTGTTGAACTTCTTTGACCTCACCTCATCCATCTCTTCAACATTTTTATCCTTTTTTGCTTGAAGACGTTGATGATTCTCATGATGAGTATTGCATATCCAACACCATGGTGGTAGATGTTCCAATAGAAACGGACCTTGTGCTCAATCTTCGGTTTCAAAAACAATGTAAGAATCTACACCAGGCCATGTAAGGGAAAATTTTGATCAGCTTGGAACATTCCAAAACTATGAACATAACATAATGACAGTAGTCTTCATTGATTTTGAGCATTCAAATCCTAAAATAATTTTCATTCATCATTTTGAACAAACAATTCATACTACAATCTCTGTTGATAGTGTTTATTTCAACCGAGTTGTGAAGAACATATGAATACCTATCCATAAAATAGAGAGCAGAAACATAAACTATGATAAAAACATATTGAACATATTGGTAAGATTTTCCCAATTCTTAGTGCAAGATATTAGAAATGCCCTAAAATGGATAAGAGCTCCAATAACTTGTGATTTCAATGCATATGAAATTTTCAATCAATTATGGACTATTTTAACAACTTATGGATCTCAAAATCTTGGAGAAGTTCTTCAAAACAAAAATTTCAGAATTTAATCATGGAATTTCTTTTCAAAATTTCATTGAAATTTTAGTAGAAAATACAAATCTAATAATAAAGCTGGGCTAAGATACAACTTCAATAAGGAAATATTTATTCACTTTCCAATGTTCAGTATATGTTGTTATTTAAATTAAAATCCATAATAGAGTAGGCAATGATAATACCTGTAGAGTGGCAAGGGAGAAGAGAACGGTCCCGAGATTGTGATGAGCAGTATACTGTAGACCCTTGTATTTAATTCCAAGCTAAAGACTAGCAACTCCAATGGCATAAGCAGATAATTGGCAACCAACATGAAGATAGAACCAAACTAGAATTGCAGACTTGAATGACGAAAAGTACCATGAAATGATGATTTCCATTGGAAACAGAATTTCCCAGCTCACAACATTTAGAGCTCCATGAATCTGCCATAAACAATCAACCAAATTCAGTGATTAATAGAAAGAAAAAAAAATTCATTTGGTACATATGGATTTGGCATCAAAGGTGATCAAATCAAATCACTTAAAAAAAAAAAGACAAAATAAATCATGTATATTTAATTGCATTGTAGAGGAAAAGGCTGGGAGAAAAATTGAACCAAACTTCAAGTTTCAATCATTTGAAATTGAGATCAATCTCCGTAAGAAAAAGAAAAAATATAAAATTTGAGAAGAAGAAAATCAAACTCAATGAAATAGTTGAGTTTGTGATTAATTTCTAATTACTAGTACATTGTCTTTTGTTTCTTGAATTTGATCAATTGAAATACAAATCCTCCAAAATTTAAATTTAATTCAAGAGAATAAAAAAAATTATATGAAAATTAAAGTAAATATTTTATAGAAAAATAAATAAAAAAATTCTAGTTTTTTGAACCTCTGGAATCTCTTGAACATTTAAGTTCATAGTGATTCCATAAATCTCTTTATTTTTCAATTCCACATATTTTTTTTGTTATAAGTCAAGATTTGGTTGAATATTAAGCACAATCATAATAGAGCCGGAATGCACTCGATATATAAACTAGGAGTATACAAGGAAGACATGACCTATACAAAAAAACAACCAATATCTAAAGAATATTGTAAAACTTTCTAACAAAATAACACTCTCGAAGATAAAAAACAAGAAATTTTTGCATAACAAAATACAGAAAAGATGAAATTTTTGATGCATGTATCTTCACAAAAAATCATAACGGCCTTTCCCTAAAGAAAACGAACACTGAGGATCAATAAAACAATTTTTATAAAAAATTTATTTCAAAACAAACCAATCTATCCTATTTATCAAACGAACAGAAAAAGAAACATAGAGGTTAGAAAAACCAGATACTTGATAGGTGCTTTCATACATGCTTTTATATCACTAATAACCTATCAATCATATGGTATTATGGTGTTTTTAAGGGCTCTAATGCTTAATTTTATCATCTTATAAGAGAGCATAATTAGGGTCAGTCAAAAAGATGAATTTCTGGGTCGTACCATGACCTCCCATGACTTCAAGCATGACGTGAATGGGTTTTACATCTCTCAAACTTTCCAACGAGTCCAAGATCACCCAATTCAAAATTCGAACGAAAAAGATACCGCCTTGTAAAGTCAAGGTAGGATTTTCCAAAACACCACATACAACACCCCTCAAAGTTTGTGCATTTTCAATCAACCTAATGGCCTTCAATGACTCCAATCTTGATATTTATAGATTCTACTCTCTCTTAGCTTTCCGTAGAGACCAAAATCATCTCATTTGAAGTCAGATGAGAGAGTTATGATCGTTTGAAGTCAGAAGCTGTTCGTTGTGGCAAAGGTGTTCGTAGAGGAGAAGGTTCCTTCGCCTTGGCAAACTAGAGCCATGTAAAGAAGACAGCTATAGGTTCGCCGAGGCGAAGGAGCCTTTGCCTTAGCGAAGGGTGTCGGGCCTTGCAAAAATTAGCCATTTTTGAGCCCATTATTGGCCCATTTTCCATGGCTTATAAATAGATAGTTTGTAGATATGTTTAGGGTTCGACTTTTGGGTGGGAGAACACCCTCTTTAAGGTTTTCTTCTCTTTTCTTCTTGAATCATTTTAGAGTTTGAGTTTTTGTTCATTTCAATTTTGGATTTGGTGTAATATCGAAGAATCCATCAACTAGAGGACCTCATTCAACCTTGGAGCCGAGTGTGGAGCATTTCTGATCTCAAATTCGTTTTGTATCTCTAACTCTCACTCTCTTCTCATCTCTTTCATTATTATGGATGTAATAGACATGATTTTGATAGATTTGTGGGTTGTAATGAGTAGTTAAACTTTCCTCTAGGGTTGAATGTGGAAATTGATGTTTGGTTTATATATTTTATGATGATTTTGTGAATTCATGTTTGTGTGGATGTTAGTTGGTGTAGGTCTTAGGATTATTATACTTTTAACTAATTAATCCATGCTGAGAGTCGGGTTTTCGATCCCTATACTAGGGCATCCTTGGTAACGCTTGGATTAAGCCCTAAAATCTGGTCCCGGGTCTCTTAAGGTATGAATTAGTTAATCAAACATTAATTACTCCTAATCAAGTGTCAGGAATTGGGAATGCCTAGTCTAGATGGATTTCATTTTAGTAGTCAGAAAAACTTGGGAAAAATCGACTTTTTCTAAAAAGATAGCAAAATAGTAATTTGTCACATAAAGATGTGTTGAAAAAAAAAAAACCTAAATATTATAGATCTCAAATGATGAAATGGACCTCACCATCGGATTCGGCTACACAAAACGAAGTTACCCAGCGACTTTGTTGAATTCCCGAGATAGTAGGAATTTCACGCTTTTGAGGCAAAGAAGGTGTCATTGGACACATGGAAAGCCATGTGAGTGACACATGGCAAGACATGTGAGTGACACATGGCAAGACATGTGAGTGACACATGGGAAGCCATGTGTCACCATGCATGCAAGTTGGAAGGTCTATAAAAGGGGGAGGAGACCAGTTCGTAGAGGAAGGGAGGAGCAAAAAGGAAAGGAGAAGGAAAAAGAAAAGGGAGAGAAAGGAAAAAAAGAAAGAGAGAAAGAAGGAAAAGAAAGGGAGAGAGAAATAGGGAGAAAAGGAAGTCGGCGTTTTGACGGTCGGAACTCGTCGAACCAAGAAGTAAAGTCTATATATTCGACGAGGGCTATGCTCTAAGAGGTAGGAATTCTTTCTACTTTGGTTTATATTCACCCTAAGGGGCTGTTTGTAAAATATGGGAATGTTACCCTATTTTTATCCTATGCACTGGCTGGATTTTAGCTTCGGTTTTAGGTTAGGAAATAGAGGGAATTTGGACTCAGATCCCTCATAGACTAGGTCGTGATCGCTGAACTTGATGTTAGCCTTTTGAATCACCTAAATTGGACCTCTATAGCTCAAGTTATGGTCCATTTCCTAGGACTATTGTAGCTTAGGTTGTCTCTTAGTTTGTGTCCAGATTTCAGGACTGGTTGTCGGTGCTAATTTTGTACTAATTTTGGGACTAAATTCTGGGGATCGAGGTTCGTGACTCCGTCTCCGTGGCCGTGTGGGGCCTGATGTGTGGGGTCTCGGTTTCGCCTGATTCGACAAATTTGGGGGCTGGATATAGGGTTGTTCTATGCCCGAGTGGTGGAATGTTTTTGTGGCCTGTGATTACTATATGTGTGGACTGCTTTGTGGGCATCTCTTATGCCACAATTGGTCTTGAGAACCAAGTTGTCTTTGCTTACTTTTGATTGACTTACTTGGTGATAGTTATTTATTGAATGTTGATATATGAATTTTAATATATTGATATTGAGATGAAATGTTGGAAATCATATGCTTTCGATGTCATTGTCCATGATACATGATTTATTGTTCATATGACATTCATTACATATGAGACATGGAATTGATATGTAGTGGCATAATGCATTGCATATGCACTGAGACATCACATTCATGAGTGTCAAGGTACTAAGTGCTAATGTAAACACCATCCTTAGTGGTCAGATGAGTGGGTCAGTACCATTGAACAAAGTTTAGCGGAGTTCCAATTATTCACGAGCATGAAAACTCAGGTCGTGCAGTGCTAAGGACAGATACCCCCTCGGGTGAAAGCCTCGGTATTTTTGGTTATACATATGTGTCCAATGGTGAAAGTCTGTGAAAGTGTAGGAAGGCGTGTAAAGCCTACAGTGAGACCCGAAAATTCCCCTACCCAAAAAGACACATGTTTTGTTAATAAAATGATCCTTGGAAGTGAAACATCCAATAAGTTTTGATTTCTAAAAACTTGATTTGGTTTCAAAGTGATCATTGGATGAAATTCATTGACGATCGATGTTATCACACATCGCTACGCATTGTGTGGACGAGTCTATGATGACTTGATTTTTCATGCATTAAGTGAGTCTCATCTCATTTCATGGTACGACATGCAGATTCTATTGGGAATGATATCCTTATATTGGAATGTTGATATATATGCGAATGTGTCCGGGCTTAATATCAAGATGTGCATTTAGGGTAATAGCCTTTGTAGGAGTCTCTATCGAGTGGCTCACCTTTACGGAAAATCAGAAAAAATCCGAAAATTCAATCTTCTAAAAAGGGTAAATGGTAATTTCGGTAAAATCAAATTTTTTAGATCTCGATGACGAAACGGACTTTACCGCTGGATCGCCTCGCTGAATCTAGCTACCACGAATTTCGTTAAATTCTAAGACGCCTAATTTCACGCCTTTCTCGAGGCACCGGTGTCGTGTGCCGTGAAACTACTGCGTGAGAGACATGTGATGTGACAAAAGGCACCTACTACATGTACCCATGTGACACATGTTGCATGACTAGTGAGAGGATGGAAATGAATGGCTTAGATTAAGACATGTGTCAAAAATCCAAAACTTAAGGACACAATGAGAATTTTTGAAAAGTTAAATGAGTATAAGACAAAAAAAGGAGAATAGTTTTCTTCTCCAAAGGGCTGGAAAAACGGACAGTGAGGGCTGGTTTGAGTTTTTAGAGAGAGAGAGAGAGAGAGTGGCTTTTCTCTAGATTTCCCGACGTTCGGACCGGCGGTTTGCTTTGGGCCAAGAAGCAAAGTCGATATACGCTGCTAGGGCTACGTGTGGACACCGATTTGGTGGAGTTCCGACAACTCCAAGAGGTAGGGGTCTTCTCCTACTTGTGTTATTCTTTGGATAAGAGCCATGTGAATGGTTAGATATTCTGAGGCTTGACTTAGCTATGATTTCGGTTCAAAACATTTGAACTCTAGCAGAAAACTCATCAGGTGGTCAGGAATGTGCTATTTCACCCAAGGGTTTCACTATTCACGTGATTTTGTCAGGTGATTTGTGTGGCTCGGGTGATTCAAAATGAATTTGTTGATTAATTAATTAGCCCATGTGAGCAATTTTAGTGTTATTGTTGTAATTTGAATGATACTTAATCATACACTTATTTATGTTAATATATACATGAAAAATATACTAGCATGAATATTTTGGAATTGACATAATGCATTCCATATGCACTGGGGCACCCTAGAACTTTTGGTGAGAGTGCATGACATGAAAAATGAAAGAAAAGTGAAAATGATTGTGAAAGGAATTTCGACGGAAGATTTTTCGGAGAATTGTGTTGGGAGATTGTCCAACAATTCACGTCGGAGGGGCCCATGAATTGTTTTGGAGGGTTATCCAACGTATCTAGCCTGAGGGTTGTCCAATAAATTTTATCAAACTCGATAGTAAGTTTTGGCAAAGCTTTGTTTTGAAATCAGATTTTTCTCACATTTGGCGAAAATGTGAGGGAGTCGCGAGGACTGGAGACACGAGATCGGGCATGTAGATATTCAAGTAGGATCATGTATTTGCTTGAGTGTGGATTGTTTGCTATGACATGTGCACTTAGCGGGAGTAACCAAATGAGGAAATTTTATCACTATCGGGCATTGCCCACCCCGTCGAGGGATCACTATTTCCCAGTACAGGAGTGTAATGTGAGGACGCGCTACTAGAGGTCACATGAAGAAAGCCGACTTGTGGCTTTGACATGAAATTTCTATAACATGTATTAAAATTTTAAAATTTAATATATGTTTTGAATTAAGAGTGATTTAATCCCAAATCCATGTAGTGAGAAGGTTGACTATTTTAGTGAGTATTGATTTATGGGCCCACGTGGCCATTTTTACCATTTTAATTGTATATGGACTAAGGGTATCTTGTAAAATATCGTACAGTTGCTATGATTGGGACAGTTAGCTCTTTAGGTAAAGATCCTCGCATAAAGTGAGACTCGCCCATTTTCGTGGAGCGGTGTCAAACATCTGACCTCCACGAAAGACTCGTTGCGTCGACGGCGATTGTCAACGGACTCCCCGATCGGGCGCCACAAAAACATTCCAAGTGCAGTAGTATACACCGCCGATCTACTCTCATTCGGGCCGAGAGGTTGAAGAGAATTCGACCCGTGGTCGGTATAGTTCTTTTGTAAAACTTTGGAAAGAACTAGTTTTGACATATGCTTGTGTATGTAATAGAGTTGTAATTAAACTCACAGTAATATGTTTTGAAAATAACATAAAATTTTTATTGAATGTGGCTAAATGGATCCCAGTAAATGGGATTGGACAGTGTGGTACCGAGACACACGATATCCATAGGAAATTTTAACCCTCGCTTCACATCTTGTTAGGCATGTGCATACTACTTACTCGATGAATGGATCCCACTAATGGGACTAGATAAAGGTGGGTATCGATATACGATATCCATGGTTATTTTCGCAGCCGACGGCCGGTCAATCTGACCCCCACCCTTGGGCGCCACAAACAGATCGAGCCTAGGTATACAAATTACCTAAGGCTCATGGGCATCGGGGTCTGTGAGCATTGCATCCATCATAGCATTTGCTGCTCGTGCCAAATATGTCAGATGATCAGGCGTTATCCGTTGTATGAGTTACATACATGGTAAACAAAGTAGGAAAAAAAAGGAACAATTGTGGTTAGGAAAACATAACCTTGGGGGTTCGAAAAAAGAACGAACGGGATAGTTCAGGATCTTGAGGGGTCTATTAGTAGTTGGCACCAGCACTACTAGTTAGACAAGGAGAGAAATCAAGTTTAAACCTATCATTTATCCGCCATATGCAGACGGGTCACTGAGGAAGAGGATGTCGAGCACGATGGGCTGAGCTCTACCGACGACCACCACCTTTGACCAACAAGCTTCACAGAGGCTATTGGTGTTTGATCGCTACTATTGCACAAGTTTAATAGCTAGGTTGCCACATTTACAGCTAATGAACCGGGAGCCAGGGAGGATCAAGTAACCTTTAGAGGTTCAAGGCACACCATCCTCCAACCTTCAGGGGAGGAGGGGACCCGATGGTAGCTGATCATTGGTTCCACCAAGTCGGAAAAATTATGGAAGCTATGGAGATCACCTTCGATGCCACTAAGATAAAGTTAGCCGCATTCCAGCTAGAGGGCGAATCCCAAGTGTGGTGGTATTGGGTCAAAGCCTCGAGGTACTTGGAGGCAATGACATGTGAAGAGTTTCGTGAGCTCTTCATTTTTCTGAACATTTTCTCGACATGCAAAAGCTCGGGAGTTTCTTGAACTAAAACAAGGGACGATGACAGTGCTTGAATATGTGGCTAAGTTTACTAAATTAGCCCGTTTCGCTGATGACTATGTGGCCACAGATATGGCTAAAGTGAGAAATTTCGAGGATAGTATGAAATTGTCTATCCGGGGCAAAATTGTGGGACTTATCCTATAGGACTTGGACTCGATGTCCAGGACAACTATGGCCATTAAGAGAGAAGTGGATGATGCACGAAACATCCGGGATGCAGGTGTTAAAGATAAGAGGAATGAGAGTCAACCTTCTTCTTCTGGCTCTGGGAAGAAGTAGAAAACTTCTACTTCGCAAGGATTTTAGGGACAGGGCCGTGGCTACCAAGGCCAAGGCCAGGGTCGATCATCTCCAAGTGACAGATATTTCAAGGCTTACGGCCAGCCAGGGCAGGTGTCATGTTACCATTGCCATTAGCCTGGACACTTGAGGCGAGATTTTCCTTAAAGGCAAGAATCCCAGAGTTATGGGACACCTCAGTCCCAGTCATCAGTGGGACGTACACAGATGTAATTTGTTCCCCCTTACCCTACCATGGGCTAGGAGAAACAATATCAGTTGCAGGGCGTTGCACAAGGCCTTACTACTTCACAGTCAGGCCAGATAGGCCAGGGCAAGGGTCGAGGTCGAGGTTAGGGCTCACAAGCCGGGACTTCAAAGACCTAGGGGCGTGTCTACGCTTTTACACCACATACTAAGATTGCAGATCAGTCGGTTATTCAGGGTATGTTTCTACTCTTGCGCTTATGGGCAAGAGTATTGTTCGATTCTAGTGCATCTCATTCCCTTGTGGCTACATCATGTGTGAAAGAATTGGACCTAAAGGTCAAAACCTTGGAAAAGCCGTTACATGTGAGTTCTCCCCTAGGAACTGGGGTAAGAATTGATAAGATATGTTGGGACTGTGAGTTAGAGATCTCAAGGATTCACCACCGTAATCTCAGGCTTCGCAGATACAACGAGCTCAAAATGGCGTTCGATGGACCGGCTGGATTCGCACACTGTCGCTACTGACAGGATCGAAGAGGGTTACCACACCACACCAGCTAATCGCTTATATTTCAAGGACAAGCATGATGTTTTATCCTGCACTGCACGATCTCTAGATGGCACGGACAGCCAGGATTACCGGGCAAGCCTTACCCGATGACGAGGCTGGTGACAGAGCGTCTTACCCTGTGAAGCTCAGGAGTATTGTGGATGTTTTCAGAGGAACCACGACTAACTCTGCACAGGGATGTAGATTTTGTTATTGAGTTACATCGTGGTACATTGCCTATTTCTATGACTCCGCATAGAATGATGCTTGCTGAGTTGCAAGAACTCAAGGTTCAATTACAGGAATTGTTAGATAGGGGTTTTATTAAACCGAGTACTTCACCTTGGGGCGCTCCGGTTCTGTTTGCCAAGAAGAAGGATAAGACCCTTCGACTTTGCATAGATTATCGATAGTTGAATAAGGTTACCATGAAGAATATAAAATTTTCACGAGGATAGATGATTTATTTGATCAATCTGGTAGGCGCGGTCTACTTAAAGATAGATTCTTCGTGACCGGTTATCATCAGCAAGAGCTGTGAGGCAAACATCCCTAGGACGACATTTAGAATGCGATATGGGCATTTCGAGTTCGCAGTGATGCCATTCGGGTTGAGGAATGCTCCAACAACATTCATGGATCTCATGCATAGGGTATTCCAACCCTATTTAGATCGGGTTTGTCAGGGTCTTCGCTGAATACATCCCGATCTACCTAAGTCGAGGAGGAGCATGAGGATCATTTGAGGATTGTTCTCCTGGAATTGAGAGACTATCAGTTGTATGCCAAATCTAAAATGTGAATTTTGGCTTACATGTGAGATTCTGGTCATGTGGTATTAGCTGGGGTGTCTCCAATGGACTCGAGAAGGTCGAGGCACTAGCGGGTCAGAGAGATCAAGTCACTTTCGAGATACGTAGTTCTCGATTGGTGGTATTACAGAGGTTCATCAGGACTTCTTCTCGACTAGTCAGCGCTTTATGACAAAATTGACCCTAAAGAGGTCAAGTTTGAGGAATGACGGTGAGAGGGCATTCCAGAATCAAAAGGAAGCTTATCAGTCTTATTCGATAGTCCCAAAGTGGGGGACAAGAGGTGCACAAGAATGTAGATGCCTCAAGGACGGATCTAGGATGCTTGATGCGTCGGGGAAGGTTATGGCTTATGGTTCTTGATAGTTAAAGAATCACTTCAGCGTAATTACCCTACGCATGAGATACGGAGTTACGTCATTGTCTTGGCTTAAGATATGACAATTTTACTACTTGTATGGTGAGTACCTGAGGTGTTTTCGGACCACAAAAGTCTGAAATATATCTTTACCCAACGGGACCTCAATATGAGGTAGTGTAGGTGGATGGAGTATTTGAGGACTTCGACACTTTAATACCATCCTAGTAAAGCAAAATGTAATGCTGATACACAAATTCTAAGTCACTGGGAGTATCGGGCCGGGTATAGCCTAAAGTATGATGCCTTATGGGCTATGAGACAATAATCTGCAGATAGTGACTGCTTAAAGGTTTTGGGAGTTTAGTGGCTACGCCTTCCTTACTGAGCAAGGTGATTGAGTCTCAGGGACATGACACAGAGATATTGTCCATCAGGGACCGGGTACTGGTGACGAAGACTGGGCCATTCACACGGATGGTAGTCTTCGGTATAAGGGAAGAGTTGTGGTTCCACAGTCGATAGATTTGAGAGAGGAGATCCTTAAGGAGTTCCACTGCTCTTGTTTTGTTGTACATCTAGGTGGCACGAAGATGTACCATGATCTTCGTAGCCAGTATTACTAGAGTGGAATGAAGCAACAAGTTGGGGATTTTATTCATCGGTGACTCACGTGTCAACGGGTAAAAGTTGAACACCGTGAGGTCTGGTGGCATCTAACCGCTGAGGTAGTGGAGTGGAAGTGGGAGTATATCACGATGGATTTTATGACTCACTTTCCACAAACATCGCGAGGGCATGACGTGGTGTGGGCAATCGTGGATCGACTCACAAAGTCGACACACTTTTTGGCTGTGAGGATGACCTTCACTTTGGAGGAATTCTATAGGTTATACATACGAGAGATTGTTCGGTTACATGGAGTGCTAGTATTTATAGTATTAGACCGGGCAAGTTTACAACTTGATTTTGGGAGAGCTTCCAACGAGCCATGGGAACATAGTTGATGATGAGCACCGCTTTTCATCCTTAGACTGATGGTTAGTCAGAGAGGACCATCCAGACGTTGGAGGACATGCTGCGAGCATGTGTCCTGGATCTTAAGGGTAGCTGGGAAGATCATTTACCCCTTGTAAAATTTGCCTATAACAATAGTTATTAGGTGAGTATACAGATGGCATCCAATGAGGAACTCTATGGGAGGCCATGTCGATCTCCGGTCTTTTGGATGTAGGTGGGAGAGAGACCCTCTACGGGTCCGGATTTAGTAAAGGACATCTCGGAAAAGGTGGACTTGATAGGAAAGCGTCTCCTCATGGCTTAGAGCCGATAGAAGAGCTATACCCACAGACGGCGACGACCTCTAAAGTTTGAGGTGGGTGATCACGTCTTCTTAAAGGTAATGCATAAGAGAGGAGTGGTCAGGTTTGACAAGCGAGGAAAATTATCGCCGAGGTATATTGGGTCCTTCGAGGTACTCAAGAGGGTGGGTACAGTTTTATACCGGTTGGCATTACCACTAGGTTTATTGGGGGTTCATGCGATATTCTATGTCTCCATGCTCCGAAAGTACACTCCAAATCTGACTCATGTAGTGGATTGGGGCGAGCTTGTTGTTGATGCAGATGAAACCTTTGAAGAGGGACCGGTACGTATCATGGATAACTGGGATCAGGTTTTGTGACGCAAGATCGTGAAGCTCGTGAAGGTGTTGTGGCAGCACCGAGGAGTAGAGGAGGCAACATGGGAACGCGAGGACACAATGTGTGCCACTTATCCCTTCTTATTTGAGGATGCGGGTACGTTGTTTAGTCATTTGAATAAAATGACAGTTGCATAGGCATGTGATTGTATGTATATGCGTGTGTAAATTTCGAGAATGAAATTTTTTTAGGGGGGAGAATGTAAAACCTCGGAAAAATTGAATTTTTCTAAAGAAAGGCAAAACAGTAATTTTCCGCTACAATACAGGTTGAAAACCTAAAAATCTTCTATATCTTAAATGACGAAACGAACCTCACTATTGGATTCGTCACGTGAAATCTTCTAGAAATCTTATAGTCGGAATTTCATGTTTTTTGAGACAGTTTGTTTCGGTTGACACATGGCAAGCCATGTGAGTGACACATGGAAAGCCATGTGTCAACATGCATGCATGTAGGACACATGGCAAGCCATGTTTCACCATGCATGCAAGTTGGAAGGTCTATAAAAGGGGGAGGAGACCAATTTGTAGAGGAAGGGAGGAGGAGAAAGGAAAGGAGAAGGAAAAAGAAAAGGGAGAGAAAGGAAAGAAACAAAGAGAGAGAAAAGGAGAAGAAAGGGAGCAAGAAAGGGGGAGAAAAGGAAGTCGCCATTTTGACGGTCGGAACTTGTCGGACCAAGAAGTAAAGTCTGTATATTCGATGAGGGCTACGCTCCAAGAGGTAGGGATTCTTCATACTTTGGTTTATTTTCACCCTAAGGAGCTGTTTGTAAAATATGGGAATGTTGCCTTATTTTGATCCTATGCACTAGTCGGATTTTAGCACTGGTTTTAGTTAGGAAATAGAGGGAATTTGGACTCAGATCCCTCATAGAAATTGTAGTTGCATCAGTGAACTTGATGTTAGGCTTTTGAATCACCTAAATTGGACCTCTATAGCTCAAGTTATGGTCCATTTCCTAGGACTATTGTAGCTTAGGTTGTCTCTAGTTTGTCCGGGATTTTGATCGGTTGTTCGTAAGTAATTTTGTACTAATTTTTGGGACTAAAATTCTGCATCGAGGTTCAGACTCATCCCAGGCCGTGGGCCTGGAGCAAAGGGTCTGTTTTCGCTTCGATTTGACAGTCCTAGGCTGATATAGGTTGTTCTACAACTGAGTGGTGGAATGTTTGTGTGGCCTCGTGATTACTATATGTGTGGATCGCGTAGGCATCTCTTATGCCACAATTATCTCTGAGAACCAAGTTGTCTTGGCTTACTTTTGATTGACTTACTTGGTGATATTTATTGAATGTTGATATAAGGAATTTAATATATTGATATTGAGATGAATGCTTGGAAATCATATGCATTCGATGTAATTGTCCATGATACATGATTTATTGTTCATATGACATTCATTACATATGAGACAGGAATTGATATGTGTGGCATAATGTGTATTGCATATGCACTGAGACATCACATTCATGAGGCCGCACGTAGGCTATCAAACATCATCCTTAGTGTTGATGAGTACGAAAGTACCATTGAACAAAGTTTAATGAGTTCTGACTATTCGTCGAGTACGAAACTCACATGCGTGAAGAAGCAGTTAGCGACAGATACTTAAGAAAGCCTCTTGGGATTTTTGGTTATACATATGTGTTCAATGGTGAAAGCCCATGAAAGTGTAGGAAGGCCTTTGAAACCTGCGGTGAGACCCCGAAAATTCGCCTACCCAAAAAGACAAATGTTTTGTTAATAAAATGATCCTTGGAAGTGAAACATCTAATAAGTTTTGATTTCTAAAAACTTTATTTTGTTTCAAAGTGATCATTGGATGAAATTCATCGACGATGGATGTTATCACACATTACAATGTATTTATGCAAGGAGTCTGTGATGACTTGGATTTTTCATGCATTGAGTGAGTCTCATCTCATTTCATGGCATGCCATGTAGTATTCCATTAGAATAACATCCTTTTATTGGAATGTTGATATATATATATATATATATGTGAATGTGTCCAAGTGAACATTGCATGTGCATTTAGGGTGGTAATAGCCTTTGTAGGAGTCTCTCTCCTGGGCATGGCTCACCCTTTATGGGAAAACATTTTAGATGTAGGGTATACACCGATGGACGACTCTCATTCGAGGTCGAGAGGTTGAAGAAATCTGACTTGTGGCTGGTATAGTTCTTTTTGTAAAACTTTGGAAAGAACTAGTTTTGGCATATGTTTGTGTATGTAATAGAGTTGTAATTAAACTCATAGTAATATGTTTTGAAAATAACATAAAAAGTTTATTGAATGTGGCTAAACAGATCTCAAAGAAATGGGATTGGACAAAGGTGGTAACAAACACACGATATCCACAGGACATTTTGACCCTCACTTCATAGCTTAGTGTCAAGGCATAGGTATGTAATTACCTAGGACTCAATGAATGGATCCCAATTAATGGGACTAGATAGTGTGGGTATCGATATATACGATATCCACGGGTATTTCCGCTAGTTGACGATTGGTCAATGAACCCCCGGATTTTGGGGCGTCACAGTAGCACCATCTTAGCATTATGTGAGGATCGTATGGACCAAGAGGTGATTGCTCTAAGCGTAAATCCTGGGCAATATCAGATGGACCTGGGAGGTGACCACTAGATTCCCGGGCATGAAAGCACTGCCTTATAAAAGTACCATACTTAATGACCTAGGGAGTTGGTGTGAGAAATTGAGGGGAGACACGATCGTGTAAACCTCATGTCAGATTCCTTGGACATGCACAAGTGTATGTTCACTCGATAAGTGCTTAATGAATATAAACCATAAATGCATCAATGGAGACAATCAACCTTAGTGTCTTTCCTTGATTTCTTTCTTTGAGATTAACCCAGTCCTTGTAAGTGAACATTGATCATACCCTGTTTGTTTTATTTTGTTTTCTTTTTATTTTAGTTTAGGAAACCCCTTTTTCACCAAAACGTTGAGTCACTCAAATAGTGAACGACTTCAGTAGCCAGAATAGTCAATCCTTGCTAAAACCATTCCTTCCATGTGGGATCGATATCTGGACTTGTTAGTCCACTGTATTACTTGTGTGATTTGTGCGCTTGGGACAATCACTAACAATACATACCTCCTTTCATGTTTTCTGTTTTGCAGATGAAGGTTAGGATGTCAAAGATTGAATGATCAACTTATCAAATGCCGAGATTTGAATGCCTTACCTTATGGTAAAATCAAAATGTACCAATTGTCCTCCAAACACCAAACAAAATGAAAGATAAAAAGGAGAAGATTAAATGGAGAAGATGATGGGTGAAAAGATTAAAGGAGAAGACGAAGTATTTGGCTGTTTGGCGGAGAAGACGAGTGAGTTAAGGAGTTAAGGTTTGGAGCTCTAACTTTTCCCTTTCTTTTTTGCCTTGTAGGCGTGCAAGAAATAAATGAAGGGTATTTTAGGGTTTAATTTTGTGAGGTTTGACTTTTTAATCAAAGAGAAATTACTTTTTCATAAGGTTTACTAACCTCCCTAAAAGTCATTCTTCATCACTTATGTACAATAATATTTATATGAGTGTATACAAATCTACTTTTCCATTTTTAACATATTTATATATACTAGTAAGTGTACACGTGAGATGAATTTATGATTTTGTATTTCTTTTTTCAAAAATCATATTCAAACCACACTGTTAATTTCTTTTTGTACTGATTATAATAGTTTTTTATTCAATTAATTATTTTATATGTAATTTAAATATATTTTCTTCTAGCCAAGAAGGCTTAAATTTCATGCTAAGAGTTGTAGGTATAATGGAGGGGAAATGGTCCACAATTCAAGTCAAAGTGAAGACAAAATTGTAAGAAATAGAATACTTTAATATCGTGAGCCCTACAACTATATATATATATATATATATATATATATATATATATATATATATATATATATATATATATATATATATATATATATATATATAATTATCACTTCCTTTGTATTTAAAATATTATTGTTTTTTTTTACTTCTATAGTTGTAGTGCTCTTTTCTTATAAGGATTTGAGTCGGGACATCTCGTAAACCCGTCCCACTCCTTTACCACTTGAGCCGAGTGTCAAGGGTAAGATATTATTGTTTTGTCACTTTTTTCCTCTCTATTATTACAAATGTTAGACAAGTTTATCAACATAATAAGTGATTTAATCAACTTTGTGTTGAAAGTCATTCTTGAATTGTTATAAAAAATAAATAAAAATACAAACACTACAAAAAATATAAATTAGATTAACTTTTGTATTTATAAAATAATTAATGTGTGGTTTTGCATTAAAACCTAAAAAAATAAATCATAATTTAATTGATGAAAATTTTATATCACTATTGAATTGTGAACCCATGAAATAATTATATTTGATATGCTTAAAATTGATGACAACAAAATTTTTTGTGCATTTTCTGCTAATTTCTTAATTTTTCAATTTATTTTATATTTTCAATATGTATAATTATTTTAGAAAAACTATTTATGAGTAGATAAAAAGAGAATTAATTTAAAAAAATATTTTTAACTTTCCAAATATATTTCTCAAAAAAAAAAAAAAAAGAACTTCCCAAATACATTATTTGAGTTTCATTTTTAAATCATATAACATATTTATTTAAAATACTATTTTAATTAAAAAAAACTCAAGAAACAATTACCCTCGTTTTAATTGAAAACATTTATATCATTTTTTTAATGTAAGATTTAAATCACTAATATCAGTTGAAAACAAAAGATAAAAGAAACAAAATAGTAACCTATACTTTAAATAATTATTTTACTTCCCCAAAAGTTTTCAAAATAAAATTTAAAATTTAAAATTTTGAGTAAGGATATAAATCTAAGAAATATTGAAAGCGAACCCCGAAAGTTAGTTTTTACAAAAAAATAATAGACAATAATTTTTTTTTCTATATCATATCTCATATTTTTCTTGAAGAATAAAAATAAATTAATAAATTAAATTATCTTTCATGAAAAGTTTGGTAAAATGGGTGATTTTAAATTGAAGTGGTAATAAAACTTTAGAATTCAAAATTGTAAATTTTTCTTTTATTTTTCTACATCTAAAATAAAACAATATAAGAAAAGGAATCTCAAATTATAAAACAACTGCAAGAATAAAATAAAATAAAATTATATTTTGATGTATCATCATCTAACTTCTTATATATCAATTATTCAAAAATAAAAAAAAACAAAAAAAAAACTTCAAATCGACTATGGGGCCGTTTTTTTTTTTTTTTTTTTTTTTGAAAGTAAATTACTTTTAGACTTTAGACAATTTGTTCTCTTTTTCAAATAACTTATTTACGAATTTTTTATATTCTATTCTTTATAGAAAAAAGACATATTTTATAATCTATACAAAGTATTATAAAATCTTTTAAAAAACCACACATAATATTTCAAAATATTTTAAAAACATGAAATATTTTTAATTTTGGTTTCATCTATTTATTATTTTCTAAATTATTAATTTTATATATTTTATTTTATTTATATAAAATAAATAAATAAAATAATTATTTTTTGTAAGAAAGATAATAATAAATTATTTATCATAATAATTTTATCATTTTAATTTTTTTTTGTAAATATGTTACTATGTTATACATATATTATACAAATATTTTTTAATTTATTATAATAAAGGTGATTTTATTAAAGGACCCTTTGAAAACAAAGTTTCATAAATCTAATCCTTCATTAATTTTTTACCTCATTTTTTCAAAAATTACCCTCATTTTTTTCTTGTGAAAATACCCTATCTTTTCAAAGATAAATGTAAATATATGAAATTGAAAAGGGCATTTTTATCCATTATAAGTCTTTCTTCAAGAAAAAACATGGAAATGATTAGCTTCACAAATTTTGAGTTATTTGAGGTATTTTTACCAAACATTTAGATAAACAAGTACTGACCTAAATTATTTTTAATTTAAGATGTTGATTTTAAGCATGTAAAAAATAAACAACTTAATACATAATAGATATACAATATTAAAAAAAATAAACGATTTAACACATAATATCATTAAACCTTATTGAACATTTAGCAAAATAAAAGTTCTATTCAATATTAAGTTAAAAAAAAACAAACACCTCCTAAGATAAAGATTTTACGATTTTAAGGTCAAGTGATATTTTTGTATTACAAATAATCAATGATTAAATAGTAAAATTATGAAAATAAAATAAAATATTTTTATCTTGTATATATAATTGCCATGTACTTTTATTTGAACGATATTTGTGTAGTAAGGGTGGAATATAAATATGAAAATATATACATATATAAAATCATTGTGTTAACAATTTCGTTTAGGATTGCTCATCATGCCTAGCTCATGCTGTAAAACGTTCAACATTTAAATAGGTAGGACATAAGGAGAAGAGGGGTCCCAGGTTCGAGTCTCATTGGAGACAATTTACAACAGTGTAATTCAAGTGTTTAATTGTAAAAAAAACAATTATTTTTATTGTTAAAGCATATACCCTCTAAATATTATTTAAAAATGCCATGTAATTGATAAAATAATCAAATATTTATAGACATAATTGAGTAAAAATCACATAAAATGGATTGGAATTTATATCAATGAAACAATAAAATAACTAATGGGTTTTATTGAGGATATTGAAAGCTATACTATAAAGAATATAATTCAAACATACATATTTTATGTAATAGTTAAAATTATTATCACGAGATTTTATATTAAAACCTATGAAATAAAACATACTTTAATTATTGAAAATGAGTAATATCGTGACGCCCCAAATCCCAGGGGTCATTTTTTTTTACCACTGCATCAAGTCCCCGCCGCAATAGAATACTGTTGCGTATGCCGCTTTGTCAGGCGATAACCTTAGACCTTGTTGCAACGCAATCGCCAGGCCCTGGGTTGTCGCTGACATAAAGGAACACTATATTGCGACATGGAAGACCTCATGTCCTGGAACTCTCTGTAGTGACATAAGATGTGCTCTGTCGCGACACAATTTCAGGCAACCCTATCGCGACATCGAATTCTCTGTGGCGACATAAAACCTCTCCACCTTGGCCAATTCTGTCATGACAAGAAAACTCTTGGTCTTGACTAAACTTTGTCACGACACCACTCTAGGAAACTCTGTCGCGACACAAAAATTCTCTGTCGCGACATGAAATCCTTGGCCTTGACCAAACTCTGTCACGACATAAAAACACTTTGTCGCGACATAAAATTCCTGTCCAAGGCCAAACTTGTTGTAAAACCTGACCTCTTGTCATGACCATCTCAGTCGCGACAAAGAAACCTTTGTTGCGACATTGTCACGACATGGAAGCAAAATACTGTCATGACATGGAAAAACTATGTCGCGACCTAGCAACTGCATCAAGCCTGCGAGCCATGTTGCAACATAGGGACTTCGTCGCTGGCCACGTAACTGTGAAAACTCGCCGCGACCAGAAACCCTTTTATCGCACCCTAAACTGCGACAAACATGCAGTAGCTCTCCGACACTTCCCTCGCGCCTCCAACCCTTCCTCCAAACAAAGATAAATTTAATACAATAGCCTTTGTATAAAAAGAGCAACTCAAAATCTAGGGAAAACTTGCCAAATTGTACTGAACAATTCAAAATGAGTTTTATTACAACTCTTTTCATTTACATCAACATAAATTGGATACATTGTCCAGGATTTTACAAAATATGAAATAAAGGCATAGTGTAAAACCTGGGAAAAATTTAATTTTTCTGAAAAATGGCAAAAACAGTAAAATTGTTGAAATGATTCAAGGAAGCTTGGAATTTTTCTAGATATTGGATGAAAAACGGACTTCACCGTTGGATTCGTCTCACAAAATCTAGTCACCTAGACGAATTTCGTTGAATTTCGATACAATCGGATTTTCACGATTTTTGAGATATCTGTTCCTGGTGGACCCAAAAAAGGGGATTTTAAAGAAAAAAAATCTCGAAAGTGAAAAATGAATTAGAGAAGTTCATTTTAAAATAATTTGAACTTAAACCGAGAAGAAATAAATTGTTTCGGGGTAGAAACGAGTCTGAACGAGTCGTGACACGTGGCGCGACGTGGGCTAAGCAATTAAAACTTAAAAATATGTTAAAAAGGGTGAAATGAGGGAAAAAATAAAGTAAAAAAAAATCACTTTCTGCTGGTGGTTCGAACATGAGAGAGAGAGGGAGAGAAAAAAGGAAAGAGAAATGAAAAAAAAATCAAAACTTCTCTCTTTGATCTACGAAGTTCCGTTGGTTGGAATTCGTCGGGCCAAGAATGAAAGTTCATCTACTTGATGAGGGCTACGCGTGGGTACCGAAAATACGAGATTTCACCGAGGATTCAAGTGAGGAGTTCGGGAAATCAAAGGTTTTGAGTTTAGGAAGTGTCCACGGGACTTCCTAGAGTTTCTTCTACTCTCCTAGAGGTAAGGATTCTTCCTACTTTGGTTATATTCCATTCTAGGGGCTGTTTGATTGAGTTTTAATGCCTTAAAGGGGCTGTTTGGCCGTTTTTTCCCTAAGGGGTTGTTTGGCAAAATAATGGCTTATGAGAATAGTGCCTTGTTTTGATCCTATATGATGTCTAGTTTTTGGGATTGATTTTTGGTGGGGAAAAAAAATGAGAATTTGGACTAGTATCCTTCAAGGAAATTGTAACTCTATCTAAGAACTTGATTTTAGGCTTTTGAATCACCCAAATCGGACCTCTATAACTCAAGTTATGGTTCATTTTTCTGGACTGCTATAACTTAGGGTTATTTAATGATCGGGTGGTCTAGATTTTCACAATCGTATATATGATCGTAGTATATCATCAGTTGAATCGAGGATATATCATTGAAATTGCGTGGAAGTCAAATTGTGTGTTGTAATGGTTTGGCTTGTGATGTGTTTTTATATGAACAAGGCCATTGCATGCTTGGTTGTAGGCTATTTCTGGACATGATGTCACAATTAAGCCTAGAGTATAATGTAAGTCATTGTTTGATTGGTGATGACTTGTAGATGTCAATATATGTGTGTATAATATGTGGACATGTATTGTGTGGTTTATTTGGAAATTGTATGTTAATTGATATGATTGTCCAAATGATGCATCGGTATTATGCATGGTTTAAAATGTCCATATAGCACTCATTATATATATGGCATGGTATAGGCATGGAATGGCATAATTGCATTTCATATGCACAGGGACATCACATTAAATGGGTGCGTGTACATGGTCATAATCATTCATCATTCTTGGTGAGTGGGTGGTGAGTTCGGTGCTTTGGACTACGTCTAACGGAGTCACACTGGTGCATTTCATAGCTTTGAATAAAGCTGTTTATCGGAGATTGTCCAATACTTTTCATTAAAGTGGTTTATCGGAGATTGTCCAATGATTTTGATTAAAGTGGTTTATCTGAGATCATTCAATGCTTCAATAAAGTCATGCATTCGAGACTGGCCCAATGCTTTTGAATAAAGAGGCTTATCGGAGACTGCCAAAGGCTTTGAATAAAGCTGTTTATCAGAGATCGCCCAATGCTTTTGAATAAAGCTGCGATTCGAGATTGTTTAATGGCTTTAATAAAGCCGCTTTATTTCCGGGAGACTGGCCCAATGCTTTTGATTAAAGTGGTTTATCGAAGACTTTCCAATGCTTTTGAATAAAGCTATTTATCGGAGACTGTCCAATGTTTTTGAATAAAGTTGTTTATCGAAGATTGTCCAATGACTTTGAAGAAAACGGTTTATCGGAAGATGTCCAATGAGTTTTAAAAACAAAAAGCTTTTGTTTTGGATAAATGGTCATTGTGAAACACCACGACATGTTTTACACTTGCCATAAGCATGTGAGAGGGAGTCGATGAGGACTCGTGTTAAAGGCATGGTGAGTGACACTTCATTCATGGAATGTAGGCATTCCAGAGTAGAAACTGCATTTTACTTGGAATGTTTGATTGTGTGAACATGGCATTGCATGTGCAATTAGGGTGGGGAGGCGATAGAGTTTGTCTGCCGGCATTCACCCCGCCGTGGGACCCTTCGTGCATGGAGATGCAGGTGACCGACGATCTCTCGAGGCCGCAGTTATGAAGAAAGCCGGGTTGTGGCTTGTAATTAATTTTTTTGTAAAGAAGTTTGGAACAAACTAGTTCTAGCTTCAGATTAGGTGTATGAATTAAACATACTTTGGAACAACCTTGTTCTAATTTGTAATATTTGTAAGAGTGTTGTACTAAACTCTTGAGGACTATGTAATTAGTCCTCAGATATTATGTAGCGTGATGAGTGGGCCTAAGTAGCCACTTTCACTCATAATTGGAACCAGTGAGGTCATTGTATTATATTAGGCTATGTTGCCAGATTTTTTGTACAGGTTGTATTTTAGGTAGAACTCCCCGTACAAAGGAGACTTTGTTCGATTTTCGTTAAATCATGGGTCCCGAAAAAGGGGACATGGTGGTGTGTCGGGTTATCGGCTGTTACCACCAACACAACACACAATCCACATCGCCAACAACAAACCACGCACGCCGAGTTCTTCGAGTCACGGTTAACATCGACCTGTGCTTTAGGGCATCACACATAGTCTGGCCTTCTTCCTCGCCACTAAGGTCTCAGATGAGTTCCATCACCTGGTGTACCTCCAATACCGGAAATGTTTTCCCACGACGAGGTGAGCAATGCTCGGTAGAGAAATTCTCCCACAAGGGCTACTCTCCACCTAAGTGCACATGCAATGCCATGATTCAACCTTCACAAACACATTGAGCAACAACATATGCATTTCTACATGAATGCTCACATGTCATGCCAATGTCCCGAGCCCTCACACCCTCACACATGTGCTATGCTATACAGTAAACTTCATTTCAAAACAAAAGATTTTTGTTTTATAATTTAACTCATTGGGCAACCTCCGATAAATTGCTTTATTCAAAATCCATGTGTCTTTTGTGGGTTACGACTTTCCGGGGTCTCACCGCAGGTGTCATGAGCCTTCCGACACTTTCACCGGCTTTCACCGTTGGATACATATGTCCAACCAAGGATGCGACTTTCACCCGAGGGGGCAGCTCATCTCGGTTACACCCGACACATACCCAAAACGTGTAACTCTAGGACGTTGTCCCTTTTAATAGAGCCCGCCATTAAACACCAAACGTAATGTTAATTCATGCCATGCACTCACACCTCATTAGCGATGTCTCTGCATATGCCATGCACGCCATCAAGTCCTTTCATGTTACATAATGAGAGCTACATGCAACATTTTATAATCTCATAAGAACTATATTTTACTGCATATAATTCGCATCCATCACACAACCTGCTAATACATCGTGCAAGCTTATATCAACATGATTTCACATGAACCTATATGTCATTCAACGGCTAAACAACACAAACTTGATCTTCATGTTTAAACCCAGAAACAACATATATAGTTCAGCATGGCAGTCCATGTCAAGTAGTGACATGCCACAAAATAGTCACACTCGGGATCCCATGCTCTCCCAAAGAACACAACTCCGCTTTTCGCACTGCGCTTTTGATAACAAAAGGACCTAGAAACTGGTCCGTAAATCATCAACAGTTTGATCACAATTGTTCTTGAACCAGCCCTACTGTTAGGGCTACACCTCATGGCCATTGAATGGCCCTTAGACAAAGAATAACCAGAGTATGAGAGAACCCTTACGTCTTAGAGCGCAGACTAGCTTACTTCCTGACCCATCGAACCTCCTGTTATATCAATGTCGGGAGGCACCCAAAGAGAGAAATGACTCCTTTCCCTCCCTTTTTCCTTTCCTTGCTTTTTTGTTTCACTTCTATCTTTTCTTTTTCACTCATTCTTCCCTACAAGCCTATTTTGAGTTCAGTAAAAAACATCTTTCTAATCACTTTTAACACATGGCAAAATCACCATGCCACGGTTCTGGCGCCACCTTCCCACCCAGTTCATGCACGAAGAGAATGACACTCGGGCTTTTCATGCGCCATGTCCACCGCAGGCGCCGCATGGCACGCGTCCTTATGCCACGTGTCGCCATGTTGTTTGTTCACTTTGCCTCGAAATACGTGAAATCCCGACTGTTTTAGAATTCGACGTAACTCGACTTTGCAACTAGATTTCACGAAACGAACTCAACGGTGTCGTCCGTGTCGTCATCCGAGATCTAGAGAATTTCTCAGGCTTGTAGCCTATACTGTAATGGTAATATATCGTGTTGACGCCCCACTGGGGTCCGTGACTACCCGTCAACCGCCGAAACACTGCGGAATGCTCAGTGACCCGACATCTTCATGTAACTCCAAGAGTCTCCCTTTGTACTCCGGGAGCTCTACCCTTAGTACATAACCTGTCCCAACACATCCAACGACCATTTAGGGTCCAAATGAGAGTAAATAATGGCCACTTGGGCCCCTGCATCATCACTCAACCAATATATCCCAACCAAACATCTCATGGTTCAAAAGTCGATAATTCACTTTATACAAACATATATCAAAATTCTGGAATTCTAATACATGTATACATAATAAAAACCAAAGCCACGTACTCGGCTTTAAAGCGGCCTCTATGATGAGCCGTCCTCGTGCGCCCCCGCATCTGAAAATAATACTTGACAGTAGTGAGCTAATGCTCGCAATGTAATCACCTTAATCAAGCATTTCACCTAAGTGCATATGCAATGCTCCAATGAAAACATACATTCAAGTAAAATGCGTGATCCTACTGGAATGTCTACATGATCAACTCTAACCCGAGTCCTCATCGACTTCACACTTGCCTAAGCCACGTATGAGAAACCTTTATTTTCAACAAAAATGTTTGCTTTTATTTATGGACAACCCGATATAAGTATCGACCGACTCGATGTTATATTTAGTGGACTATCCGATGTATCAATTGGGCCAAATTTGACGATTGATTTTTATATGGACTAACCCGATAATTATTATTATTTAGTTAATCTAAACCATTCTCTCAAGAATCACCTTATGCACTCACTCATATTTGCTCTGTGTGGTGCCTTTGCTGCATATGGAATGCATGATGCCAATTCCAACTAATTATATAACACATGTAAATATATAATAATGCATATATTCACATAATTTAAATCACACAAACATGCCATGTATTTGCCAATTCATTACACCAAAAATTAGCTCACTGGGGCTAATCAGAAGACCCGAGAAATCTACTGGAAAATGGCAAAATCGTACTCGACATAAAATTGTTAATTTCGGTTAAAAAATCCGTAATTTATTCTCTAGATCTCTGATGACAAAACGGATTTCACCGTTGGAATCGCCTTCGTGAATCTAGCTAGCACGCAAAAACTCGCCGACTCGGTGACTCTCTAATTTACACGCTTTTCAAGGCACGTGATTTCGGTGTCAGAACGAATTTTGATGCGACAAAAGTCACATATAACAAGTAATCATGTGCCATAAGTGGTATGAGTAGAGAAATGATGAAAATGAACGGCTGAGATAGTGTCGAATGTCAAACCGGGAAACTGGCGACGTAATGGTCATTGCGGGATTTGATTGTCATTAAAGGACAAACTTGCAAGCAGTGTCTTCTTTCATTAAGCCAAAAAAAAAAAAAAAAAACGTGAGATGCAAAGCAGGTGGAATTTACAAGGTTCCGTTTGGGAGATTTTTAAGAGAGAGAGAGCACTTCTCTCTGTAAACACGCGATCCGATCACGCGCGCCTCGGACAAGAAGAGAACGTCTACGCGGAGAGGGCTTCGCGTGGGTACCGATAAGGAGTTTCAAACTCCGAGAGGTAGGGTTTCTCCCACTTGGTTTTATTCCCATGGTTACTCTTTACAAATGTTTGAGCCGTAATGAGGCCGTTAGGCTGGTTGACTATCTCAAACCTCGTGGGATGACCATATGAATTTTTGGAAACCAAAAATGTTTAGCTCAGAATCGTGAGGGATGTTTGGGTGTTTTAATTCACAAAGTTTGTATTAAATCATGTATTGATTGTACGGAGGCCTAAATGGGCCGGTAAATGCGGTGGTTCACAAGGTGAACCGATGATTTAGGATTTGTCAGAATAGTAATCGAGGGTTTCACTATTCTCGAAACAAAGGTTCTAAAAAATATATTTTTGTGTGAAAATGTGTTTGGCCGAGCGATTCAAGCCGAATTGTTTCAGGTTTGATCATTAGCCCAAGTGAGCTAATTTTGATGTTTGAAATGATAATTACATGATATTACTGTGTGATCGATATATTATGTGATAGTGTATGTTTATATTTGCATGTGACAATCGTATTGGAATAAGATGATACATCTATATGCACTACAACATCCGTAGAACTATAAGAGCTAATGTCATACCTAGTTTAGAGGAAAATGGTTCCTGAGGCTGTCTAAAACTAGAAATGATCTGGGAGGGTAGTCCATACTTAAAATTATCAATCGTCAGAGATCACTTCAACTGATATACATCTGAGGGTAAATTCACTAAACATAACATCGAGATGGTCCACAATTTATAACATCGGAGGGTAGTCCATCAAATACAACATCTGGTATGGTCCACAATTTATAACATCGGAGGGTAGTCCACCAATAGAACATAATATTCTCATACGAAGCAAAGGAAAGGGCGAGCCGGGTGAGGACTCCTGGATCTGAGTTGAGTCATGTAGACATTCAAGTAGGATCATAATGCTTGAATGTGTGTTTAATTTGGAATATTGTACTGCACTTAGGTGGTGAGTAGCCCACTTAGGGCGATTCCACTACTGAAAGCATTGCATTTCACCCTGTTTATGATATTATTTTTGCTGTGCACAGGAGCGTGAGGGACGCCTGCTCTAGAGGCCGAAGTTTGTATTGTTTCGTGGCTTTGATTATTTTCCGTCATGTATTAGAATCTCTAATTTTGATATATGCTGTATAAGAGCAATTTACTAACTCTTGTGTCCGGCCGAGATATAGTTGGATTCATAGTCGTATATTGTGATGAGTATTGGTTTATGGGCCCAAGTGGCCGTTTTCATGTCAGGGATTATATTGACTTTTTGGGATGGTGCATGCGGTGCATCGTATTTGGGTAGAGCCTCCGTGGCCAGCGAGACTCGTCGATTTTCTGGCAGGTCGCAACCCACGATCCACTTTGATTCGGGGTCACTTTGGTATTTAACCCCACCTCCTGGCTCGGGCGCGCCACCAGCATCAGAGCCTGCATACCACTACCAGCTTGAGGGGATTCAGCTACAGCTACAGCCCTTGAGGTGTAAGCACTTCACCACTAGGTGTGGTCTGGCTGTAGGTTTAAGTATGAGATTACTCGAATGCACTGGAGAAAACTAAAACACGATGTGTTTTGATCAGGATCATGTGATTGTGTGATTGATGTTTATGTTACATGACTGATCAGCAAGGTATTCGACTGTGTGCCAGTGAAGAAGTAATTTAGGATAAATGAAACTAAAATGTTGAACACTAGGACTAGTGTGAGAACAAGTTAATAGTAAATTTTTCGCAAAATGGTCCACAGTTCTGACACAAGTATGGACAACATCTGGGCTGACAAGAACAGAGGGGTGGAACAGAAACTGAATTTATTCGCAAATAAGAAAAAATCTAAAAATTTCATAGTTAAAATTTTCTTGAAGGAGCATGGTGCCAACATGTGAGGCGGAAAAATGAATGACATTAAAAATCATTTTCATATTTAATTAATGGAAAACCTAAGAAAATGTTAAAACACTTTATAATTTTGACAGATATCCACAGGTAAATGGAAAAAAAGTTACGGCATGTGGTATATATTTTTAGCGCTCTTATTTGAATGTTCGAAAAAAAAATACATGAAAATTTTTCGAAGACTCTTAATCGGCACAGCCACACCGCAAGGCAAAGCCGCACGTGGAGGCGCAGCACGGCACCGGGCGCTGGGCGCTACGCGGCAGACGACATCGGGCGCTGTTGTGGGAGCGCCGGGCGCGCAGCGCGAGCGGCGCATTAAGACGGCGCGAGGGCAGCGAGCGCCGGGGCGTGGCGCGGGCAGGCGCGAGAGGTGCACACGCGCAAAGGCGGCACACGGTAGGCAAAGTAGCGGTGATGCGGGCGCGCGGGCTAGAGCTGCTGGGCGCATGCGCGCCGGGTAAGTACAACAGCGCATAGGGCGCAGGGTGCCGCAATGGGTTTCCGGTCGGCCAATAACAGGCACTGCACTCAAATGCTATCCTGCCACCCTTATCGTGAGTTAGATTGGACATTGTTTGTGTACCCGGTTCATGAACACTGTTCATCACAAAATTTTTTCGAAAAAAATAAAATAAAATCAACTAAAATTAGACAAAATTTTCGAAAAATAAAATTTTCAAAAATTGAAATTTTCGAAAATAAATTTTTGCAAAACACACTTAAATGCACTCACGTCTCAGACACTGTAAATGCAAGGACAATGTGCATGCACCGATTTATGTATGATTAGTGTCCTGGGGTCGTGTTTATGCCTTGTAGATATCAGATTGAGATTTAACCGTCATGTTAATTGTGTAGATGGCTAGTAGAGGACTTAGGCTTAGGGGTGTCCACTGGGTAACTGGTCGCACCACCGATATTTGATCACCCGCTTGTTTGATCACAGTTTCTCATCGAGGTCGTAGGTGTTGCGTAGTTTGGCCGCTATCGCATGTCAGCATGCCAACAGATAGTCGAGGACCTAGTAACCTCCGAGATTTAGATTTAATTACCTCCGATATCTACTGTGGGGAGGAGACCCGATGGTGGCGTACTCATTGGTTTATGCAAGACGAGAATGCATTTGGAAAAGGCAGATCACCTCCGCTACGACTCAGATCGTGCTTAGCCGATTCCCGCTTTAGTGAGGGCAGCCCATGTATGTGAGACGGGCCAGACTTCAGACTTAGAGTTATGACACGGGCGTAGCTCTTCAGGAGTCGTTCATGGGTACTTTCCAGAGACTGCGAGGCATGCCAAGGCTCAGGAGTTCCTAGAGCTGAAGCAGGGGGCTACGACTGTGATGGACTATGTGGTTGTATCTGCTGAATGCCCGATGGTCGATGATTATGTACACTGAATCGCCAAGGTGAGGATATTCGAGAATGGACTGAAGTTGTCCATTCGGGCCAGGATTGTAGGACTTTGCCTACAAGATATGGATTCCATGGTTGGGACAACCCTGAACATAGAGAGAGAGTTGGGCTTAGAGGTTGAGACCTTAGAGGAGCCATTTTATGTGAGATCTCCCCTAGGGATTATGGCGAGAATAAGGATGATAGGTCTAGATTGGCAGTCAGAGACTGTGACTAACTCACGTTGGACCTGAGGATCATGGACATGTCGAGTCTCAGTGTCATCCCGATTAGATCTAATGACAAATTACGTGTCGCGATCATCAGGAGCGCAGGAGGGTTACTCGCCTCACGCGCCATGATCTCGCACTCGTGTGGTATTTCGTGTGTGACAAACATGATATTTTTCCATACAAGATACGAGTCCAGTGTCCTGATGTTAGTGGGTTGAAGAATAGCTCATTTCAGAGGACGAGGTGAGCACTTCACTTAGATCTACCTCGAGTGGTTTGCTAGTATGGGGATGTTTTTCCGTATTTAGGCCACCGACTACCTCCCATATGTGTGGATGCAGACTTCTAGATCGGAAGTTACACCTGCATCACCCATCTTTATGACTCAAGATAGATGGCACCAAATATGGAGTTGGGTAAAGAACTCGTGAGTCCAGTTTGATGGAGCTTATCGGACAAGGGGTTCATTAGACCTAGCACTTCACCATGGGGCGCTCCGGCTCTGTTTGCAAAGAAGGACAAGAATCTCTTCAATCGCACTGGATTACGCATAGCTTGAACCGGTTAACATCAAGAATTGATACCCATTACCGAGGATTGACGACGGTTTGATTAGGTTGAGAGGAGCGCGATGCCCATCAAGATGTGGCCCCGCACCGGGTTACCATCACCTCCGAGGGTCAGGATACGTATATCCCCAAGACAATGTTTCAGACGCCGTAATGGGCACTATGAGTCGACGTGATGCCCTTTGATTGACGACGCCAACAAAGATTCATGGATCTCATGCATAGGGTATTCCAACCCACCTAGATTAGTTTGTCGAGTCTTCTGCGGATTTCTGACATCTTGACTTTACTCTCAAATTTCGTGATGGGAGCATGAGTATCACTTGAGGATTATTTACAATTGTCGAGAGACCATCACCATGCCAAGTTTAGTAAGTGCGAGTTCCGCTTTTACTCGAGGTGAGATTTGGGACACGTGGTGTCGCATCAGAGGCCGGCCGACCCAGAATGTCGTGAGGCGTTGATGAGTTGGGAGAGGCTGAAGCCTGGCCGAGATACGTAGTTTCTCGATCACCGTACACAGAGATTCATCGAGGATTTCTCCGTGATAGCAAAGACCTATGACAAGGTTGACCCTAAGGAGGTCAAGTTTGATTGGGATGACTCCATGAGGAGGCATTCCAGGAGTTGAAGAGGAGACTTACCTAACTCCCATCTTGATAGTCCCTATTGTGGACAGGGTACATGTGCAGTAATGCGGATGCCTCGAGGGCCGGATCGATGTGTTTTGATGCAAATCGAGGGTAGTAGCTTATGGTTCCGTCATTGAAGAATCACGAGCGCACTACTCCCAATACTCCACATTGAGTTGGCGCCACAGCCTCACCGAAGACGGCGCCACTACTTATACGGCGAGGAGTTCGAGGTGTACTCGGACCATAAAATTCTGAAGTATATTTTCATGCAGCGGGACCTCAATATGAGGCAATGCAGATGGATGGAGTTTCTAGAGTATTATGACTTCACTTTGCATTACCATCCTGGTAAGGGAAATGTGGTGGCTGATGCACTCAGCAATGAAGTCACGAGGAGCGCTAATAGTATAGCTTCTCTGCAAAGGGCGGATGCTCGACCGCGACAGCTTAGCTAGCACAACGAGCGCACTCAGTGGTACCTTGGGGAGTTTAGTGGCTACACCGTCCATGAGCGTGAGTGATTGAGTCCTGCGGGCAGGACGCAGATAGTGTCCATCGTGACCGAGTACAGCCGTGTACAGGACGAGGGTCGGGATACTTCACGTGATGGTAGTCTTCGATATAGGACGGTAGTGGTTCCCACGACCGACGGAGAGAGGAGATTCTCGGAGTTTCACCGCTTCCGACACCGCGGCATCCGTGTGGCACGAAGATGTACCAGATCTTCGCTGGGCCGCATTTCATCGGAACCGAATGAAGAGATGGTCGAGGGGACTTTGTTCGACGCATGTCTCAATGCAAGGTCAATGTGTTGAAGATTCGAAAGCACCGTGGCTAGCGTGGCGCTACTTCCGCTACTGAGGTGGGCCGAGGAAGTGGGAGCACGTCACGATGGACTTTGTGACCCACTTGCCAGGGACGCAGCAGAGGCATGACGCTGTATGGGTGATAGTGGACCGACTCACGGGGTCAAGACATTTTCTAGCCGCGCTGACGAATTCTCCTCACTGAGAGATTCCCTCGCCGGGTTATACATTCGAGAGATAGTCCGGCCACATGGAGTACCAGCATTCATAGTGTCGATAGGCCCGGTGTTTACGCAAGACACTTTTGGAAGAGTTTCCAAAAGGCTGGGCACACTAATCGACGATGAGTACAATGTTCCACCCTCGTATGCATGGTCGGGCCTCGAGGATCACAGATGAAGACATGCTACGAGCATGCGTCCTGGATCATAAGGGCAGCTGGGATGAGCATTTGCCCTTAGTGGAATTCGCCTACAACAATAGTTATCAGGCGAGTATACAAATGGCACCGTATGAGGCACTGTATGAGAGGCCATGCAGTGTCGCGAGGTCGGACCGAGGTGGCAGAGCCCACCACCGGGTCCCCACTCACGGGTTAGAGACACCGTAGAAGGTGAGCTTGATACGATAGCCGCCTTCTCACCGCCGCAGCCTGCAAGAGCTGGCGCAGATGCAGCACGCCACTTTAGAGTTCGAGGTCAGGGATCACGCCTTCAAGGTGATGCCTAAGAGGGAGGGTCGTTCTAAGAAGCGTAGGAAGCTATCGCCGAGGTTCATTGGACCCTTCGAGATACTCGAAAGGGTAGGCACCGTTGCATACCGATTAGCATTACCGCCTAGCTTGTCAGGTGTCCACGAGGTGTTTCACGTCTCCATGCTCCTATAAAATATAACGAACCAAATTTCACGCGTGGACGGGGACAGACGAGGTTGACATGGATGAGACATTCGAGGAGGGACCAGTGTGCATTGTTGATAGCCGTGATCAGGTTTTGCGACGCAAGACCGTGAGGCTAGTGAGGGTACTATGGAGGCACTATAGAGTGTAGGAGTCCACGTGGGAGCGCGAGGACACGATGCGGGCCACCTACCCTTCTTGTTTAGGGATGAAGGTACGTGGTTTAGTCGTTTAAGATTTAAAATGGATCACATATGCATGGTAGAATGCACGTTGCATACGCATATGATTGATTGTAATTGTCCGTAATTTCGACGAAATTTCTTTTGAGGAGGGAGAATGTAACACCGAGAAATTCCACTCTCGAAAATGGCAAATCGTGAATTCGATTACAAAATTGTTAATTTTCGTTAAAAACTGTAATTTATTCTAAACTTCGACGACAAACGGATTTCACCGCTGGAATCGCCTCGTGAAATCTAGCTACACGTGAAATTCTCACACCCGAGATAGTCGAATTTACATCGCCGAGGTACCGCGCTTCGTGTCAGAAACGACTTCGATGCGACGAAAGTCACATATAACAAGTACTCATGTGCCATAAATGGTATGAGTAGAGAAATGATGGAAATGAACGCCGATCCGACCGCTTCACTCGACAAGAAAGAGAATCGCTTTCTAAGCGGAGAGGGCTCGTGAAATGATTTGGGAGCTTCTCAAACTCCGAGAGGTAGGGTTTCTCCCTACTTGGGTTTTATTCCCGCTTTAAGTACTTTACAAATGTTTGAGTCGAATGAGGCCAAGCAGGATCAAGTTGATCTGGCCCCAAACTTTGGGACCGAATTGATATGAATTTTGGAAACTAAAATGTTTAGCCCGTGAATCGTGAGGGTCGCTTCGGGTGTTTTAATTCACAAAGTTTGTATTAAATCACATTGATTGTAATGAGGCCAAAATGGCCTAAATGCGGGTTCACAAGGTGAACCGATGATTTGTGATTTGCTCAGAATAGTAACGAGGGTTTCACTATTCCGAAACAAAGGTTCTAAAATATATTTTTATGTGAAATGTGTTTCTGGGTCGAAAGTGATTCAAGTTGAATTGCACGTGTTTGATCATTAGCCCAAGTGAGCTAATTTTTTGATGTTTGAAATGATAATTACATGACATGATTGTGTGATTGATATTATGTGGATATGTGCATGTTTACATATTTGCATGTGATTAGACTCAGACGTAAACGACATACATGTGATTCCATATGCACTAGAACATCCTAGACTATAGGAGTTAGTGCATGAGACGAGTCTAGAGGAAAATGGTCTCTGAGGGCTGTCTAAAACCAGTGATTGAGTGGTAGTCCATACTTAAAATATCAATCACTGAGATGACCCAATTGATATACACGGAGTAAATCTCACATATAATATCAATCGTCGGAGACGACCCAATTGATATACATCGGAGGGTAGTCCACTAAATATAACATCTGAGATGGTCCACAATTTATAACATCGGAGGGTAGTCCACCAATAGAACATAATATTCTCATACGAGGCTTAGGCGATGTGAGGAGCCTGGGTGAGGACCCGGATCCGAGTCATCATGTAGACATTCAAGTAGGATCATGCATTTGCTTGAATGTGTGTTTAATTTGGAATATCAGACTTACACTTAGGTGGTGAGAAGTCCACTTAGTATGATTCCACTATCGAAAGCATTAGCTCACCCCGTCGAGGATATTATTTTACGTGTACGTGGAGTGTGTGAGGGACGGTCATTCTAGAGGTCAAGTTTGTGAAGAAAGCCATGTGGCTTTGGCGATTTTTCCACATGTATTCGCTTAGAATTCTCTAATTTTGATATATGTTGCATAAGAGTAGTTTACTAACTCTTAGAACTATTAGATATAGTTGGATTCATAGTTGGTATATTGTGATGAGTATTGTTTATAGGCCCAAGTGGCCGTTTTACTTATGTTGGGATTATATTGGACTGTTTGGGGATGTATATGTCGGGTGCATCAGATTTCGGGTAGAGCCTCCTCGTACAAAGGAGACTTCGCCTGATTTTCTCAAGTGGTGTCTGCAACCCGACATCCACTTGTATTCCGCGGTTGACGGTAGTCAACGCACCCCCGTCAGCGCTACACTAATTATCCAACACGAGAGCAATCTGACGGAATTACTCAACCAAACACATTATTTCACAAAAGTTATTTTGTGAACACTATTCTCGTGAACAGTGAAACCCTCAGTTTACTGTTCGAGGTTCACGGCCACATTACATTTTCCACATAATTCAAGCCATTTCCGGCCTCATATCATCAACACAAGATTTTTTTCATAAATTTATGAAATAAACACCCAAACAGCCCCTCACGTCCATACCCAGTCCGTGGACTGTCCAATGGCTAAAAAAAATTTCTAACAATTAGGTCCCAAGTTTTGGGACCGATCAAACGGCCGTTCAAAGCCTCAAGCCAACCGAAACATTATAAAACACTTAAATAAATTGTAAAACCCAAGTAGGATAAATCCCCACTTCGTGAGTTCACAAAACCCCAAACCTAACTCCACGCAGCCTCGATGCGTAGAGTGACTTTCCTTCATTCCGACGACCCTCGACTCGGGCCGGATCGCCATAAATCTAGAGAGAATGATGTTCTCACTAAAAACATGAAAAACCACCGCTGTCTCGCCTAGCTACCTCACTGATTATTCATTTTGAAGCAGAAGACAAATTAACAAGGTTATTCGCTCTTTTTCTTCATTTAATCAAATTCTAAAATAACCATTTTGTCCTTTAGCTTTGGATTTTCGACATTTGGCACTGTCTCGGCCGTCTATTTCCATCGTCTCTCTATCCATGCACATTATGTAACATGAGTACATGTTATATGTGACTTTTGTCACATCTCAAGTCGTTTTCTGGCACTCGAAACTCGATGTCTCAAAAAACGTGCAAATCCCAACTATCTCAGAATTCGACGAAATTCAACGTGGTAGCTAGATTTCGCGAGATGATTCCAACGGTGAAATCCGTTTCATCATCTGAGATCTAGAGAATAAATTTTGGATTTTTGACCGAAATTACGATTTTGTCCTATTTCCATAAATTGGAAATTTCTCGGGTCTTACATTCTCTCCTCCTTAAAAAGAATTTAGTCCCGAAATTTGACAATCATTGAATCACCGCACATGCATATGCAACGGCACTCTACTATGCATGTAAACTAGTCATTTAAAATGTTAAACGACTAAACCATGTACCGATCCCTAAAACAAGAAGGGATATGTGGCCCGTATCAACCCGCTCCCACTTGGACTCCTCCACTCCATAGTGCTGCCATAGCACCCTCACTAGCTTCACGGTCTTGCGTCACAAAACCTGATCACGGCTATCCAAAATGCACACTGGTCCTTCCTCGAAGGTCCCATCAATGTCAACCTCAATCTGTTCCCAATCCACTACGGAAGGATCCGCGATACTTTCGAGCATGGACGGAAACACCTCGCGACACTGCGACATACCGGGCTGTGAACGCCCAACCGGGCACGCTACAAAGGCCTATCCTCTCGAGTATCTGAAAGGCCCAATAAACCGGCGATAGCTTCCTTGTTGTCAACCTAACCACTCCTCCCAGCATCACCTTCAAGAAGACGTGATCCTAACCTCGAATCCTGCGGTCGACGCCGAACATCTGATAGCTCTTTGCCACTCTAAGCTGGGCGAGAAGACGTTGTCGTATCAAGCTCACCTTCTCCGGTGTCTCTAATCGATCAGACCGACGAACTCTCTCCCACCTCGGTCCAACAAATCCAGGATTCCATGGTGGTCTCCCATACAATGCCTCATATGGTGCGTCATCCGATACTCTACCGTAACTCGGCCATAGGCGAATCTACTCAAAGGCAATTGCTCTTCCCAGCTACCCTTATGATAATCCATGACGCATGCTCGCAGCATGTCCTCTAACACCGTGAGTAATCCTCCCCAGACCACCATCTATCCGAGTGCAGCCGTGACTCATCATCGTGGTGCCCATAAATTTTCGAAACTCTTCCAAAAGTGCGCCAGAACCTCGGTCCCTATCCGGCACTATGGAGCACCGTACTATGTGTCCCACTATCTCACGAATATACAACCGATGCACCTTTCCAAGGGCGTCATCCGTGACAAGAAGAAAATGTGCCGACTTCGGTGGAGTTTACCCACTATCACCCATATCGCATCACGTCATGCGGTGGTTCGTGGCAAGTGGGTCACAAAATCCATCGTGACGTGCTCCCACTTCCACTCAGCTATCTCCAATGGCTGAAGCAGCCCTGCCGACTTTTGGTGTTCAGCCTTCACCTGTTGACACGTGAGACATCGTCGCACAAAGTCCCCTACGTGTCTCTTCATTCCGCCTCCAAAGAGACCGCTTACGAAGATCCCGTACACTGCGCCACCCGGATGCACGGCAAATCGAGTAGTGAAACTCCCCGAGAATCTCCCCTCAAATCGGGTCGACCGGGAACCACTTTACCCGTCCTTATAATCAAGACTACCATCCGTGTGGACGGTCCGTACTCACCGTAATTCCGATCAGACCCTACCCCCGATGGATACTAGCATCTCTCGCTGGCCCCGCCACCTGGGGCTAACCACTCGCCAACGTGAGACGGTAGCCACTAAACTCCCCAACATCCCCGAGCCCGCCACGTATCAGAGTCTAACCGCCCACAGGTCTCTAGCATTTGCCACTCTCGAGAAGCTATACTAGCCAATGCTCCTCGTGACTTCCGACTGAGTGTATCAGCCACCACATTTGCCTTACCAGGATGGTAATGCAAAGTGAAGTCATAATTCTCTAGGAACTCCATTCATCCGCGTTGCCTCATATTGAGGTCTCGCTGTGTGAAAATATACTTCAGACTTTTATGGTCTGAGTACACCTCGAACGCCTCGCCATATAAGTAGTGGCGCCAAATCTTCAAGGTGAAGACTATGGCCGCCAACTCCAAGTCGTGTGTGGTGTAATTCTGCTCATGATTCTTCAACTGAAGGGAACCATAAGCTACTGGCACCCGGATCGCATCAAAACACATCCTACCCGCCTCAAGGCATCACAATACATCAGGTACCCATGTCCCCGTCCGACTACATCAAGATAGGAGCCGGGGCGCTTTCAAGTCTCCTCTTCAACTCCCGAATGCCTCCTCAAATGGTCATCCCAATCAAACTTGACCTCCTTCCGTCAATTCACATAAAGCCGCCAATCTGAGAAATCCTCACTTAATCTCTCAGCATCTACCACCAATCCCAAGAAACTACGTATCTCAAAGACTGACTTCGGCCTCTCCCAACTCATCACGGCCTCAATCTTCTCTGGGTCCACTGACACGCCTGATGTTGACACCACGTGTCCAAAAAATCTCACATCTGTAAGCCAAAACTCGTGACTTACCGAACTCGTGTAAAGTCGATGGTCTCAAGAATCAGAACACAATCCTCAATATACTTATGCTCCCACTTTGACTGGGAGTAGATCAAAATGTCATCAACGAAGACCACGCAACCGACGTGATAGGGTTGAATACCCTATGCATGATCCAAATGTCGCCGGGCGCATTCGCCAATCCAGTGCGGCATCACCGTAAACTCAGTACCCATACGGCCCTAAACGCCAGCCTTAGGGATATCTCGTCTCCCTAACTCTCACCGATGGTAACTGCGTAAGATCTATCTGGCAGACTGCTCCTCTCAACTGACAACAAATCATCAATCCGGTAATGCGTACCTATTCTTGATTGTAACCCTGCTCAACTCACGCAGAATCAATGCATACTGGCGGTCTTGTCCTTCTTCTTCGCAAATGTAACCGAGCGCCCGATGGTAAAGTGCTCACCACGAACCCCTTGTCCAAGAGTTCTGCACTGACTCGAGTTCCCGCAACTCAATCGTGCCATCCTATGGTCATAGAGATGGGGCGGCACTAGGTGTAACCGATACCGAAGTCTACATCCCTATGGAGGCAACCTTAGGCTTCATCCGAAAAACATCCACATACTCAAACTACCTCGAGGTAGATCTAAGTCTGGTCTCTCCTTGTCCTCTAGGGTAAGGCTTGCTAGCCAACCCGCTTAATCGTCTCCAGACACTGACTCGTAAACCGTCTAGTAAAATGTCATGCTTCGGTCCCGGGAATACCACACGAGTACCGTCCTGTGTGTAGGCGGTAACCCACCTAGGCTCACAATCGATAACGACCTTATAAGCTGTCAACCAATCCATCCCCAGGATGACATCGAACTCTGACATGTCCATGATCCTCAGGTCCACTGTGAGTAGAGTCCCCGAGATCTCCAACTCGCAACCTTGACATATCATCCCTATTCTCGCCCTTATCCCTAGGGGAGAACTCACATACAAAGGCTCCTCTAAGGTCTCAACCTCTAAGCCCAACTCTATCCCAACTGATGCGTAAATGAAACGAATGCGGCACCGTAATCAAATAACACCTTGCCCAGGTGATAGCAAAATGTACCTCGTATAGTCGGGCCGACCACGACTGTACCACGGTGCGATGGCGTAGACACGCCCTGACCCCTCGATGTCCCTGAATGTGGGCCTCGTCTTCACTTACCCATACCCCCGGCCTCTCGAGCTCACCTGAAACGGGAGGCGCCCGTAGCCCCCTCGAAACTCGAGATCGGCTCCGCCCGTATCAGGCCGTGGAGGGAACGCATCAGATCCTCTCCCCGTCTCGCATCGACCGGGAATCGCGGTTGTCCCAAAACCCCGCAATCCTCCTCATGTGTCCAGCCGCCGACAATGGTAGCACACCATCCGTCCCGCCCGACCGGAACTCCTCATCCGTCCCGGCCCGGACGGCCGCGACTGGAAACCCGGGAAGGGCTCTTCGTCTCTTTCCCCGAACTCGAAGAAGACCGACTCCTTCCTTCGCTACTAACACTCATCCCGAGTGCCCGGCATCCTCTATCTCTCTCTATGGGTCGTGGATGTCCCAACCATGGAGTCCATATCCTGTAGGCGAAGTCCTACAATCCTGGCCCAAATGGACAATTTCAGTCCATTCTCAAATCTCCTAACCTTGGCCATGTCTGTGGCCATGTAATCATCAGCAAATCGGGCTAGCTCTGTGAACCTAGCCACATAATCCATCACCGTCATCACCCCCTACTTTAGCTCTAGGAACTCTTGAGCCTTCGCATGCCTCGCAGTATCTGGAAAGTACTTACCCATGAACAACTCCTGAAACTCTGCCCATGCCATCGCCTCTAGGTCTCTAGAGGTCCTTGCCCATTTCCACCTACATTGGCCTTACCCTTTAGTCGGGAATACACCACCCGATCCCGGTCAAAGGCCGAGGTAACTCCATGGCCTCTAACACCTTCTCGATCTACATAAACCAATGGTCTCGCCACCATTGATCTCCTCCCCGTGAATGCCTGGAGGATGATGCGCCTAAACCTGGAGTTACTAGACCTCCCCGACCACCGCTATACCAAACAGAAGCAGGCTGCCACGCAATACCTACAAAATTTCAGTGGCCGTCGATCAACACCGGTGGTGCCCGACCAGCACTCTCGTGGACGCCCTCTCACGCCCCTCGTCCTCGACTAGCCATCTCACGGTTCAAATGGCAGTTAAATACAATGTAGTATCTCTAAGGCATAAACATAGCCCCGAGACACTATTCATAGACAGAATCAGTGTATATATCAAGTCCCTGCATTCATAAGCAATGCAAGACCATTTATCCAATATATTAAATCATATTTATCAACAAAATTTTATTTAAAATTTCATTTCAAAAATTTGTCTCATTTATTGGATTTTATTTATTTAATTAATTTTTTTTCCAACCATTGAAAATACTAAAAAAATACTTATATATATATATATATATATATATTCATCTTCTCAACACTCAAATAAATTTATTTTATTCATTTTCTTTAGTTTTCACACTATAAAACCTTAGAAAATGATTTTCTTCTCATTTTTTTTCATTTAATTTTTGAACATTTGTCCAAAATTTCTCAAAACTCCTCATGACCTAACACTAATCCTAGTGTCCAACTTTAAAATTTATTAAAATTTTGATTTAATCACCATAAAACCAAATAAATTTATTCAAATTTATTTTATTTATTTATTTTTTCCCGCTTTACCTAACAGAAAACTCCAAACTTTGTTCTTCCAAATACAATGGCTAATCACTAAGCACACAAACCAATCATCGTACATACAACATGGCCTACACACCATCACACAACAATTCATCAATTCACATGATCACACACAAAACACACATGCCGTGTCCTAGTTTTGTTCCGTGCCTTCATAGGTAATCTCATACCTAAACTTAACATCGAACCACACCAAGTGGTGATGGATACCCAAACCCGAGCTTCCTAGGTATTCGTATACCTAAGCTCTGATATCAAGCTGTGACGCCCCAAATCCCGGGGGTCTATTGACTTACTGGCCAACCTCGCGAAAACACTGCGGAATGCTCTGGGTGACCCGACATCTCTCATAAAATCGCGTAGTCTCCCTTTGTAATGGAGCTCTACCCTTAGTACATAACCTGTCCCAACACATCCAACGATCACATAGGGTCCAAATGAGAGTAAATAATGGCCACTTGGGCCCCTGTATCATCACTCAACCAATATATCCCAACCAAATACATATCTCATGGTTCAAGAGTTGATAATTCACTCTTATACAAACATATATCAAAATTCTAGAATTCAATACATGTATATACATAATAAAACCAAAGCCACAACCCGGCTTCTCTAAAGCGACCCCATGATGAGCCGGTGCCTCCCGTGCGCTCAGACCAAAATAATATCCTCGACAGGCGAGCTAATGCTCGTGAGGAAATCACCCTAAATTTGGCCACTTCTCCACCTAAGTGCACATGCAATGCTTCAATGAAAACATACATTCAAGTAAAATGCGTGATCCTACTTGAATGTCTACATGATCAACTCATATCCCAGTCCTCACCGACTTCACACTTGCCTAAACTAATGATGAGAAACCTTATTTTCTAAACAAAGATGTTTGTTTTTATTTATGGACAACCTCCGATATAAGTATTATTGGACCGACTTTCAGATGTTATATTTAGTGGACTACCCTCCGATGTATATCAGTGGGCGACTCAGGCGATTGATATTTTATATGGACTACCCTCCGATAATTATTATTATTTAGTCCAACCCTCGAAACCATTCTCTCGAGAATCACCTCATGCGCTCGCTCTTATTGTTCTAGGGTGCCCAGTGCATATGGAATGCATGATGTCAATTCAATACAATTATATAACACATAATAAATATATAATAATGCATATATTCACATTTAAATCACACAAACATGTCATATAATTTCACAATTCATTACACCAAATTAGCTCACTTGAGGCTAGTATCAACACGAACAATTCGATTTGAATTACTCAACCAAACACATTATTTCACAAAAATTATTTTGTGAATACTATTCTCGGGAGCAGTGAAACCCTCGGTTTATTGTTCGCGGTTCCGCATTCATATTACACATTTTTCCACATAAGAATTCAAAGCCATTCAGGCCTCATATCATCAACACAAGATTTATTTCATAAATTTATGAAATAAACACCCAAACAGCCCCTCACGTCCATACCCAGTCCGTGGACTGTCCAATGGCTAAATTTCTAACAATTCGGTCCCAAGTTTTGGATAGATCAAGCTTATTTTAGTTCAAGGCCTCAAGCCAACGAAACATTATAAAACGCTTAAATAAAGTGTAAAACCCAGTAAGGATAAATCCCTGCCTCGCGGGTTTGTGAGCTTTCAGCAGGAACACGCGTGAGCCTCGATGTTAGGTAGACTTTCCTTCTTGTCTAGGCAATTTCTACGAGTCGGGATCGCCTACAAATCTAGAGAGAAGTGGGATGTTCTTTCACTAAAAAAACATGAAAAACCTAGGCTGTATGCTTTCTTTTAGCTACTTGCTTGGTTTGTCTTTCATTTTGAAGGAAGAAAGACAGTCAACGTTTCTTTATTATGTCTTTTAACCATTTAATCAAAACCCAAAATGGCAGATTTTGTCCCTTGGCTTTAGTTTTCGACAATTTGGCCTATTTGTCTGCCGTAGTCAATTTCCATGTTCTCGCCATGCACCTTATGTAACATGGTACATGTTATATGTGACTTTGTCACATCTCAAGTGGATTTTCTAGCACCGGCACTTCGATGCCTCGGCAACGTGCAAATCAACGTCACCGGTCGATGAAAATTCGACATGGTAGTATTGGAATTTCGCGAAAATTCAACGGTGAAATCCGTTTAGATCATCGAATGCAGAGAATAAATTTCAGATTTTTGACCGAAATTACGATTTTGCCATTTTTCCAGAAATTGGAAATTTCTCGGGTCTTACAATATCGTTTCATTTTACCTGGGTCCTCACAATTACAATTAAATCATGAACATTAATGAAATGTTTACATTTTACACCATATTAATGACACACAATATTTTACAAATGAAACATCTTATGCACTTTAGTTTTTTTGAAATCTATTCATTTGACATTACAACATTGTAGTATTTTGTTTTCGTGGAGGCTCGAACCTGGTTTTTCCCTGTGCCTGACCCAACCCTTAACCATTGAACTTGGTCTCATTTGCCACTTTCCTTGTAAGTTACTAATTTAAAATTTTAAAATAACAATACTATTTGATGTTCCAAAAATATTATTTTATATTCCATCTTAAATCATAAAACATTTAAAAAAAATATTTTTATTAAAATAATAATTTTTATTAAGATAAAATAAAAGATTGTTAGATGATATTAGAAAATTTAATTTTCTCATTATAAGATTCAAGTCATATGTATTAGTTAAAAATAAAGTTTAAAAAACAATACAAAAAAATTTAAATTCATTATATTAGAAAATAGAAACTATGATGTTCAATTCTTTTGAAATGAAAAAGATAGAGGAAAAAATAACAAATTACATGCTACAATTACCTTCAATGTTTCACTTTTAACTTTAAAAAGTAAAAAATATGGTTTTACCATCTAAAATAGAAAAAACAAATATATAGTATAATAAGTCCAAAAAGAATTTATATATATATATATATATATATATATATATATCATATATATATATATATATATATATATATATATAAGTATTTAGTTTATGCAAAAAAAAAAAAAAATTAAGTTCATTGTATCATATAAAAATAATTTATGAATTATAAATGTTTATTTTCCTTTACCCTCTTACAATTTGCCTTAACATTCAACGACTAAACATGGCTTGAAGGATAACTTTTACATTAAATGTTGGTTTGTTTGAGCTTTTCTAAATAAAATAAAATAATTAAAAATATTTAGATGTTATCTTAAAATATATTGATTTATTTTCTCATATTTCTCTGCTCTATTCATTAAAATTTTTCTCCTTACTTTTTTTTTTATGATATATTGATATTTAGATGTTACGTTTGTTTAAATTAGTATACACTTTCCTTCTTATTCTTATTCTTATTCTTATTATTGTTTATTTTTTAATAAAACTATTATTATTATTATTATTTATTTATTGATAAATCTATTATTATTATTATTATTATTATTTTCTTTGTCACCAAAATTTATGCTAACTTTTTTAGATATTTTTTACTACATTATATATAACTCAATAAACAATTATCTTTTTTTGTTATAAAATTCAAGTAAGTTAAAAATAAAATTTAAAAAAACGCAACAACATCAAATTCATTAGATAATAAAACTAAAAATTGAGATGTCCAGTTATTTCGAAATGATAAAGATAAAGAAAAAATAATTACATGCTTATAATTTATTTTTTTTTACAATTATTTATTCACTTTATATTACATTATAGTATTTTGTTCCTTACAAATTTATACTCATTGTGACCCTAACCCAGGACCCCTCCATATGCCAGTCTGAGCTCTTAACCATTTGAGCTAGGTCTCATTAGCTCCAACTATCTTCGATATTTCATTTTTGGCTTTAAAAAGTAATAAATATGGTTTTACCATCTAAAATAAAAAGTAGATATAATTAAGATTAATTAAAAATTTTATATTTTAAAAATATTAGTTTATGTGAGAAAACAAGAGAATTTAGTTGAATGAATCATATAAAAATATTTATGGATAATATTTACTTTCAAAATACAAGAGATATATAATATTTATTTTCAAAATATTTATGGCCTCTTTTTTTAACGGAAAATGCAGTTTAATGTTGGATATTGAATACTTTTTCTATTTATTATTAAAATATAAAAGGTATGTAATATTATAAAACTGCGATTTAATGTTGAATATTGAATAATTTTCCTATTTATTATGAAAATATAAAAGGTATGTGATGGGGGTATAGAATTGGACCAAGTATCCCACTCGCCAGCCCGATAGAGCAATGGGGGCCGTGCCCATCGGTGTCCTTCCATAGCGACCCAAGCGAGAGGGTCCAGGCTCGTAGGCCCAAACATGGTTTGGAAAAATAGGAACATGTCGACCCAGGTCAACCCAAATCCTTCCAATAACGAGAAGTAGAATATTCCACCAAAGATAACCTATTAGATCGATCAAGTCCTATTATGAGGGAAAAAAAAAAGCAATAAAAAACTTAGTTAGATGGGCATCCCCGATAAAAAAGGAGAAGTTATCCCTGATGACTCCCTTGACTAATCCGTTTGCTAAATCTAAGGCTAACTATATGAAACATATCCTCTAATGGGAAGGACTTAGTCATCGTCAATGGATGAATATCCACTATAAATACAAAGCCACTCCACCAAGCTGAAGGTATGCAATCACCAAGCGTTACAGCATTAAGCTCTTTTCTCAGGGGGCGAATCGGCTTAGGCATCGGATGGCTCTGAGGCGAAGCCCTCGCACCCTCCTTCCTCCTTGGACTGCGAGGGAAGTACTTCAGAAGACATGAGGCCCATTGCGACCATCATCGGGCACCGCGGGCGGTCTAGCATCCTCCAGCTCCACCCGCCGGCGGTCTTGGTCGGGCCAGCTGACCCTCACACGCCCGGCCCGATTCAGGTTGAAAGCAGGCATCATCGAGTTAGGCGCGGAGTGCAGTAGAACGGCTTGTTCTTACAAACATCAGCCCGTTTCTCGGGTTCTTGATGGTATCAGCTAGGAACACGGCCGGGAGCAACGCTAATCCCATGGGATGCCGGACCCACCCGGGAGATGCAGACCAATGAGGCCACCCGGGAGCGGCCGAGAGCGATCCGGGCCAACCTGAAAGCGAGTGGAAGCCTTTCGCCTCGTCGACCCGGTAGCTTGATGGGGAGATGGGAACAACTCGCGGACAAATACAACACCCAGGAAGGCGACGGGACTCGGGAGGTCACAATGTTCCTCCGCCGGACCCGACACGACTATGGTATTCCCAGAAATCACCCAGGGCGGAGGCGGAATCTGAGTCGAGCCGAGGGGCACGGCTCACTTGACTAGCCTGTGGGGAAGAGGAAGCCAGAGGCGGTCTGCGGAGGACAGGCGAGAATGCTGGAGACACAACATCCCTCACGGATCACAAGAGGAAGCGGAGACATGGGAGCAAAGGTTCGGGGACCTCAGTGAAACCGGCCATGTGAAGGAGGTAGTTAAAGGGGCGCACCCGGACACTTATGGACACCTTGGTGCGACAAAGCGAGAATCACCTTTCACCCCTTTGAGGTGCTGACTACCGCTCCGGCCAAATTGGGGGATGCCTCAAGTAGAAGCGTTCGGTGGCGTCAAGGATCCAGTAGACCATCTTAATACCTATAAGAATCAGATGGAGTTGCATGGGTATCCAGACCCTGTCCGGTGCAGGGCGTTCGCCACCACCTTAAAAGGCCCGGCTATGGCCTGGTTCAACAGAATCCCCTCTTCAACGATTTCTTCATTCAGAGAGTTATCAATCGCGTTCGTCTCCCACTTCATCGGGGCTAGGACATACGAGCTGAAACACCATGCGGTAACCATCAAGCGAGGAACCACGGGAAAATTTGAAGTCATACGTGCGGCGGTTTAATCTTAGAGTCCACGAAGATAGATGTACTTGACTGAAAAGTTGACATCCGCGGCCTTAATTGCGGGGTTGGGGAGTGCGATCTAAAGACACGATGTTCTCTATCTCAAAGAACCCTCAAGCTAACATGGCCGAGGTTCACTTGGCAGAAAATGCATAAGCGGAGGAGGCCCTCACAGTCGAAAGAAGGAGAGCTCTTGTAGCAAGGGCAAGGCAGCCAGAGCGACGGGGCGGAGCCCCCGAGAGAGCAAGGCGACCGGAGAAATCTCGGGCGGAAGCGGGAGGCGATCCACAAAGACGAGGAATCTTAGGGATCGCTGGGCCGGAGTCCACGGCCTGAAAAGACGACGACGCTATTCGCCTCAGCGCTTCACTCCCTTAACAGCCTCAGTGTCGCAAGTTCTACATGAAGTACGGAACGAGCAGTTCCTAAGATGGCCAGCGCAGATGAAGTCAAATCCCGCTACCAGAGATAACACCAGAATCTTTGCGAGTTCCACGGGAATTTATGGACATCGCACGGATAGCTAATATCTGGAGTTGAGAAGAGAGATAGAGTACTTGATACAGCGCGGATATCTACGGCGTTTTATATCTCCGGGGAATCAAGATCAGGCGGACCAGAGACGAGGAACCGGGGCCAGGCTCGACCACCACCACCTCGTCGGGCCGTGGGGCCCGACATCGACAGCCTGGAAGATCCACGTGATCTCAGGAGGATTTGCTGGAGGAGGAGAATCTAGTTCGGCTCGGAAGGCCCACTTGCGCAGCATAAGATCGGCAGACATGGGGGAGGTACAGTCAGTATCTAAAATGCCGCGAGTCGACACTACTATCACATTCTCCGACTCAGACTTGGAAGGGTGTCAGCACCCCCATGACGACCAATTGGTATCCAGAGCAATTGTGGCGAATCTGGCGGTCCATGCGGATCTGTAGTAGACAGCGGGAACTCGGCCCAGACATCATTTCGCATCGGCGCTTGACAAAATGGAGTGGAAGAGAAAAGCTAGAACCTGTCAACACTCATCTCCGTGGGTTTTCAGGAGAAAAGGTGTTACCATTGGGATCGATCAAGCGGTGCTAACCTTGGGAGCCTTACGAAAACAACAACGGCAATGAGATTCTCATAGTGGACCTTGTCGACTGATAACATGTTCTTTGGCGAGGCCCTCTCTCAACGCGATAAAAGTAAATCCCTCGGCATACACAGTAATCAAATTCCCAGAAGCCGATGCGGTGTTAGGACGGTTGAGAGATCGCGAGTGTACGAGAATGCTACCGCCTATGAAACAAAAAGCGGTCGACAATGTGAGCATGGCCAGGCTTGATATGCGTGATGAAGTGTTCACTCGGCCCGAGCCCTCAGAAGAGCTGGAACCAGTAACATTGGATGACGACCCAGAGCATCTTGCCTATATCGGCTCCAAATTAGCAGAAGGCCTCAAAGGCCTCCTCACACAGTTCTTAAGACAGAACAGGGACATCTTCGCATGGAAGCAGGCTGACATGAGTGGCATCGACCCCGCAGTCATCACTCATAAACTAAACACCAACCCATCTCTCAAGTCGGTTAAGCAAAAACGAGTTTCGCACCCGGAGAGACAAAAAGGCCATCGACGAAGAGGTGTGAAGCTCCTCTGACGAGGGAAGTCAAAGGAGGGTAGAATACCCGGAGTGGTTGGCGATGTTGTCTTTCGTCGAGAAAGCAAATGGCAAATGGCGGCTCTGTATTGATTTCACCGATATAAACAAAGCATGCCCCGAAGGGCGACTTCCCCTACCGGGATCGACCTTATAAGTAGATGCCACAGCGGGCCTGGCCAGGCTCCTTGGCTTCATGGATGCGTTCTCCGATTATAACCCGGACAGCATGGACCCGGTGACCGGAAGACGTCATTCGTCACCGCACAAGGGACTTACTGTTATCGGGTAATGCCATTTGGGCTCGAAGAATGCAAGAGAGCTGACCACCAAAGGTTAGTGAGCGGGATGTTTCGGAAGCGGATAGGTAACGGCTTGATGGAGGTATACATAGGCTGACATCTTTGGTAAGAGTCGCTACAATGGGGTATCCACATCGCTCACCTCTCAGGGGCGTTCGGATCACGAGGGATTATAACATGAAGAATTTGAATCGTGAAATGCGCCTTGACGTGTCAGCGCGGGAAAATTCTGGGCCGTAGTCAACCATAGGGGAATTGAAGCAAATGCGGATAATATAAAAGCATTGCTTGACATGCCATCACCATCGGGGATAAAGGAAGTACAACGATTAACAGGGAGGATCGCAGCTCTAAGTCGATTCGTTGTCAGGGCAAGTGACAAATGCCAACCTTTCTTCGAGTTTTGAAGCCTTTCAATGGGATGAGAAATGTGAAGAGCGTTTGTAACCTTGAAAACATACTTGAGCTCGCCACCCATTCCTAGTGGGCAGATAGAAGGAGAACTCCTCATTGTATTTAGCGTGTCGGATTTTTCAACTGGCACGAGTGCTTGTCGAGACAAAGCTAGTCTGACACCAGGTCTACTCTGCTGATCCCGAGCCACTGGGGGGCGAGGGAGAGGTATACGAAGTGGAAAAATTAATACTAGCTGCGGTGACCTTGACTCGGAAACTTAGTCCTTGTTCCCGGGCTCACACCATAAGTCCCAGGCCAAGATACCCATGGGCGGGTGTTACATAAACCAGGAGGTCTGCGGGAGGTTGATGAAATGGGCCGTAGGTGGCTTGGTCGACATCCGGTCTGAGCCCAACGGCCGTAAAGGATGAGACCTGTGGGTTCGTCATAGGTCGCCCAGGTAGAGCTTCAGAGCCCACCCAATCGGGACGACCTCCCAGCTATGGAAGCTCTGTGGATGGAGCCTCGAATGCGCGAGACGGGAGCGAGGTAATCCGACCTCACGGAGGTATAGACGTGAGTATACACTCGGGTTTGGGTTCCACGCCTCAACCGGCGGTAGAGATACGGCTGTAATAGCGGACCTCGATCTCGCTCATTCATTGGGGTCGTCGGCTAAGGGTCCATAGCGACTCCCAGGCGGGTGGTCGAGACGGATTGAAGACACATCTGAGGCCCGAGGTGAGGAAGATGATTCTATATCTTTGCAAGTCAGAGTGATTTATTAAAGTTTGTATCGATTCGGATCCGAAGTCGTCCCAGACGGAGGAATTCTCGTCTGACGCTTTAGTGAAAGCCCAGCTCTGACCTTGCGGGGAAGACATTGGGAATCAGCGCGGAGTCGAATACCTCATGAGCCCATAAGTGACCCGCTTGGGCATGGGCATTCGCCCTAGTAGAGATTAGTGCAGCGGCGGATGGACCTTATTTGGGATATATTAATGACGGAACCGCTGCGGGCGGACCAGGAAGGGCGACTGGGCAGGCAGGATCTGGGACGTGCGGGAGCTCTTGCTGGGCGGATTGGCTGCTTTCTGATGCATCGCGGGGAGAAGACACGAATACGTGCTAAGAGAAAGTGCGAAGGCATGAGGAACCATGTCAGACTCGAACATTGGCGGGGGAAAGTTTGAGCGGGGATCTGTGCTTTGCACAATGCTCAAGATGCAGCCAGCTTTGGTCAAAAGATCACGAGAATGCGCGGGAACGAGGCTAAAATATCCGCCTCCCGAGCGAGGCCTCGACATCGATCACCGGCCCACGGCCGGCTACGGCAGGTGGGGGTTGGACATAATGGGGCCCTTGCCATTGGCGAAACGATGTAAATTTATAATCGTTGCGGTAGATTATTTCACCAAGTGAAGTGGCCCAGAGCCCTTAGCCACAATCCACGGGCGGAAGATCGTGCTTAGTATGGCGACGATCATATGCGGGTGGTGTCAGAGCCTTGGTCTCGGATAGCAGCAGATTTGATAACGCAAAATTCGGGGACTTTTTGTGCTAGAGCTCGGGATTAAAGTACTATTCGTCGCCCGGCTCACCTGATCGAATGGACAAGCCGAAGTCACCATCAGAACCCTCAAGGCCGCCTTGAAAACCAAGCTGGAAGATCTGAAGGGGAGTTGGGTCGAATACCTCCCTGAAGTACTATGGGCCTATAGGACGACACAGAAGTCAGCAACCCGGGAGACTCCATTTGCCCTAGCTTTTGGCACAGAAGCAGTAGCCCCTGTTGAAGTTAGAGTAAAGTCTCCCAGAGTCGAGCTAGCCTCGGAGGAACAAAGCATTTGGGGCCACTGCGTGAGCAGAGCTCACGGACGAAAGCGTGAGTAGGTTCAACGACGTCTGGAGGAATACCAAGGAAGACCGCTGGGCACTACCACATGAGAGAGTCGGGGCCCGGAAGTTGCGTGCCCAGGGATTTGGTCTTGAAAAACTACGCACATAAGGAAAATCCGGCACATGAAAACTAGGCCCTAATTGGGAGGGCCCTTATATTATATCTCGGATCGTCGGGCCAGGGCGATTATGGCTCCCGAACGAGAGGAAGGAAAAATCTTCTGACATACATGGAATGCGGAGCATCTTAAAGCGCTTTTATCGGTAGGCATCGATTCGCGATAAGGCCTTATGATTCCTAGGTGACAAGTGGGGGCGAGCCACAGTTGTTTGTCGGATGTCTCAAACGGTTCGGGCATGTAAAAAAAATATATATATATACAATGGAAAATTCATAGAAATAAAAGTACATCTTTATTTCAAGTCATGGTTGGATACAATCAATGGTGTCCTCGATTACATCATAAAAAGCATACAGTACAAGCAATTCCCTCAATGCACGCAATACAAGCAGTTCCCTCGATGCACTCAGTACAAGCAATACCCTCGAAAAGAAAAAAAAAAAGGGAAGGGAGACAAAGGAGAAAGACATAATGAAAAGAAGACAAGAAGGAGGAGAAGGAGAAAAGATGGGGACGGAGGAGAGAAGAAGAAGAACGGATGAGAAGCGGTGGAATTAGAAGAAGAAAGAAAGAAAGGGGAGGTATAGCGGAGAGAGAGGAAGGGAAGAAAGAGAGCGAGAGTGAGGTGCGAGGATGCACCATCCCAGCCTTAGGACGCATTCCACTAGCCAGTAGGGAATAACATAACTCCCATAAAGGGAAACTAGGGAAAAACAAAACTCACGGAGGAAATGCGAAAAGCCGGTCAAGGCGTCAGAAGGAACATAAGTGAAGGCAATGGGAACATCGACATCCGTCTTCTACGACTTCATCCGCCCGGTATGGAAGCGAGAAATCTTAGCGTAGGCCTGGGAGGCAGCAGAACCCTATTTATAGAGAAAGCACCAGAAGGCATACACATGGATTCCAGGCCCATCAATCGGCGTTAAAGCGGTTCGCTGTACCTGTCGTGAGACACACGAAACGGCTCCTCTCATAGCGCCTCTTCATACGAGGCGTCTCCCCACAGATGGATTCTCACGAAGCGGTCCTTCACACGGTGCTGCCGTACACGGCGCCATAAGCCCGAGTTGCTCGGCCCAGGCTCTCCCTTCAACACGGGCGGGGCGAGCTCCTACTATCTATCGGGGCCGAGCCCTTCTACGTACCTCAGATAGACGGGCTCCTCCTACAAATCATTAGCGAGCTCCCGCCGGCCTGACGGGGCAGGCTCCTACTATCTATCGGGGCGAGCCCTTCTACGCCTCAAGCGACGGGCTCCTCTCCTACAAATCATTGAGCTCTCCCTTTAACCTGAGGCGGGACCAGGCTCCTACTATCTGTCGGGATGAGCCCTTCTGCGGCCACCTCGAACGAGACGGGCTCCTCCTACAAAATCTCATTGTGAGCTCCGCCCCGGCCGAGGCGGACGAGGCTCCTACTATCGGTCGGGGCAGGCCCTTCTACGTTACCTCAAACGAGGCGGGCTCCTCCTACAAATCTCGTGGCTCTCCCTTCCAGCACGGGCGGACAGGCTCCTCTTATCTGTCGGGGACGAGCCGCTTCTGCCTCGAACGGACGGGCTCCTCCCTGCAATCATTGACGAGCTCTCCGCCCGGCCTGGGCGAGACGAGCTCCTACTATACAATGAGGCAGGCCCTTCTACGTACCTCGAAGCAGACGGGCTCCTCCTACCAAAATCTCGTGGCGAGCTCTCCCTTCAGCACGGGCGGGACGAGCCTGCTTATCTATCGGGGCCGAGCCCTTCTACGTACCTGGCTTGAGGCGGGCTCCTCCTAAATCTCATTGTGAGCTCTCCGCTGCCACGAGGCGGACGAGCTCCTACTATTGCTCCCGGGGTGAGCCCTTCTACGTACTACAAGCGAGACGGGCTCACTCCCTACAAATCTCATTGGCCCAGGCTCTCCCGTGACACGGGCGGACGAGCTCCTGCAGTATCGGGCGAGCTCTCCGCCGGCCGCAGGCCCGAGGCGAGCTCCTACTATCTATCAGGACGAGCCCTTCTCCGTACCTCAAACAGACGGGCTCCTCCTTACAGATCTCATTGAGGCTCTCCCTTCAGCACGGCGGGCCAGGCTCCTGCTATTTGTCGGAGCGAGGCTCTCCGCCGGCCACGGGCGGACCCAGAGCACACTTATCTGTCGGGCCCAGGCCGCCTGCGCCTCGAAGCCAGACGGGCTCCTCCCTACAAATCTCATTGGCCAGGCTCTCCCTTCAGCACGGGACGGGAGACCAGAGGCTCCTACTGGCTATCGGGGCGAGCCCTTCCTACGTACTCTGAGCAAAGCGGGCTCCTCCTACGAATCGTTGAGCTGCCCACTTCAGCACGAGGCGAGACCCGAGGCTCCTCTTATCTATCGGGGCAGGCCCTTCTACGTGCACCTCAAACGGACGGGCTCCTCCCTACAAATCTCATTGGCCAGGCTCTCCCTTCAGCCTGGGCGGACGAGGCTCCTGCTATTGCTCCCGGGGCGGGCGCTACGTACTCTGAGCTCGACGGGCTCCTCCCTGAATCTCATTGACCCGAGCTCTCCAGCCCGACACGGGCGGACGAGCTCTACTATTTATCGGGCGAGCTCTCCCTTTAGCACGGACGAGACGAGCTCCACACTATCTGTCGAGAACGAGCCCTTCTGCGTACCTCAAATGGCGGGCTCCTCTCTACAAATCTCATTGTGAGCTCTCCCACTTCCAGCACGGGCGAGACCAGGCTCACACTATCTATCGGGGCGAGCCCTTCTGCATTGCCTCGAAGCAGGCAGACCTCCCTACAATCTCATTGGCGAGCTCTCCCTTCAGCACGAGGCGAGACGAGCTCCTACTATTTATCGGGGCAGGCCCTTCTGTACTACAAACGAGCGGGCTCCTCCTACTAATCTCATTGGCGAGCTCTCGCTGCCGCAGACGGGCCCGAGCTCTGCTATTTATCGGGGCCAGGCTCTCCCTTCGGCCGCAGGCGGACCAGGCTCCTACTATGCAGCCGGGCCAGGCCCTTCTACGCCTCGAAACAGACGGGCTCCTCCACACAAATCTCATTGGCAGGCTCTCCCTTGGCCACGGGGCGAGCCCAGGCTCCTGCTATTTATCGGGGACAAGCCGCACCTACGCCTCTGGCTTGAGCGGGCTCCTCCCTGCAAAATCATTGGCCAGGCTCCCTTGACACGGGAGGCGGGAGCCCGAGCTCCTACTATCTATCCAGGGGGGCAGGCCGCTACGTACCTCGAAGCAGACGGGCTCCTCCTACAAATCTCATTGGCCAGGCTCTCCCTTGACACGAGGCGGACCCAGGCTCCTGCATTTATCGGGGCCCGAGGCCGCTGCGTACTCTGAAACAGACCGGGCTCCTCCCTACAAATCTCTCATTGACAGAGCTCTCCCTTCAACCTGGTGAGTTGAGCTCCTACTATTTATCGGGACGAGCTCTCGGCTCGGCCACAGACGAGACGAGCTCCTCTTATCTGTCGGGATGAGCCCTTCCTACGTACCTCAAGCAGACGGGCTCTCCTACAAATCTCATTAGCGAGCTCTCCCTTGGCCACGGGCGGGCGAGCTCCTACTATCTGTCGGGGCAGAGCCCTTCTACGTACCTGAAGCAGGCGGGCTCCTCCCTACCAAATCTCATTGGCGAGCTCTCCCTTCAACACGAGAGCGGGGGACGAGCTCCTACTTATTTATCGGGGCAGGCCGCCTGCGTGCTACTGACGAGACGGGCTCCTCCACACGAATCTCGTGGCCAGGCTCTCCGCTTCCCAGCACGAGAGCGGGCGAGCTCCTACTATCTATCAGGACGAGCCCCTCTCTGTACTACAAACAGACGGGCTCCTCCCTGCAAATCTCGTTGACGAGCTCTCCCTTCAACACAGGCAGACGAGCTCCTACTATTTGTCAGGACGAGCCCTTCTCTGTACCTGAAACAGACGGGCTCCTCCCTACAAATCATTGTGAGCTCTCCCGCCCGGCCACGGCGGAGACCAGGCTCCTACTATTTATCGGGACCAGGCCCTTCTGCAGTGCTACTGAAGCAGAGACGGGCTCCTCCTGAATCATTGGCCCAGGCTCTCCCCACCTTCCAGCACGAGGCCCCAGACGAGCTCCTCTCACTATCTTCCGGGACCAGAGGCCCCTCACTTTGTACTTCAAGCGGATGGGGCTCTCCTACAAAACTCATTGGCGAGTTCTTCCTTGACCTGAAGCGAGGCGAGTACACTATCTATAAGGGCGGGCCTTCGCTGTACTTTCAAGCAGACGGGCTCCTCCTTCTTATTCCTTTTAGCGAGCTCTTGAGACGCTCTCATTTCGACATGTATAATCAAGCTCTAATGCGGCTACATACAACGCAAATAGCCTTGACCAGACTCAAATAGGGCACGTGAATGAAAGGGCCCAGGTCGACACGTAGGTCGAGGCGACGAGAGACTGAGGCTGAATCGACAACAAAATTCCATGCACTTGTCCTTAACCGGGAAACCACGGCTGGTAGGATAGAGCGATCTACAAAGTTTAAGGCAATGCGGCGAATTTCTATGATCCTCGACTTCGGATAAACATGATAAGAAAGAAAGTAAATAACATAAATTCCCGAGGGGGGCAGTATCCATTAAAAGAAGGTTAATACAGGTAGTAGGCCCCAGGTCTAACAAAAAAAAAAAAAAAAAAAAAAGAAGAAAAAAGAGAAGAAAAGCATAATAAAATTAGCGGAGACGAGCCTCGGATGTCAAGTATCAGACGAAGAAGGGTGAGAAGGGGCCTCAGCATGAATACTAGGCTACGGGGATCGTTTATGCGAAAGATTCCTCTTGCCTCTCCATCGGCTTGGGAGGTCGAGTCGAAATCCGGATCGAGTGCAGGCGGCACCTGGCGAAAGCGAGCCATCCAGGAAGCCCGCGAGGCACCGGCTGGTCGAAGTAATTGCCTAATGACCTCGTCCCTCACGAATAACCATGTCGTCGCGCGGATGAAGTTCGGTCATGTCATGACACTCATCGCTTAGTTGTCTGATAAGTCACGGCTTCGGAGGACTCATGTCGGGCGGTCTCGTGATACCTTGCCCTCGAATCTCACGGCCAGGCCATTTCAAGTTGTTTCTCCATTTCGTCGAACCCGCAGGTGACCGTAGCCTTGACTCCGTTTGCGAGATCGGGTTGTGCGTCCGGGAAATGATGAGTTCCTCCCTAACCAATTGAAGCTCACTCTAGGCGGTGCGGCCCCTCACGAGCCTGACCAAATCATCTTACGAGACACGAAGTTCATCTCCAGCCTCTCGAGCTCTCCCTCGGCGGTTGTCGAGCTACTCGGGACCTCGCCTTCCCACTGCTTTCGGCCGATCACGAGGGCGGAGCCGGGGTGTGCTTCAGATCGAGCGTAAGTCTTTCTATTTCTTCGTACAAATCTTTGATCTCTGACTCGTCCGCTCAGAAGTCAAAGTAGTCACTTTCGCCTTATAAATTCGGGCGATCCTTACATGTTTCTCATTCAGTTTGGCTTTTTCGGCCAGGCCTTCAAATAGTGGCGGCACATAGAGACAAACACGAGAATTAGAGAACTCGAAAGCCTGTGAGCCGAATTTGGAGGATTAGCACAATTATAAGCTGCAGAGTGAATCCACGAAAAGACAAGGCCAAAGCCTCATCGGCCCAGAAGCAACTCCTTTGATCTCTCGATATCGAGTCGTTGAGGATGGATGAAGCGGCACCGTAGAAAGTTCGACATTGGATATGAAGAATCTTTGACTTCATCAACCTTCGATTTTGTTTTCTTTCGCCCTCGACTGGCCACCTTCCCGGAGATGGCAGCGAGTCCCGAAGGAGGCGTTCCCTATAGTTATGGCTAGCGCCTTGGTGATCGCTAGCCCTCGCTTGAGGGATTCCCCACCTCTGCGATGGGCTTGGAAGAGGGAAGCGAACAAAGAACCAGGGGAATCTCAGCCAACGGGGACGAGGACTGCTCGGGCCTTGGGATGAGGGGACTTGAAGGTGCTTCTAATCTCCGAACTTTGTTGCGGACTGGCTGATCCCTCTTGGGAGAATCTATTTTCCTCCTCTTTGCACTCCGATGTTTTCGAGATATCCCTTCCAGATGAGCTAAGATCTCCCCTCGGGTAGGAGCAGCTACAGCGGGCCCGAAAGAGAAAACTCCCAGAGTAGAGGGAGGCGAAGGCCACCGCGAAGGAAGATTTTGTGGACTTGAGGCCGGATGGCGGGGACGTCAGGCCTTAATAGCTCTGCGTGGAGCGAAGCGAGCATTCGATCAAGCGGGCGACGGCGGTATCTTCGTCGCTAAGCTGAGACGAGGCATACGGGAAAATATAAGGAACTGGAGTCGAATTATTCAACTGGGCTTTGGATGAATTAAACGAGGTAAGGATGATACTCACGAAGGTTATCAGGGGCGCTCCACGTTCTGGGTACGCCTAGGGTGTCTTCCCTGTCTAAAGAGTTGTACTCCCGAGTTAGACCTTGTAGAAAGAAATATCGAGACTTTCCATGTCCTGAGAAGAAGGAAGGTCAGGAAATCACGAAGGGAGCTCGGACGTCTAGGGAAATAAATAAGCCCCTCGCGGTAGCGAAATCGGGATTAAAAGATGCGGGTGAGCCATGCATTAGGGGCCTTAAGAGTCCCATGTCTCTAAAGACCAGCAAGCCCACTAAAATGCCCCTGACCATTAGGGGCCGGTTAAGAAGAGCGAATATGAAAATCTTGAAGAACTTGTTTGATGAAAGGGTGCGGTGAAGCGGAGGCCGTTGTAAATCGACCTCGAAAAACTTATCTGCAAATTCGAGGCGGAGGTAGCGTAGCAGTCAATCAGGACCATATCACGAACACTAGGAAGAGGCCGGTGTGGTTAAAGCAAAAATGGGCTTCAAATATGGAAGGGCTGACCTTACCGGTCCACTTTCATGGCATAATGACGACAACTTTGAAATCAGGCCCCGCCGGATATTTGATCAGATTTATTTTTCCTTTTGCCTTTACCCCGAAAGGAGGGGGCGCCGCGGGCGTCTAAGGGATTAACTGACGATCAAGCGACTAGGGACTACTGGCTAGATCGGAATAGACATCGGCGGGAGGGGCCCAGCATGGATACGCAAAGATGAAGAGCGATTGTGAGGCCCATATGCGAGACGGTATAAACGAGAAACACGGCCCTATTGGGACCCAGAATCGGGAAGAGGCGAGGAAGCCGCAAGGCGAATAAATAGAAGGTAAGAGACGGAGGAACTGGCCCGAAGAGGTCGTCAAAACAGAAGAGACAGGTGCGAAACCCAAAGGTCATTATTAATATCCAGGCTAATGGCGGCGACCCGAGTTATCCAGAATGGACACGGAAATGGCAATCGACGCGGGAACAGTGCGGCCCTTGCAGCGATCCGTGCACAAGGGTACAGACGGTGATGGGGTATAGGGTGGACCAAGTATCACTCGCCGACCCAGATAGACGATGGGGGCCGTGCCCCTGTCAGTGTCCTTCCTGCGGCCCCGACGGAGGTCCCTAGGCTCATTAGGCCCAGCATGAATTGGAAAAATAGGGAGGCCCATATTCGACGGTCAACCCCAGATCCTTGAATAACGAGAAGATAGAATATTTCACAAGATAACCTATTCGTCAATCAAGTCCTATTATAAAGGGAAGAAAAAGCAATAGAAGGCAGATTAGATGGAGGCATCCCCGATAAAGAAGGATTATCCCAAATAAACTCTCTCTTGACTAATCAGTTAACTAAATCTAAAATTTAACTATATGAGGAAACATATCCTCACAATAGGAAGGACTCTAGTCATCGTCAGCCCAGGATGAATATCCCACTTTATAAATACAAGGCTACTCCACCAGCTGAAAGGTATGCAATCTTAAGCGTCCTAAGCATTCAACTCTTTTCTCTCAAGGGCGAATGCGACTTGAGAAATTCATGACGAAGCCCTCGCGGGAAGCCCTCCTTCCTCCTTGGTTTTGCGGGGAAGTACTTCCACGGGGCGCGGGGCCCACATTGCGGCCATCCTCGGGCACACGGGCGGTCGCATCCTCGACTCCACCGCCGGCCCGGTCTTGGTCGAGCCCAGCTGACCCTCACGCTGACCCGATTCGGGTTGGCAAATCATCCCGGTATGTAATATTGTAAGACCGAGAAAAATTCCGATTTTACGAATGGGTAAAATGGTAATTCGGTAAAATCTGCGAATTTTACTAGATCTCGGATATTGAAACACACTTCACTTGGGTTGGAATCGATGCAGCAAATCTAGCTACCATGCTAAATTTGTGGTCGAGAGCGGTCGAATTTCACGTTTTTCGAGGCACCGGGTGTCGGTGCCGTAAAACGGCTCGTGAAAGACATGTGATGTGACAAAAGTCACCTACTACATGTACTCATGTGACACATGTTACATGATTAGAGAGAGGATGATATGAATAGCCTAGATTATGCAAAGTGTCAAAAATCAAGAAAAAGGGGACACATTGGGAATTAATGAAATGTTTAATGAGAATAAAAGAAAGAAGAATAGTGATCTTCTTCTCCAAAGCAGCAAAAACGGGCAGTGGGCTGGGATTTTCTGGTTTGAGAGAGAGAGCTCCTTATCTCTAGATTTCCGGCCGTTCGGACCGTCGGTTTTCGACGGAGCAAGAAGTAAAGTTGTTCTCTGCGTGAGGAGCTACGCATCAGTTTCTTGGAGTTGGTGGAGTTCCGACAACTCCAAGAGGTAGGGATCTTTTCCTACTTGTGTTATTATTTGGTTAAGAGCCATGTGAATGGTTGGGGATGTTCTGAGGCTTGGATTAACCGTGTTTTCGGTCTCAAAACATTTGAACCGAGTGGAGAAAATCCTCATTGTTGTGGCGAGTGAGCGATTCTTGACCCAAGGGTTTCACTATTCACATGAATAGTGACATGATTTTTGGTGTGATTTTTATGATGTTGAGTGATTCAAAATGAATTGCTTGTGTTTGTTAATTAGCCCATGTGAACTAATTTTGGTGTTATTGGTTGTGAATTTGCATAACATGATTTATGTGGATTAATTATGTTAGTATATACATGTTTTATATATTAGCATGAGTTTGTTGGGATTGACATCGCATCTGTTCCATATGCCTTCAGGGCACCTGGGAATATTAGGAGTGAGTGCATGACATGAAAGAAAACAAAAGCGAAAGCGTTTGTGAAGAAATTTGACCCGAAGCTTTCCGAGAAGAATTGCCTTGGAGAGTCGTCCAACATATTACTTCGGATGAGGATCATGACTGTTTCGGAGCGTTATCCAGCAATTCGCCTCAGAGGGTAGTCCAATATATTTACTGAATCTTGGTAGTAAGTTTTCGAAAACAAAAATCTTTTGTTTTGAAGACTATGATTTTACTCGCATTTGGCTTAGGCATGTGTGAGGGAGTCGGTGAGGACTCGGGGCGTAGGTTAGTCATATGAGCGTTGAGTAGGTTCATGTAATTGCTTGGATGTGATTGTTTGCCATGACATGTGCACTTAGATGGGGAGTAACCCAGGTAGGAAATTATCATTATTGGGCTTTGCTCGCGCGTAGGAGTTACCATTTCGGTACGAGGGTGTGGGAGGGCAGTCTTCGCTAGAGCGCGTTTAAAGAAAGCCCAGGATGTGGCTTTGGTATTATTTTGTATAACATGTATTAGAAATTGTACGTTTTAATATATGTTTGGTAAAGAGTAATTTATTAACTCTTGAACTATTGTATATAGTTGATGTTTTTGTAGTATTAATCTACGGGGGCCCAGTGGCCATTATTTTACTCACATGTGAACCTGATAGTGACTATAGAATTGTTGGATAAGTTTTGTACCTTGGGTAGAGCTCAGCACAAAGGGACTACGCGGGTTACTATGAGTGGTGTCGGGTTACCTGACATTCACAAGTATTCCGCGAGTTGACGGGTTGTCAACGGACACCCTGGTTTTGGGGCGTCACAAATATTATCTTTAATGGTAAATGCTATTTAATGTTGGATATTGAATCATTTTTCTATTTATTATGAAAATATAAAAGGTATGTAATATTATCTTTAACGGTAAAAATATTGAATTATCTTTAACGGTAAATGCTATTTAATGTAGGATATTGAATTATTTTTCTATTTATTGTAAAAATATAAAAGGTATGTAATATTATGTAGCCATTATACAAATTTTTGTTTTACAAATTTCTTATTTATTAAATATGAAAATACAAGAGAGGTATATAATAATTCCTTGATTATGTTAGTTATACATATTTTGTTAGTTATATATAGAATGAGATAAATGCTTTATTCCGCAAATAAGATAAAATAACAAAAAATGTATGTTGTTATATGAGTTATCCTCAATGATAGAAATATCGGAAATATCGGCCGATATTTCGGTTTTTTACCGATTTTTCGGGATATTTCCCAATATTTGACCGATATATCGGTCACTGTTCATCAAGTCATACAAACTCCATTTGACTCCATAAAATTCGCTGCTAGGGGGGTTCGAACCCTACCCAAAACTACAAGGTTCCAATCTCCCATCCACTAGGCTAAGGAAGCCTTTGTAATATATATTGCAAAATTTTAATATATTGTATTTCTAATTTATGAAAGTTTTTTTCAATAAATTTATGAATATTTTTAATCATTTATAATAACTAAATATAAATATACAAATATATAAAAATATTATAATTCTATTATAAAATTTATTATTATAATTGCAAATTTAAAAAACTATTGAATAAAATATTTTGTATAAATATATAAGTAATTTATTTCTTAATTAAATATATTTTAATAAAATAATTAAATTTTTTATAAACAAATATAAATATAGTAAGATAATGTGACGCCCTAAATCCTGGTAACCAAGTGACTACCACAACCCGCTGAACATTTCGTGGAATGCTCGTGACCCGACATTTATAAAAATTCCGTGTGTAGTCTCCTGTACGGAGCTTTACCCGATACATAACCTCCGTACATAACTCAATCCCAACATCAATCACATGAGCAAACGTCTAAATTCATAAACCAATACTCATCACAATATTATATCCAACTATATCCATTAGTTTCAAGAGTTAATAAATGACTTCCTCTATACAACATATATTAAAATTTAGAATTCTAATACATGTATACATAATGATAACCTGCCATAACCCGCTTTCTTTCTCAAAACCCTACTTAGACTTGAGTTGTCTCCCCGACGCGCCCCATGTCTTCGTAAAAATATGTTCTTATTGCAGAGCTAATGCTCAATAGTGGATTCACCCTAAATGGGCTACTTCACCTAAGTGCATATGCAATGCTCTATCGAAACAAACATTCAAGTAAACGCGTTGATCCTACCTGAATTGCCTACATGCTTAACTCACATCCCGAGTCTTCTCATCGACTTCACACTCAGCTTGCCACGCATGAGAAACATTATTTTTAAACAAATATTTGTTAATATTTGGGGACTACCCTCCGATATAAGTAGTGGACCGACTGATGTTATATTTAAAGGATCTACCCTCCGAGATGAACAACGTCGAATCTTACCATTGGATATTTTGTATGGACTACTCTCCGATATATAAGGTAATGGACCGACTTCGATATTTATTATTATTATCATCCTCCAAAACCACTCTCAAGAATCACCTCATGCACTCAATTCCTCATTGTTATAGGTGCCTTAGTGCATATGTGAATGTAATATGCCAATTCCATTGATAATTCAGAACACATGCAAATATATATAATCATGCATATATTCACACTAATTTAAATCACACAACACAGCTATGTAATTTCACATTCCATTACACCAAAAAATTGTACTCTCGGGTTAATCACGTTTATTGCAATTCGATTTGAATCTGCTCAATCAGTTAATATTTCACGTTATTTTGTGAACATTATTCCTACGAATGCTGAAACCCTGCCATCAGTTCTAATAAATAATCATCTGTCACTTTGCAACTAATTTCACGAATTACTTCCTACCATCCAATACATGATTTATTGCATAATTCAACACACACAAACGCTCTCCAAACAGCCCCTTACACTCACGGACAGCAGAATGTCTAAATTTTAACATTTTCAACCCAAGATTTGGGACCGATCAACCGCCTCGACCTCAAATCAACCAACATTATAAAACACTTAAATAAAGTAAACCCAAGTAGAGCAAACTCCCCACCACGGAGTTTGCTCAACCCCAAAACCCAAGGCTCACCCCAGTCTCACCGTAAAGCAACCTTTCCTTCGTCTCCGATGACTGACTCGCCTGATCGCCCTGTGATGAGAGAAGTCTCTCACTAAAAACTCAAAAATGGCTACTGCATCCCTTTCCCTGGTTTCTCCCACGTTTTATCCGAGATCTAGAGAATAAATTTCGGATTTTTGATCGAAATTACGATTTTACCTTTTTTCAAAAAATTGGAATTTTTTCGGGTCTTACATTCTCCCCTCCTTAAAAAGAATTTAGTCCCGAAATTCTGGACAATCACATCACTAACATGCATATGCAACGTGCACTCTACCATGCATGTAAACTCGTCATTTAATTATTAAACAATAAAACCACGTACCTTCATCCTTAAACAAGAAGGGATATGGGCCTTGAAGATCGCGGTCCTCATCTCCCACGTTTAATTCCTCCACTCCATAGTACCGCCATAAAGACTCTCATCACTCTGCCCATCTTGCGACGCAAAACCTGATCACGGCTATCCAAAATACACACTGGTCCCTCCTCGAAGGTCCCATTTGTATCGACCTCAATCTGTCCCCAATCCACCACATGAGCTGGATCTGGAGTATATTTCCGGAGCATGGAGACGTGAAATACCCGTGTGGACACCGACACGCGCCGGGCAGAACACCAACCCGCACAAGGCTCTACCCTCTCTAGTATCTCCTCGAAGGGCCCAATGAACCCTGCTTAGAACTTCTTGCTTACCAATCCACCACTCTCTCTCAAGTACACCAAGAAGACGCATCACCAACCCCAACTCTATGTATCGACGTACATCTACATACTTCCGCCGCTCTCGGAGCTGAGAAGATCGCCGTCGTATAAAGCCTCACCTCTCTCAGAGTGCCTCGACCAGATCAGGACCGCGGATGGAGATCTCTTCCACCGGTCCAAATCATAACTAGACCCATGATGGCCTCCCATAATGCCTCATATGGTTGCCATTTGTATACTCGCCTCGATAACTATCGCCAGAAGCTTAATACCACTAAGGGAAATGCTCCTATCCTTATGACTCCAGGACGCTTGGTCACAACGCGTCTTCAACACCGTATATAATTTTAAACAACGCGTAATCCTTACAACTCCTACTTTGTAAACGTTTGACCTTCCCAAGGTCACACCACACTAATCGAATGGACTGGCTAACTCAGTCCATGCCATGTATGACATCCATACACCGAGCCCCTCGCTTCACCAACGACACCCAATGCAATTTCCAGAGGTATCCAAACCCAGTCACTCCCGACTCCTATCACTCAACCTCTGTCTGTTGATAACCGCAACGGCAAGCTTAATCTCGACAACACAACCTTCACTACACTGAGCCTCACATTCAATGTACCCGGATACTCCCCGCCCTACACCCCAACTGTGATTCTCACCTTGTATCAACGACCCCCTTTGCTTGCCCCACACACTTTAATTACTCTTCATTTGTTTTAACTACGTAGTCTTCATCGGACACGAAATCTCAAAGCACAAACTTCAACCCACACTCACCAAGATGCAATGACCGTACCGCACTCCACACCCTGCCCGACGCGATGTTACCATGCACACTAACTAATAATGCCATAATCGTGACACCAAATCCCTGGGTCCACCATGAGCAGGAATCTTTAGAGATCTCTCACTCATAATCTCGACTATCGTCAACTCTCACCCTACATCCTGCAGTGGAAGAACATCTATTCCTCGGGTTTTCTTAAAGACCTTTAACTCTAAGCTCCAAATCCAAGGTCGCGGTCTGCATGACAACCTGCTAAGGTCCCACTACTAACAACCCGATGGTCGGCCAACTCATCCATGTCAAGCCCGACAACAACAAACCAATATGTTCTACCACGCCCGTCGCGCAACTCCGACCGCCCTGACTCTCGACCTGCACACTCCGCCCTCCGGCCTATTCAGGCCGCTAGGAGTGCTTGTATAGCACCTCGAAATTGAAAATCAATTCTTCACCCATACAGGGTGTGGAGAATGAACCGTATACTCTCCTCGTTTTAAGGCGACCGGGATCAAGGCTGTCCCAAAGTCCTCGATCCTGGCTTCTGGCATCCTGATCCACATGCCCAATCCCGCCCTAGTCCCAACTCGTACGTGCAGCCCCGCCTCACCTCGAACTGTAAGAAGGCTAATCCTCCCTTCTTGCTACTAACACCCAAGATCCCGCAGTGCTCGGAGCATCCGATCTCTCTATGCGAGTCGAGCTGGTTCCAACCATGAGTCCTCGGTCTCCGCAGGCGAAGTCCTATGATCCCGCCCCGACCGACAACTTCACCATTCTCGAATCTCCTCGTAATACCCGTACCAATCCCAAGAAACTACGTGACTTCGAAGATCGACATTCGGTCTCTCCCAACTCATCATACCGGCCTCAACCTTCTCCCCGGGTCGACTGACACTTCGATGCCGACACACCGCGTCCCAAAATCCCACCAAGGTGTTTCAAACTAATTACCGAACTTAGCGTACAACCGATGGTCTTCAACAACCGTAAAAAATCCTCAAGGATACTCATGCTCCCACTGATCGGAGTAGATCAAGATGTCATCCACCAAGACTACTTTAATAAACTGATCTGTATTGCTAAGGTCGAACACCCTACGCGATGAGAGGTCCATGAACTCGCGATTCGCCAGTCCTAAAGGCATCACCCAAACTCAAAGTGCCCTGGCACCCAGCGTCCCAACGCTGTCTAGGGATATCTCGTCTCCCTAACCTCAACTGATGGTAACTGCGAAGGTTCATCTTGGGAGTGGTACGACCTCTCAATCGACAAATAAATCATCAATCCTCTGGGTGACGGCAACAATCACTCGATCGTAATCCTCGCTCAACTCCGTTTGCACCAATGCACGTCATGGTTCTATCCTTCTTTCGGCAAATAAACCCGAGCTCCCCATGGTGAAGTGCTTTCGTCTAACAGTCCCCGCCTCACAGCTCGTAACTGACTCGAGTTCCCGCAACTCAACTCGTGCCATCCCCATGCGGCCATGCAGAGATAGGTGAAGCACTGTGGTGTAACTCGACATCGGGTCTACGAATTCTACGGAGGTAGTCTAGGTAGCTCATCCGGAAAAACATCCACATTTCTGCACACTACTCCAGGTGGGACGGAGTCCGGCCCTCCTCGTCCCTGTAAGGCCTCGCGAATAACCCGCTAACCCGCCCCCGACACTGACTCATATAATCGTCTGGGGAAAATTGCCATGTTTGCTCTGAAATACCACACCGTACTCACCTCGCGCGGTAGGCTAAGAACTCTACGCCACACCTGATAACGACCCTGTGTTATCGCCCAATCCATCCCTAAGGTGACATCGAACTCCTCGACATGTCCATGATCCCCTTTGTCCACTGTGAGGAGAGTCCCGAGATCTCCAACTCACAGAACCCACATATCATCCAATCCTGCCCAACCTCAGGAGAACCCACAAACATAGTCTTTAAGGTCTCTAGAGGTCTCACCCATTTCCAATCGTCATTGGCCTCACTCTCTAGCCGACACTAAATGAACAATCCGCAAAGGTCGGTGCACTCCATAGCCCCAACACCTCTCGCTCAGACGAGCCACCTGTCCGCCACCGTGATCCTCCTTCCCTGCGAATTGCCCAGATTGATGCGCCAAACCTCCTGGGAGGTTATTAGGATCTCCCGACCACCGCTACGCTAGTTCCCCAGGCGATGGCAAACGTCTAGCGACCCACACCCAACAAAGGCCCACAACAACACACTGTGGGTGGCTCGAATTAAAGGCCCCCGGGACTCTACGTCCCTCGTCCCCACTAGCCATCTACGTATTTCCAAATGGCAACAAGAATCATTTACTTATTCTCATTTCCAACTAGCAATGCACATGCCAATTACTATCAGGACTTGACAACCATGAACTCGACCCGCTCATTTCCTAAGTGGCGCTTAAATTTTTGCAACCACTCAATTCATTTATTTCAATAAACAGGTAAGCTTTCTTGTTCATTTATTCAAATCCCTAAGGTCATAGTTCCTAACCTTACATTCACAATTTTTCCTATAACACGCATTACAAGCACTATGCATATAATTTCCTACGCAACAATCACCATAAGTAATTATATGCAAACATTAATTACGATTCAAAGGGTGTAAATGTACTCGTAGACACTTTATTCATACACATAATACAAGCAACCAAGTCCTCAGATTTACGTGTAATGCAAGGCGGCAACAATTCCATTTAAAACATTTTTAGCAACAAAAATTTTTTATTTTTTGAAAATTATTTTTCGTACCTGTATCATTTGCCTTATTTTTTCAAAAAATTTTTTCGAAATTTACCGGCTCACAATGACCGTCACTAAGTCAATACAACCCTTAATGTACTCTTCAAGCTCACTTCATTTAACATAGACTAAGGTGTATTGGGTAACGCAATTCAACCATTCAAGTAGCCTTTGTTCACAAATACACAAAGGTATATTGCAATACACTTTTTAACCACCACTTATATATTGCAATACAATGCAATACCCCACCTCTGTACTCCCACTTATAGTTCTTCCCATTGCAATATAAATTCCATGCAGTAATATCAATTTTCAGCCTCCTTAAGTCTTTCTCTACAACACAAACCTTTGCCAAAAGATTGTCGTTAATATACTCAAGAACAAACCCATAGTACATTTTTTTTTTCTTTATTTCCAAAGAATGGAAACCCAAAAAATACATACCTATTTTTTTCTTTGATTTTCATACACTCAAATACTCATAAAAATTTCATTTTTCTCTCATTTCTTTAGTTTTTTTTTACACACCATAAAAAAACCTTAAAATGATTTTTTTTCATCTTCTTTCTCGCATCGGAGACACAAAAAAACGATCCAATTTTCTTTGATGCCTTCAAGACATCAAATAAACTTTAGTAAAAGTTTTATTTATTTGATTTTTTTCCACTGCACACCTATTTCCTGAACACCAAAACCTCTATCCAAAATTTCTCAACACCCTGGTTCACTCAACCAAATAAAATTTATTAAAAATTTTATTTCATTATCCTAGAAAACCCAAATAAATTATTAAAATTTATTTCTTCTTTAAAGCTCACTCACTGTAACACCCAAGATATTTTCTACACCACTGCTAACTACTAAGCACACATAAACACCTCCAACACATAAAACCATGTTATGCATATTTTTCACACAACCATGCATCAAAGAATACCTAAACACACAAGGTCCTAGTTTTGTTCCGTGCCTTCCTGGTGGTAATCATACCAAACCGAACATCAAACCACCCAAGTGGTGATGACACTCAAACCCAGCTCCCTAGGTATCAGGCACAAGCCTGAATATCGCTTCCATGACCCCCAAATCTCCGAGGGTCCGTTAATCCACCTGCCAACCCGCTGAAATAGATCGTGAATGTTTCGTGGACCCGACATTTCTCACTAAAATCGCAGAATCTCCTGAACGGGGAGCTCTACCCGGATACACAATCGCAGACACCTGCCCAACATCAACACATGAGTAAAACCGCCTCGTCCCATAAACCATAATACTCATCACAATATTTATATCCAACTATATCCAATAGTTCGTGAGTTAATAAATGACTTTATACAACATATATTAAAAATTTGTAATCTTAATACATGCGGCGTATTATTAATGATAACCAAACCCTGGCCTTTAGGGACGAGTCGGCCTCTCGTACGCCCCCGACTAAAAATATGTTTCACAGTAGCTATCAAATGCTCAAAAGAGTGGATTCACCCTAAATGGGCTACTTCACCTAAGTGCATATGTAATGCCTTAATGAAAAACAAACATTCAAGTAAATGTGTGATCCTACTTGAATGTCTACATGCTTAACTCCTATATCCTCGAAGTCCTTCATCGACTCACCACACACTTTGCCTAAGCCACGTATGAGAAACATGATTTTAACAAAGATATTATTTGTTGATATTTAGATCATCCTCCCAGATATAAATGTAATCGACCGATGTTATATTTACTGGATCACTCTCGAGATATATCAATCGGGCCGACCGACGACGATACTGTACGGACTACCCTCCTATATAAGCAATGGACCGACCGATATTTATTATTATTAGTCAACCCTCCAAAACCACTCTAAGAATCACCTTTCATGCACTTCACTCCTATCGTTTATAGTGGTGCTCCAAATAAGATAATGAATTCCATTTACGCGCAATTCCATTACAATTCTATAACACATGCAAATATATATAATCATGCATATATTCATTATTAATTTAAATCACACAAACATGTTATGTAATTTCACATTCCATTACACCAAAAAATTAGCTCACGCTTGACCATCAAACACGAGCAATTTGATTTGAATTATTCAACACACATTTTCAATGTGTAAATATTTTGTGAATCCTATTCTATGAATGCTGAAACCTCAAGCCATCAAGGTTCTCGACAAATCACAATCATCTGCTCACTTTGTGAACTGACTTCACCGGCCATTTCCGGCCTCATACAAACCACAACATGACGGCTGCATAAATCAACACACAAACTGCCCAAACAAATTTCTCACACCAGCCACTGATTATAAAACGGGTCTGGTGCTTCTTAAGACGTGTCCCAAGATTTAATCTATCAAACGCCCCCACTTACTCAATCAACCTAAACATTATAAAAACACTTAAATAAAGTCAGAAACCCAAGAGATAAATCCCCACCATCATGAGTTTGTCGAAAAACCCTGAAAAACCGAGCCCACTTTCGTAGGTCCCACCGTGTATGTACCTTTCCTCTGTCTCGAAGAATTTCAACTGGGCTTCTGACGTCTCAGATTTTAGAGAGAAGTCTCTCTCTCCTCACTAAAAAACTCAAAAATGCTAACAACCTTTCCTGCCTCCTTATCGTTTTGGTTCTTTTAAGAGGACACAATTATTCCTCTTTTGCCTTTCCGTTTAATCAAATTTAATAATGCCCCATTTTGCTCTTTAGTCAGATTTTCTATACCTGACACTATTCCTACTGCCCATTTATCATCTTCTACTTTATGTCAATGTATAAGAATGAAAGATACGTTATATGCGATTTTTCACATCAACATCGCTTTACTCAAGAACCGAACGATACGCTCCTCGAAAAACGCTGCAAATTATAACGCTCAGAATCTGATGAAATTGACGCGGTTAGCTATATTCTCGTGAGACCATTCCAACAAACCCGTTGTCATCCGAGATCTTAGAGTAGCAAATTTTTGATTTTTAACTCAAATTAACATTTTACCATTTTTCCAAAAATTGGAATTTTCAGTCTTACAGAGAATAAAAAATCAAATCTAATTGATATTATCATTCTTATAAAGTTTTTAAAATAATTTGATAAGTAACTTAAATATTATGACTTTAATTTTAAAGCCAATTTTACCACCGATATTTATAAAATATCCACCATATATTCTTGATATATCTCATATATGTAAAATTCAAGCACTCATGATATCCGGCCAAAACCATATTTTCATCCTCAATATCCCTCATTACTCCACCATATGTCATATTTTTATCTCATTATAAATAAAAATTATATAAAAGACAATATTACTAAAAAAAAAATTTCCAACATTTTCGATAATAATAAAGAAAATGATGTCAATTGCCATATATGAATTATTTTTGTAAGGTTTTTTTTTTTAAAATAAGCTTAGATAAAAGAAATTGTCTTTGTTGAGAAGCACTTTTTTCATTTAACATATTTCATAAGTAAATGGTAACGTGTAATTACTTTTGGAGGAATTCATTATTTGAAGAACTGTTTTTGCTTTACTTTTTTAATCACCATATTCTTGAAACGAAATATGGCAGAATAAGAATAAAAAGAATAAAGCAAAAGCTCGATTCAAAAAAATGAATAAAGCAAAAGTTACAGCAAAGATGAAACATAATGTAAATAAAGAACCGATAACAATCATTAACTATTTCATTGTATCATTGTTCAACATGTTTGACCATCGCTTACTGCACTAAAGGGATTGATGAACATCAAACAACTTTGATGATTCTATCATTCTGGCTAGTAAGAAGATTATTAAATCTAACTCCAATTTGAATGGACAAAGAACATATGGAAAAATCTAGTCAGTTTCTGCCTGAAGCACCTCGCCAAATGAGGCTCGAAGACACCTTTGTAAATACTCTCAAAGTCGAAGATGAGGTTGTGGTTGTTGGTCTTGAACCTTCAGCATAAGGTGTGGCATATCCAACATATATTCTCTATCATTCTAGGATTTTGTGCTCGATGTGCAACTTTTCAAATGATGCAGTTTCTCACTTGATATAGCAGGTTCACAATGTGATGCCCCAATCCCAAGGGTCCCGTTCACAACCCGTAAACCAGTGGAATTCCTGTGGATTTCGGGTGACCCGATACCATACTGTTGTGTCCTATTTATTGGGATCCATATTTTCACAAAAAATCGGGCAAGGTCTCCTTTGTTCGGGGAGCTCTACCCAACATACAACCTGTATAACATTATAACCATAACCCATCCAAGATCTCCATAGAAATAGTAATGACCACATAGGGTCCATCTGTCCATATTTCCAATATACAACTATATCACAATAGTCCATAAGAGTTTATTACAACACTCTTATACAAAACATATATTAAAACTAGTTTGTTCTAATATAGTTTACAAAAATATTTATCAAAGCCACATCCTGGCATCCTTCAAAATCAAGGTCTCGAGTGAGCTGCTGGCTTCACACACTCCTGTGTTCAAAGGGAGTCTCACCATCAAGTGAGAAATGCTCAATAGAGAATACCTCCATGCGGCTATCCCAAATTTTTGCAGACACATGCAATGGCACACCACACATCTGGCAAAAACACGCCAGATTCTACTCAAATGTCTACATGTCATGGATGAGTAATGCCATCACCCTGATCCATGTCCCGAAGTCCATCAATTTCACACGATACGCTGCCGCGAAAAACCAAACCGTAATTATGTTCCATCAATGGCCTTTTTTTTTTCAAAACAAAATCTTTTTGTTTTCTAAATCAAAATCCATCGATCTGCCCCGATATCAACTCTCGTTTCAAGTTCCTGTGTTTATGCATTTTCAGCTACTTCGATTTGGTTTACAATCGTGAGGATGCCGCGTTCTTCATACTTTTAACTGCTTTCACCACACCGGATCATGTCTAACCTCAACACGTCTTTCACCCTCGTGGATCTACCCTTAACTTATGCCTAACACACATATTTTTCGTTTTCAAAACCGTGCGACTCAATTTAGACGTTGTCCCATGTTATCGAGCCCACCATCGAACACCAAACACGGCAGTCACATCTCCCTACCATGCACTTCACACCCATGTCATGTGATGTCCTAGTGCATAATGCAATGCAATCATGCTACTGTCATTCATACCATGCTACATATATGATGAGGCGCTATATATGCATGCCTACTTCATGCATAATTACTCTCCATGCATCATTTGACATTTATAACAAAAGCATACAAATTCCAAATATAATTACAATAATCTATGCCATCATATCAATATATTGATACATTGACATCATAAGTCACTACTACTCGAAAGAATCATCAATCTTGAAATAATTTGCAGACAAGACATGTCCATAACTAGCTTCACAATACTATAATGATCTGTCTATACAAGCACATCACAAGTTAAAAACCATTAGAATACATAATTGACTTCCATTAATAATTTCAAATCCAAGTATATCACCTAATTCAAAACAATGATATACTGCAATCATATACCCACTCAGGTGTAATCTAGACACAAATTATTAAACATCCTAAGTTGTAGCAATCTTGGAAAACGGACCATAACTTGAGTTATAGAGGTTCGATTTGGGTTATTCAAAAGCCTAACATCAAGTTCTCAGATAGAGCTACAAGTTCCTTGGAGGGTGCTAGTTCAAATTCTCACTTTTTCCCAACTGAAAATAAATTCCAAAAACCTGGACAGTAGGTTCGGCCAAAACAAGACAGCTTGGGGCAGTCTCGAAAAATAGACCATAATTTGAGTTATAAAGGTTCGATTTGGGTGATTCAAAAGCCTAATATCAATTTATTAGATAGGGCTACAATTTCCTTGAAGGATACTAGTCCAAATTATCCCTTTTTCTAACCGAAAATCAGCCCCAAAAATTGGACACCATATAGGGTCAAAACAAGGCACTATTCCCATAACCCATTAATTTGCCAAATAGCCCCTTAGGGCAAAAAAGGCCAAACAGCCCCTTAGGGCATTAAAACTCAACCAAATAGCCCCTAGAATGGAAAAGAAACCAAAGTAGGAAGAATCCCTACCTCTTGGAGTGTGAGCAACACCCTGAGGAAGTTCCACAAACACTTCTTGAACTTGAAGCTTTCGACTTCACGAACCTCCTACTTGCGAGAGCAGGCGAGCTAGGAGTTTCCGGTATCACGTGTGGCCGGAGTCATAAGTACTCCAACTTTAAGTCTTGGCGAGCAAAGGAACGATCACTTAGAGCTCAGTAGATCTTAAAGAGAAGGTAGAGCTCCCCATCTGGAATCTCTCTGCCAGCCGTTCCTCTACATTTTCTCTTTTTCTCCACCTCTCCTTTTTGTTTTTGTTTTAACTTATTTTAAGTTAAATGTGTGGCCCTCATGGAGCCATGTTTCGCCCGATTCTCGCTCGGATTCGTTCCTATCCCAAAACAATTCATTTTTGTCTCGGTTCAAGTTCAATTTATTTTAAAAGAACTTGATAGGGTCAAAAAAAATGTTCATAAGCCCACTTGCCAAGCCTGAGTGGCGCTCCCCATGCACGGTCGGGCCCACGGCACCGGCCAACGAAGGCCTAGTAGGCCCAAGGCGATCTTGAGAGTAATTCGGAGGGCCATCACACTGTGATGGATTGAATGCTTGATAAAAAATTAGGATAATCCCCTATAACCTATTATCCAGCAAATCTAACTAAATCTTACCAGCTAGGAAAGTAAGATAATTCACGATATTACAGCTCATCAAACGGGATCCCACCAATAAGGGAGAGAAATAATTTGAAACAAAACTGCACTTTCTATATCCATAATCAAATCCGATATCAAGAAAATATCCCATCAAATGGGAAAGAATCCTAATCACCATCCAATTGGTAAAACATCTACTATAAATACAAGGCCACCCCATCGGTGAAGATGCATAACACATTAAGCCCTCTAAGCCGGTCCATCTTTTCTCAGGGGAAAGAATGACTTGAGCATCGCGGCCACGGGCGAAATCTCGCCCGACCCTTGCTTTCTTGTTTTGGAGGGTGCCACGTCCCGAGCTGCGTACAGCCAACACAGCAATCCTGCCGGCCCGACGTCAGGGAGCACGGACCCGGTCCTGGTCCAAGTCAGGCCCAGCTGACCTAATATGCTCCGGCCAGTCCGGTTGAAAAAAAGCATCATCGGTGTGTGATGCGTAGGAGCGATAGTTCCTTGATAAATAAAGCCCGATTTCCCGATTGCGATAGTATCGGCTTGAACCTGGCGGGAGCAACACCAATCGCCCGGGATCACGAGGATCCCGCCGGTGGCGCGGACGAACCACACAGTGCGTTAGAAGGCTGTCTGACGAGCCACGAGCGAGGTGGAGGCGCTCGCCTCACGACTATAAGCTTTGATAGGAGAGTTAGAGGCAACTCACGGCCGAGATACAGCACCCACGGGGAGACCACGACAAACACGGGGAAGGTCCATGACTTTCCTCCTCATGAAGGGCAACACAATCTCGAGCATTCCAGGAGTGCTGAAGCGAGAGCGGAGTCTGGCCAGGGCTAGGGGGCCTGGACCACGATTGGCCTGGAGGGAGAGTAGCGAACAACACTTGGAGGGCATGTCGGGGAATGAAGAACTCGCCACCCTTAACGAGGAGGCGAGCAATCATGGGGCTTGAGAGGTTGAGCCTTCGGCCGAGGCTCCCGATCGTGTAAAGGAAGTGGTCAGAGGATGCGCTCTTGACCGTATGGACACTTTAGTGCAATAGTGAGTCACCCTTCACGGTAGGGTGCTTCACTTCCCTCTTCCGTGAGGTCGAGGATGCCCTGTGAAGTGGAAACATTCGATAGTGTCGAAGTCCGGTCGATCATCTCAACACCACAAAAACGGAAATGGGCGCATAGGTGTCGAATCACGGGTGCGATCGCGAGAGCTTTCTATCACATTAAAGGCGAAGCCTTGATGCAGTTTAATAGGTTTCCGTAGTCATCAATCTCCCTCATGGAGGTTGTCCATTGCGTTCGTCTCTCACTTCATTGGGGCGGGACGTATAGAAAGCCAAAGTTATCATCTGGCGACCATCAAGCGAGCTCGCGGGAAGCCGGGTCTTATGTCAGTTGATCTTAGGGTCTACGAGAGGGTAGATATACCCGACGAAGTTCGCGATCTTGCATTCATTCTTTGGATTAGGGATTCGGTCAGACTTGATGTTTCCATCTCAAAAATCCCCAAGCGAAGCCGGTGAGGGTGCTGCCAAGCGAAAAGTACATTAACGGTGAAGAAGCCCTCATATCGAAAGGGGCTCCTCGCCCCGTAAAGAAAAAGCGGGACCCAGCCGACGGCGGGACGGAGCCCCCAGACAAAGCGGCCAGGGAAAGGTCTGCAGAAGATGGAGAGCGGTCCGAAAGGTGCTTCAGGAACCTCCCCAGATCGTGGGCTGCGGCTAGAAGGCGGCGGCGTTATTAGCCTCGTTGTTTTACCCCCTTGCGGCAGGTATCCCGGGTCTGCGCGAAGTACGAAGCGAGCAGTTCCTGAGGTGGCCCGGCTTCGAATGAAGTCGGACCAGCCGTAGAGACAACACCGGATATTGCGAGGTTCAGCGGGGATTACGGGTGCGCACGGATATTGCATACGGCTTAAGAAGAAATAGGATGTCTTTAATGGCGGGTATCTCAGGCGATTCATAGCCTTTGAAAATCAGCCTCGGGAATCGGGCTTAGAACTGACTCGGCTCGTGACCACCACCACCTCGTGAGACAAGTGACTCGGCGCAGCGGCGCTTTGGAATCACGTGATATCGGGAGGATTTGCAAGGGGAGAATCCCGGCTCAGCCCGGGGAAGGCCCATCTGCGTAGCATGGTCGATGAGATAGCGGAAATGCAGCGATGTCGAGCTACCTCGGCTCGACACATCCATAACTTTCTCATTTCGGACACGGAGGGATGCGGCGCCCGTGGCGACCCTTGGTAGTGGTGGTTGTAGCCCGACAAAACGGTCCATCGGGTCCTGGTTGACAACGGAAGTTCGGCTGAGATCATCTTCGCCTCGACCTTCGATAAGATGGACATTGGAAGGGAGAGAATGGAACGTCGGCGCTGCATCTGCGAGGATTCTCAGGAGAAAGGTATTACCCTTGGGCTCGATACAACTAGTACTACTTGGGAATCCCCATGCCGAGGCGGCCGACGGCCGATAAGATTCCTCAATGTAGACGCCCCATGCGCATAATATGTTGTTAGGCGGACCTTCTCTTGTGATAAAGCCCGTTTCCCTCCACTTACCCACGTGATGATCAAGTTTCCTCACGAGTAAGCGGAATAGGAATGGTTCGAGGAGACCAGCAATTGGCCGGGAATGCTACTCGGCATCCATGAGCAAGACCGATTCGGCGTAACATGTCCCTAGATGAGCTCGAAATGCGCGACGAAGTATTCACCCGACCTGAGCCCTCAGAAGAGCTGGAACCTGTACCATTGGATGACGACCTTGAACACCTTGCCTACATCGGCTCCCAGCTAGCAGAAGATCTCAAAGACCCTCTCACCCAATTTTTGAGACAGAACAAAGATGTCTTCGCGTGGAAGCAGGCAGACATGGGAGGAATTGACCCTATAGTAATTACCAGTAAATTTTGAGCGTCGGTCGAGTCTTTGAGCCGATTAAAACAAAAGAGGAGGAACCCGCGCTGACGGTAGCGATCAAAGGAGAGTCAGCAGAAACTCACTCTAAGCGGGAGCGATGAGAGGTGGAATATCCGAATGGACCTTGACGTCGTTGCTCGTCAAAAGCCCAGTGGCAGAGTGGCGACTCTACATCGACTTCATTGACATTAACGGGCGTGCCCGGGGACCAGTTTCCGCTGCGCGAATCGACCTCATCGTAGATGCCCGCTGGCAGCCATGAACTCCTCGGTTTATGGATGCCTTCCTCGGCTACAATCGGATCGGCATGGACTGGAATGACGAAAGACCTCGGTCGTCACGAGGCGGGGAACTATTGTTATCGTGTGATGCCTTTTGGACTCGAAGCGCGGGAGTTACCTCTGGTTTGGTGAGCAGATGTTCGAAGCGGATAGGAGCGACCATGGGGTATACATAGATGACACGGCGGCAAATCCACCCTTTGGGGCTCCACGCCAGCTCATGCGTAGAGGCGTTCCGAGATCACGAGGAAGTACTGACATGAAGCTGAATCCATCGAGTGCGCGCCCGAGTGTCGGTGGAAAATTCCTAGGTTTCATGGTCGACCAGAGGTGAGGCAAATCCAGACAAAATAAAGGTTGTGCTCAACATGGCGTGACCCTCAGGCATAAAGGAGGTCAAGCGTCGGCAGGGAAGGATTCTTTGCTAAGGTGATTAGTATCAGGGGCTAGTGATAAATGTCGGCCTTCTTCCCGAGTTACGAAAAAAGGCCTTTGATGGGATCTGAAGTGCGAGAAGAGCGTTCTCGGCATTGAAAGCATGCGGGTTCCCGCCCCAGCGTACGGTAAGCCCGAGTCGGGGAGCTCCTCACTATGCAGCGGTGCTCAGAGGCTTTCTCGCCCGGTGTCCTCGTCGGAGACAAAGACCCGAATCACAACACCGGTTTACTATTGCGGTCATGCCACGGGGAGCGGAAGGGAGGTACCCCCGGGATGGAGAATTAATCTTGGCCTTAGTAGCAGCAGCTCGGGCTCACTTGTGCTGACTCGTACCATAGAAGTTACAACCGGAATATCGGAGTGAAGCAAGTCTTTACACAAACCGAGACCTGGGAAGGGTGGTAAGTGGGCCATAGAGTTGGCAAGTTCGACATCAAATATAAGCGAAAACCTGATAAAGAGGCGGAGTCTTAGCATGTTCGTCACTGGAATTCACCTCGTGAGCTAAAGAACACCCAACCTGCGTGACCTATCAATGCAGGAAGCTTTTACGTAGACGGGGCCCTGACGCCTGAAGCGGAGGCGGGTTAATCGACCTCCCTAGAGGGGAATAGACATTGAGTATGCGCTCGGGTTATTTCCAAGCCTCAACAATGGCGAATATGAGAAGTAGTCATAAGCCGGGCTTCGATCTCGCCCATTCATTTAGAAATTGACCGACGAGGGTGCGGCGACTCTCGGTGGTAGTAAGGCTCAAATAGAGACACTACGGTAGCGGAAGAATGATCCTATACCTCGAGTCACGAGATTTGTTAGAAAAAGTTCGATCTTAGTCAATTCGAACATATCTACAGAGCGGAGAACTCCCAGGAGTCGATGCCTTGGCGAAACTAGCGGCTTGACCTCACGGGAATACCTCGGCGGTCGACACACATCGCGAGATACCTTGCGAGAGCCTTATAGATCTCTATGACGTGGAAGTGGCTGAATCGGGTCGGCGGGATTGGATGGATCCCGTTTGGGATTACACATAATAGACGGACGTCAGGCGACCGAAAGCGGCTAAAATCGGGACCCAGGTCGACGGGGTTCACTAATCATAAGGAAGCTTGTATAGCGAGGTTTCTTCCTGTCCTTAAGTGCATCGCGGGGAAAGAGATGCGAATACGTGCTAAGGGGAGTACACGAAGGTATATGTGGAAATCATATTGGAGCTCGGGCATAAGTGGGAAGGTCTTAAGACAGGGATACTACTGGCCCACAATACTTAGAGGCGCGGCCAGGCCTAGTCGGGAGATGTAAGATCTGCCGTGAGCATGCGAGATTTCCACGCCTCCCCGCCAGGCCCACGACATGATTCTGAGCCCTTGGCCACTTCCAGCCGGTGGGGTTTGGACATGACGGGACTCTCTTGCCCCTTGGGAAGGGCGATAAATTCATCATCGTCAGCGATAGATTACTTCACCAAGTGGCGTAGAGACAACACAGCCACAATCCACGAGCGAAGATACGCAATTTTTGTGTAGCGAGCCATCATATGCGGTTTTGTATCCCGAGAGCCACGGTATCGAATGATGGAAAAGCAATTTGACAAGCGCGAGTTCGAGGGTTTTTGTCTTAGAGCTCGGAATTAAATTATTACTCGTCCCGACATCCGCGGTCTAATGGTGGGGCCGAAGTCACCATCGAGCCCTTAAGGCCGCGTGAAGACGAGGTGGAAGATCTTGAGGCGAATGGGTAGAATTCCTCCAGGGTGCTATGGGCGCTCTGGGCTGCAGCGAGAAGTCGACAACGAAACCCCATTCGCCACAGCCTTTGGCCTTTGAAGCGATAGCCCCCATTAGGTCGGGTTAAAGTCCCCCGAGGATCGAGTTGGCGGCAGGTAGAACCTGATGATGGGGCTCCGTCTAAATGCGGACCTCTGGATGAAGCGTGAAGCCGGGTTCACAAGGCGCACGGAGGATTGCAGAAGAAGGCGGTAATGTAACCAAAGGTCGAACCTAGAGACTCGTGCCGGGTGACCTAGTCTTGAAGCTCACACTTGACAAGGGAAGAATCCGGCGCATGGAAAACTAGGCCCCGGCCCCGGGAAGGCTACATCATATCCGGCGTCATCGGTAGAGGCGATTCTGAATCAGACGGAGGGGAAAAGTGCACATCATGCTTGGAATGCGGAACACCTTAAACGTTTTTATCAGTAGACCTCGGTTTGTAATCTTAAATGAAATTTTCAGATGACGATTTGAGCATTTACTGGTTATTTTGTTAGACGTCTCAAACAACTCAGACATATAATGCTCAGAAAAATTACATGCAACAGAATGAGAAAGTTCATAGTCATAAAAGATTTCTTTTATTTCCAATGAGATTACATTCATTCTAATCAGTGGTATGTATCCACCACATCATGGAGATACATAGTACAAGCAGTTCCCTCAAAAAAAAAAAAAACCTCAGGAAGAAAAGAGGAAAGGAAAATGAGATGAAAATAAGTGGAAGAATGGCATAAAGGTGGAAAAGAGGAGAAGAAGAAAAGGGATGGAAAGAGTTTGTGCGAAAGGAAAGAAGAAAAAGGTAGGAAGAGAGAATGAAAGAGAAGGAGAAAGAGAAGAAAGGAGAGGAAGAGAAAGAAGAATAGAAAATTGAGAAAGCGGCCTGAAATGTACCGCCCTCTGCGAGACATTCCACAGCACGGTAGGGACACATGACTCCCGCTAAAAGGGAGACTAGGGAAAAACACAACTCCTGGCTTGAGAAGTCCAAACAAAACTAAGCCGAGTCTTGGTGGATCCTACTTGAAGGCTTGATCCAACCGACTCTTCATCTCGCCGCAGATCACCGATTCGCACGGAAACGACGAGAATATCAAAGTATAAACTCCATAGCGATGAAGCGCCATTTATAAGAAGGCCCAGCCTTTCGGAGGAAATTCATGCGATCGTTTCAAATTCTCCATAAATCGGCATTAAAGAAGACACTCCGCGTCTTTCGAAAATTGAAGTCAGCGCGCGCCCTGGCGACTCACTTTAGCGAGCTCGACTATACGCACGAGGCCACGCGGCCTAGGGTCGGATAAATTTCGGTATATCGCGAAACGAGACGCCAGCGCCGGGCCCGTAGCTCACTTTGTGAGCTCGACTACTGCACGGGCCCGCCTTGACCTAGAGTCGGATCGGCTCATTTATGCCCAGCGAGGCCTCGGCGCCGGAGCCCGGTGCTCACTTTGGCAGGCTTGACTTCTCTGCCGCAGACCCACGCGACTGGGAGTCGGATCGATTCGGTATATCGCGAGATAAGGCCTCGGTGCCGGAACTGTAGCTCACTTTGGCCAGGCTCGACTACTCTGCCCACCGGGCCATGCGGCTAGGGTCGGATCATTTCCGGGCTGTATCGTCGATAAGGCCTCGGCGGCTCGGGCCCGGTGGCTCGGCTGGCCAATTTCGGTACTACGGGCCGTGCGGCTGGGAGTCGGATCATTTCCCGGTATGTCGTGACAAGGCCTTAGGCGCCGGGCCGATGGCTCACTTTGGCCCAGGCTAGGCTACTCTGCCACGAGACCCGCATGACCTAGGGTCGGATCATTTCGGGCTATATCGCGATAAGGCCTCGGCGCCCGAGCCCGGTAGCTCACTTTGACGGGCTCGGCTACTCACGCACGGCCCCAGGGGTCGGGATCATTTCCGGGCTATATCGCGACAAGGCCTCGGCGCCGGGCCCGGTGGCTCACTTTGAGCGAGGCTCGACTGCTGCGCCTGAAGCCACGCGAGCTGGGAGTTAGATCGTTTCGGGCTATGCTCCTTGACAAGGCCTCGGCGCCCGGGCTGGTAGCTCACTTTGTCGAGGCCTCGACTTCTGCGCACCGTCATGCGGCTAGAGTTGGAATTAGCTCGGGTTATATACGCCAGCAAGGCCTCAGCGCCGGGAGCCCGGCGCTCACTTTGGCGAGCTGTGCCATGCACGCGGCCACGCGTAGCCTAGGAGTCGAGATCAGCTCGAGCTCTCTCCTTGACAAGGCCTGTGCGCCGGAGCCCGGTGGCTCCTACTTTGACAGGCTCGACTACTGCCTGAGCCCGGCCTAGAGTCGGATCGGCTCGGTATATCATGAAACAATTTCCCGGCGCCGGAGCCCGATGCTTCCTTTGGCGAGCTCGACTACTCTGCATAGGCCCCACGCGGCCTAGAGTCGGATCATTTCGGTATATCGCCCGACAAGGCCTCGGCGCCGGGCCCGATAGCTCACTTTGGCGAGGCTCGACTACTGCGCACGGCCACGCGGCCCCGGTGGATCCCGGCTCGGGGCTATATCACCATGAGGCCTCGGGCCGGAGCCCGGCGGCTCACTTTGGCCGGGTTCGACTACTGCGCACGGTCATGCGACCTAAGAGTCCATATCATTTCGGGTATATCGCGAAAGCCAGGCCTGTTGTGGGAGCCGTGGCTCACTTTGGCCGAGTTGACTACTGCGCACAGGGCCGTACGTCCCAGAGTCATATCGGCTCGAGCTATTCGACCCATGAGGCCTCGGCGCCGGGGCCCGGCCGGCTCGGTTTGACGACCTCGGCTACTACACTCGGGCCGTAGTAACTTTAAAAAAGTCTATTGCGAGGCGAAGCGGCCAGCGAAGCCTCGGCGGCCCGAGTTTGAAGAGCTGCCCGACTCTATCTCGTCAAGCATCGAGCTCGGACACTTTCGAGTTAGGCCATGCGGCCCGAAGTGATCACGGATCATGTGAAGAGCAGCGGAGTGCACAAGTAAAGACGAAAGTGATGAAATAAAAAATGAATATTTATTAAGAAAAATGCTACATATGTCTATACGCAGAAGATTATAAATCAAACGAAGGGGAGTGGGCCTTAGTAGGGGTATCACGGTTCTCGGAGATGGTCTGCTTCGGAGAAGACTCCTGCCTCCCTGCGTCGGTAGGAGGTCGAGAGTTGAAATCGAGCCGGGATAAGCTGCTAGCGTATGGCGAGAAAGCGAAGCCACCTGAAGCCCGAGTGCGGCTTGGTCCCTCGATCTTCCTATAACTTTTGTCCGTGAGCTGACCAAAGTTATTTGCGATAAAGTTCCCCGCGCAATCCCGACACACCTCGGTCAGCGTTAGGCGAGTTTGTGCTTTCAAAGCCTCACGGCCCAGGCCCGAGTCAACGACCTTTGTCTTATTCTTTGCCAATTCATCATTGGCCTGCGTGGCTCCTCTTTAGACTCCGCGGCTCGCCCAGGGATGTAAGCTCGTCACCCAACCGCTCCCGAAGCTCATATTGGGCAGACTACAGCCCGTCCCTGGCCTCTGTCAAGTCATTCTACGCAACCCGTAGCTCGTCCCGAACCTCCTGAAGCTCTCCTTCGGCCGCTGTCAAGCTGTTTCGGATTTCATCTTCTTTACCTTCGGCCCGAGCACGGGCCGACATGGTGTGCTTCAAATCAGATTTGAGCCTCTCTGCCTCCTCGGTCATAATACATTGCACCGGATCGCGTCGGTCGGTCGAATGTAAGGAAGCCACCCTTCAAATGGTAGCCACACACTTACATCAACGTAAAATCGATTATGACACAAGGTCAACACTCAACTTAGAATGAAATCGGATCTGACGAATGTGAGACTTACGGGCGACCTTGGAGGGATAGAGCGAAAAGCCTCATCAGCAGGCGTGCGCGACCCTGCGAGGTTAGAATCCTTAAGAATGGACGAGGCCTTGCTCCAGTACTTAAGTTCGACGTCGAGAAGCAAGAGTCGCCATCCCACTTCGGGTTTCGAGTCCTTCTTCTTGATTCTTCGCCTTCGAAGAAAAGTGGCTAACACTCTTGCGACGGATTCAGACCATTAATGGGCATGATCGTGACCCAGTGCTCGACACCCAGGGACCTTTGCGCCCCGCGACGGACTGGGGCAGTGCAAACTCAAGTTTGGGAACCTCGGCGGGAGCGACCGGGCGCTGCTCCGGCTTTCGGACGAGGTAGACGAAGAAGAGGAAGGCATACCCAATTTGGAACCTTGGCTTGGCCGGCGTCTGTCTCAGCGGAGCCCAAGGTTTTCCGTTTCATACTCTGGGGCTTCCGAGACAGCGTCTCCAACTGAGCCAGAAGCTCTCCCTTGGTGGGTTTAGCAGCGGAAGGCCCAATGGGAGAGACTCTCATAGAGGAAGGGTGCGAGGCCTTAGCGGCGAGAGCGGCCGGACCTCGGGCTCTCGAAGGGGCCCGGGAGATATCCGACTTGATCGACTCGCGTAAGGACGAGGACACTCGGTAACGCCCGGTAGCCCCATGACGTTATCTTGACGAGATCGATTCGAGGCACACGGGGAGGCATGTGAGCCGGTGCGAGAATCGAAATGCCTAATGACCTCACACAAGTTATACAACGAGGCAAACACTCACGTAGATTCTCGAGGGGTGGTCGAGCCCGAGGAGGCTTAAGTGTCGTCCTTGTCCCGAGAAGGGTCATATTCCCAGTTACAACCACTAACAAAGAAGTAGCGTCCCTTCCAAAGCTTGTGGGAAGAGGGAAGATAAAAAATCACCAGAGGAGCGCTAGAACGCCTGGAAAAATAGAGGTAGCCCTCGCCGGTCTCCCTTGGGCTAAAAAGATAAAGGAGCAAAGCTACACTGGGAACATCGAGCCCCCTGTCCCTAAAGAAAACCAATAGACCAACCAAAATACCGCAACCATTGGGCGCGAGTTCAGAATGACAGACATTGAAGTGCTTTGCAAAACCCCTTTTATGAAGGGATGCAGAGGAAAGCGAAGACCATTATCGAAGGCCAATTCAAAGAAGCACACCATCTTAGGCACAAAAACCACATAGAGGGTCAAAACGTCAGGGGACCACACTAGAATGCCAAAGGGAGGCCGGTAACATCTGGCAAAGGTGGCCCCATATGAGGGACCGACCTTGCTAGGCTCCACAGTTAAAGCATGCTGAACGGCGGATCTTAGGTGTCGATCCCCGGGGTATTTGTCAGGTCTACTTTTCCACCCCACCCTTGTCGAGGAAGAGGCACCCACCAGGGGCATCGAGTTTAACCCAGGCGAGCGATTGGAGCGTGACAGTCATGAGAATCGGCAATGGCCCAGAAAGAGTCCATACTAATACCTTGAAGAAGAATGACCGGACCGTGATGCAAATAAAAAAGAAACTTGGTCACCCTAACCCTAACGCCTCGTCGTACCAGTCGAAAAGAAACCAATGAGATAAAGACGCAGCAGTCCTAGGAATAAAACGGAATAAGCTATCTCAGGAAAAACGCCAGAAAAAGACTCTACACAAAAAGGTCAGATGGAGAACTAAGGGAAAATGAAGTACGAATTCGCTAAGAGCAAAGAAGAGGTTGCAGGATCAGGGGCACAAGATGGGAAGTGCAACGAAAACGGAAGGAAATTGAGGCCGGGGAGAATAGGTGAGAAAACCAAAGAGTCATCATTATCACGAGACGTATGACGGCGATCAATCCTTAACTAATCGGCCGAGCGAGACCATTAAATTGCAATCGGTACACAAGAAGAGTTCTGACCCTTGCCTTACGCATACATTACCGCGGTGAGCGACCCGATAGGGTTCGTAAACTGCGAAACCCGCTCGCCCAGCCCGAAAAGTGGCGCTCCCCATGCCACCAGTCGAGGCCCACGGCACCGGCCAACGAAGGCCCGATGCACGCGACCCCGAAGGCCGATCTTGAGTAATTCGGAGGGCAGTATCACGCCCGTCAAGTTGAATCTAACCCGATAAGAAAAGTAGGATAATCCTATAACCTATTATCCGGCCAAATACAACTAAATCTTACCGGTAGGAAAGTAATATAATTAGCGATATTACGGCTCATCAAAGCGGGATCCCGCAGTAAGGGAGAGAAATAATTCCAAACAAAGCGCACTTTCTATATCCGTAATCAAATCTAGATATCAAGAAAATATCCCATCAATGGGAAAGAATCTAATCACCATCGATTGGTAAAACATATACTATAAATACAAGGCCACCCCATCGGTGAAGATGCATAGCCACATTCGCCCTCCTAAGCGTCCATCTTTTCTCGAGCCGGCAGGCATCGGAGGCGGCCACGGGCGAAGCCCCTCACCGTATACTTGGTACTGCGGAGGTGCCACGTCAGGCTTGCTTTGACACGCAGCAATCTGCTTCGACCCACAGACCTTGATCTAGGAACTGCCGAGACCGGTCACGGCGGTCCAAGTCTAACCCCGACGACCCTCCGTACGCTCCCGGCCCAGTCACGGTTGAAAAAAGCATCATCGAACTTAACTTGAGGTTACTTCTAACTCCCGATATTACCGTGAAATCTCGTCGGGGTCGTTTGAATAACCGTCCGCTGAAATCCACGAATCCGTCACCGAATTCAACAAAATATTTCTAGGTAACTAGATTTCACGAGAGGAATCCAACGGTGAATTCCGTTTCGTCATCCGATATTTAGAGAATTTTCCAGGCTTCCCTGAACCATTATGGCAATTTTATTATTTTTTGCTATTTGTCAGAAAAATTAAAATTTTTCCAGGTTTTACACATAATCTCTAGATCTACTGCTCATATGTCGTCAGAACCGAAAAAAGGTTAGTAAGGAAGAGAAGGAAAGAGAGAAAAGGAAATAAAAAGGAATCAAGGGAAATACTTTTCAAATATGCAGTTTCTCACATGATATAGCAGTTTCACGGTCGCTAGATCTGTTGATCATATAGCTCATATGATGTCAAAACTGAAAAAAACATTAGTAATGAAGAGAAGGAACGAGAGAAGATTCGATGCAGAAGGAGATTAAATTAAAAGAAATCAAGGGAAATGACGTAGTTTCTCACCTGATGCATTGTATACCTGCTCATATGTCGTCAAAACCGAAAAAACATTAGTAATGAAGAGAAGGAAAGAGAGAAGATCTGATGAAGAAGAAATGAAATAAAAAGAAATCGTCGAAAAATAATTTTCTTTAACGTTTAGGTACAATTATTGGGAAGATTAACAATCAATTAGGAAAGACAAATATAATTTCTTTTAACGTTTAGATACATTTAATAAGGTAACGTTTTACATATAATTAATTTGGAAAGAAGATGATCAATAACATATATAAATATATTACAAGGGTAGTTTTGAAATTGAAAATGTTTTTCGTATTTTTAAGAGTGGTCTAGATTTGGGTTAATTACATAAATGATGTCTCAACTTTTCCATTTTTTCTATTTTGATGTCTCAACTTTATTTTTGTTCAATCAAGTGTCTAAAGTTTTTTATTTTTTCTATTTTGGTATCTCAGCTTTATTTTTTTCAATCAAGTGTAAAAACTTTTCGATTTTTTCTATTTTAGTGTCTCAACTTTATTTTTATTCAATCAAATGTTTAAACTTTTATTTTTTGTTTAATCGAGAGTGCTTCTGACGTCGAAGCAGATATTTGAATAAGCGAAAGTGCATCGAATAATATTAACATCGTATAAAAATGATGAAATCTTAAATGACAGCACAATGATGTGAAATACTTGATATTATCCGTTTGACATTAGAATTTTTGCTATATGTTCATTACAGTACAAAAATAAATATTTTAATTAAATTTAAAATAATTTTAATATCTAATTTTTTATTTTTAATTATTCATATATAATTTTTCACATGATACTTAGAAAACAAGTAAAAATAATATACGATAATTAAATATTTTTAATTGTTTTTAATTATTTCAATTTTTTTTTTTAAGAAATTTTTTAATTTTTATTTAAATTCTATAGTAATCAATTTTCTCAATTTCTTTTTTTAATGTAACAAATAGATAGTAAAGCCCATAATGTGGAAATGATAATATTGTCATTTTACTTCATTAAAAGACATTTAAGTAATTTCATTATTTTATGCGACGTGGAATGTCATTTGAATTCAATTTTTCCTAGTACAACTATCATAATAAGTTTTTATTGGTCAAGAAACGCTTGATTGAACAAAAATAAAGTCAAGACATCAAAATAGAAAAAATAAAAAAGTTTAAACACTTGATTGAACAAAAATAAAGTTGAGACACCAAAATAAAAAAAAATCAAAAAGTTTAGACACTTAATTGAACAAAAATAAAGTTGATATATCAAAATAGAACAAATAAAAAAGTTTAAACACTTAATTGAACAAAAATAAAGTTGATATATCAAAATAGAACAAATAAAAAAGTTTAGACATATAATTGAACAAAAATAAAGTTGACACCAAAATAGAAAAAATGGAAAAGTTGAGACACCATTTATATAATTAACCCTATATATTTTTAATAAAATTAATATAGTATATTTTTCTATTTAATCTACAAGTCTTTAATTTTACATGCATGCCCGGTTGTAAGTTTTATCATATGTGAATGCAAAGGTAAAATGTTTAGTACTTGGTCTGAAATCACCCATCTATATAATTTTTTTCATTTTCTTGCTTAATAGAGTGGTTTTTCCACAAAGATTTAGATCTTTTTTTTTTATGTTGTCGTTGTCTTACTGCGACGTTTAATTTGTCATCGACTTATTACAACGTAGTGCTTTTCGTTGTCTTGTTATGACACTTTATTTGTGTGAGAGCGATTCAAACAGGCAAAACAAATTCAATCCAATCGCCATGGTCTTCTATGGCCCCAAGGCCGGGGGTGGATTGGCGGCCACGTGGCCGCGTGGAATACTGCGTGAATGTCGGTGGCAGGCACCACTCACGAAAATCGGGCGGGAGTCTCCTTTGTACGGGAGCTCTTCCCGAGGTACATAACTTTGTCCCATGTCGGCGATGACCGCGCGAGTGTGCGAGTAAATAATGGCCACTTGGGCCCCTGCATTAATACTCACAACAAACATATCCCAACCAAAATATACTACATGGTTCAAGAGTTTTTACATTACTCTTAATACAAACACATATTAAAATTTACAATTCTAATACATGTTATACCAAAAACATCAAAGCCACAACAACGGCTTTCTTGGTCGACCTCTAAGTAGGCGGAGTCTTCTCGAGCGTTCCCTATACACGAAATAATATTCCTCGACGGGGTGGCTTGATTGCCCGATGGTGGAATTACCTAAATGGGTTACTCCTCACCTAAGTGCATATCTGATGATTCAAGTAAATACACACTTAAATCACGTGATCCCTACTTGAATGTCTATGTGCCCATTCCCATGTCATAGAGTCCTCACCAGACTCCCTCACACTACTAAGCCATGTATGAGAAAACACCATTTCAAAATTTACACTTAAACTGTTGTTCTCGAAAACACCTTCAGGGTTTCATTAAAAAAGTATGGACTACCCTCCAGGGGCGAATGTGTTGGAGAACATACCTACAATTCGTGGGGCTCGCCAGACGTGTAATTGTTGAATGTCCTCTGACACCATTCTCCGGAAAATCATCCATTGAAATTCCTTTTGCAACCATGCTCGTTTTTCTTTTCTTTCATGTCATGCACTCACACCTAATTTCCAGGTTACCCCGGTGCATATGAGATGCATTATGCCATTTCAACACAATTTATACCAATATATCAATTATGCATATATTCTCAAATTTACACTCATACCACATGTTATTCAATTTTGATCAACAAACACCCAGTGCTTCGTAGGCTAATCACGGTCCATTTCAATGGCTTTACATGCCTGATTATATTTTATGTAATTGTGGCATCATGCTACATTAAGTTCATGCATTAACTTTATTAATTTCCACACAACTCAAGCCATTCACTTCAAGCAATTTCATACTTTAACACATGGGCGTTTTGGTCAATTCTACGCCTGGCCCAGGGTTGTTTTAACAGTCCCAACAACGATGGGCATCAGTGGGCAACCCACTCACCAAACATCGGATCCACTTTGTGGAACCGAATTCCATGTTTACGGCCTCCTTACACCCAAAACACAATTTATTGCACAATTTACACCTGAGCTGCCCAGACGGTCAGGTGAATTTGTCCAAAAGCAGGCTCCAAAATTTCCTGGTCGGTCCCAAGTTATGGGACCAATCAAATGGCCACTCACGGCCTCAATCAACTCAAGTATTTACAAAACACTTAAACAATGGGTAAATCAAGTAGGATAAAACTCCTACCTCACGGAGTTTGTCGAAACTCCCAGTGGTACCCAATGTAGCCCTCGGCTGCGTAAGAACCACTTTACCTGGCACCTTGGCCGGGTCGGCAGGAAGGTCGGGTCTAGGCCGGAATCCTAGAGAGAAGGTGTTCTCTCTCTCTAAAAATCACAAAACCTAAACTCTTGCATCACGTTTGGTCTCTTCAAATGTAGGAATGGCTGAAATTTGTCGAATTTTGTCTTATTATCTCATTAAACTTTCATTTAATACCATCCATGTCGCCAGTCTTTGGATTTTTGACATAGCGCTACTCCCAGTAGTGATTTAAATCCTCTCTGCAATCTTGCAACATGTGTCGCCAAGAGTCACATTATAATTGGGTGACTTTTGTCGCGTCTGTCTTACTCTGAGCTACGTTTCTGACACCCAGGCACTCGGTGCCTCGAAAAATATGAAATTGGTTGTCTCGGGAGTGTGAAATTCGACGTGGTAGCTAGATTTCGTGAGACGATTCCAACAGTGAAATCCGTTTCGTCATCCGAGATCTAGAAAAATTTCGGATTTTTACCGAAATTATGATTTTGCCATTTTTCAAGAAAATTGGATTTTCTCGGGGTTTCACATCTTCAGTATGTTGAAGAGTTGAAATCAAATATATTATAGTCACTATATTATCAAAATTATATGCTTTTATGCCGATTTATTATGCTATTAACCCATATATTGTTCATTCGATAAGATTTTAAGCAATTTGTAACTTGAGTCTCGATTTATTGCAAGTTTAGATCAATACTTTTATCTTTCCTTTAAAAAAAAGATAAGTGAGCTTTAAAAAATGCTTTCTTCACAATTTTTTTTAGAAAAAGGTATGTTTAGATAAGTTAACCAAATGGGTTTCCATAAATAATTTTTAAATTACATTCCTTTTAAAATTATTTGTATCATTTTTCATATAATTCAAATATAAACATATTTAAATCTATTTGATTTCAATATTTTCATTAGTACACATGGTAAAGTTTTTAATCATTTTATAGAAATAGTTAGATTTGAAAACTAATTCTGAAGAATTAAATTTCAATATTTTCATTAGCACATATGTTAAAGCTTTTAATCATTTTACAGAAATAAAGTTAGATTTGAAAGCTAATTTTGAAGAATTAAATTGCAATATTTTCTTTAGCACATATGGTAAAGTTTTTAATTATTTTAAATAAATCAAGTTAGATTTGAAAGCTGAATTCTGAAAATTAGTTTGTGTTCTAAAAAAACATTTTTAGTTGAGTTAATTAATAAAAACAATTCTATAAATGTTGTAAGCCGAAGAAAGTACGAAAAGAAATTTAGAGAAAGAAATCTTGTGAGAGAATGAAGTTTTATTCCCTTTACTTCAATATATTAAAAATAAATATGAAAAGATTATTTATAAGTATTTGGAGAACCCGAATCTCCATGTAATCATATTGTTTAGTGCAATTAGTATTTACTTTACAAAGGTGGCCAAGTTTCATCTTGTAAATTGATTGTCATTCACACCTTTCCTCTTAACACTTCCCCTTGAATGACCATTATGAAACTTAAGGAAATTTATCAAGACTACCTCGTTAAAAACCTTGTCAGTAAAACCCAGTGGGATAAAACTCCAATTATAACACTACTCTCCCAAATGTCAATATCCTTTGGTTGACACATTCCAATCTTGTATATTAACTTTTTGAATGTTGAGGTTGATAATGAATTTATAAGCATAAATGTTAGATTATCACTTGAGTGTATTTTTTGGTTTGTGTGGATTTGAAAAATAACCTGCATCTGCATATCCGAGTAATTGTGGCTTTGACTCATTTGAGTAAAATAGACTCATATAAATAGTTCCTCACAAATAACACAGTACATGTTTGATATCATTCTAATGTCTTCAAGTTGGAGCGGAACTGTACATGACTAAGAAATTGATAGAAAAACAATATCTGAACAACACAATTAGTAAGATACATAAGTGTATCAATAGCACTAAGATATGGTATTTTAGGACCAAGTAAAATTCACCATTTTCGTCAGGACGAAATGGGTCATTTTTTCACATCAAGTGGTTGGACAATAATTGAAATGCCCCTTCCCCTGACTACGGTAGGTGAGGGGACGCCACACAAAGTTGAGGCCTGTTAACTTGATTTCAGTAATATTTAGACTATTTCAAGCATGATTCAAGGTTTATTACAAAACTTGTTTTTAAAAAGCCATAATTATAGAAATTTTCGACTACAAATCATATCCCAGAAACTACCACCATAGTGGTGTTTAAAATGTCCTGTACATATATGCTTGATTCTATAACTACTTGTATTCATACAAGTTTCACTATAACAAAATGGTACATTTACATTTCTATTACAAAATCAAGGACCTATATAAGGAAGACTCCTAATTCTGTATTGGCCTTGACGAGTGCGTGATGTCCCTGACGACTTCTTCAAAACCTACACGGATGAAACACCCGTGCTAAACTTCTAGCTTAGTGGGAAAACAGAATAACATATATAACAACTTACAATGATCTTCAATTCCAGTATACATGCATACATAAATATTTCATGTATCATATTATTCATCTCTCTCGTAGGAGTACATAACAGAAATTTCATAACAGAAGGTACCTGTAGGTACACTACAGTACAGAACCGAGATATGCATTAGCATTCGAACTGATTACATTTTTTTTCATATTGTTCATTATTCAAATACTTTTCATATAAATGTTTGTCTGCATAAACCAATGAAAATGAAATACAAGTGACAATACTGCATAATAGGTACCCGTGAGGCACAGATATCACGTATCGTGGTATAATACTGAACGGAATCTCCAATTTAATGGGCACCACCGTAACAAGAGTGCTAAGTAGTACTAAATGTATCGCATTTTCAATTAGTATGAAACAAACGCGGTTAGGTAAAGACGGGGGTCAGAGTGCTTAATAGCACTAGTCCCTATTTATTCACTATCAGATCTTAAGCAGACATACAATTATATGTGTTTTAGAACCTTTTATTTAGGTTTTAATAACATTCATGTAATTGTGTGACCCAATTTCAAGAATTCACACCCAATTCCTAACTATTACACTAATTCCCCCATTTGCTTACGTTTTTAGAAATAGAAAGCAAAACAAGCAAGGAAAAGGTTAAACAAAGCAAGAAAACAAAGCTTGCCCAAAGCACTGGTTCGCCGAGGCGAAGGGGTAATGGTCAGAAGACGGTCTCAGGTTCGCCTATGCGAGACGGACCTTCTCTTAGGCGAAGAGACAACAACCAGAAGGAAGACACTGCTTCACTAAGGCGATATGCCAAGCCAACATAAATGTCGTATTTATGACTCCTTCTAGCTTGAACCAACCAAAAACTTAAGATTTTTCCTTACTTGAATTATCTTGAAAGCTTCAACCTAGCTTCCCTTTTCTTCCTCTTCTTCCTTCCTTTCCTTTCCTTCCTTCCTCCAAGGTTGTTTGAACAAGAGAGCTAAGAACAATGGATCGAGTAAACCAATTTTGGTCTCTCCCTGCACAACTTTGCCTCTGGGCCTAACTTAAAATGGAAATTCCCATTCTAGACAAGTTTACCTGTCTACGCCTTTGGCTCAAGTTTAGCCCTTGTTAGTTAGGGTCCTCCCACTTCATTAAATTTGACAACTAACTCATCAAAATTCTACAATGAGGTACTAAATTTATCTATGTCTTTTTTAGTCCTAATAGCACTCTACTCGCTTTACCATTTTCCACACTTAGCACCAAATTCTCAGAAAATACAATTTTGACTTCACTATACCCTAAACATGTCATATAAAAACTACTAGGGTATAATTGCAAAAGTGTTACAACTTCCCCTTAAAAGAATTTTGTCCTCGAAATCATACTTGAATTGAATATTTGCGACTGTCTCTCATTGTTTGTTCCAGTTCTAAGTCGTTTCTCCATATCGTGGTATTACAAAGTACTTTTACTAGAGGGACTTGTTTGTTTACAATTTTTTCACACGAAGCCAGGAATGACTGCTCCTTCATCATAAGAGAAGTCCGAACAGACTAGAGTATCTTCAGACAGTAAGACGGCGATCTGCCGAACAAAAGATTCCAAAATATTGAGACATGGAACACGCATGTAATTTCCACAATTCCAAGAGGGAGTACAAACGATGTTTTATCAGTCCAATTTTCTCCTAAAATCTCATAAGGTCCGATAAACCTCGGACTCCGCTTCCTTTCTTTCCCAAAAAACGAAGTATCTTCCTCCATATGACAATACTTCTTCAAGAAAAACCTATCTCCGACTTCATACTTCTTCTTACGTCTTTTCTTTACAGATCCGTATACGCATTACCGATCACTTGCGCTTTAACTCACGAATAATCCTAACTTTTCTTCCTCACCTTACTATGTCAAGATTCAATTACATTAGTGCTCATTCATTTCCTTGGCCCAAAAGATAATAAGGTTCTATAGATTTCCTACCATACAAAGCTTCATAGGGGGGCCATACCAATACTTGACTGATAATTGTTGTTATAGGAAAATTCCATAAGAGGAATATACATATCCCAACTTCCGGGAAAATCTAGCACACAACCCCGAAGCATGTCCTCTAACACTTTAATCACTATTTCAGGTTGTCTATTTTTTTGTGGATGAAAGGTTGTACTAAAATTCAAATGTAGCACGTAAGGTCGATCGTAATTTTTTCCAAATGTCAGATTAAACCTTGAATCGCGGATCGTAAAACTACTGATAGTGAACCATGTAATCAAGTAATCTTATCACATAATAAACACAGCTTAACCGATCCATGGAACAGTTGTTCTGACTCCATAGCGAGAAGACTTTGTAAGTCTATCGAAAATTACCCAAATTGAATCATGTTTCTTTTGCGTGGGAAAAACCAGACACAAAATCCATAGTAATGTTGTCCCATTTCCATTATGGAATTGAAGGATTTAATGCACCCGACTGCACTGATGTTTAGCTTTTTCACGACAAGTCGTACATTCGATACATACTGCTATATCCTTTTTCATCCCTCTCTACCAATAGTACTGTTTCAAATCCTGGTACATCTTGTTACCTCCAGGATGCATGGTGAATGCGGTATTGTGGCTTTCATACATCAATTTCTTTTTCATTTCCTGAACCTTCGGTACACATAATATGTTCTTGTAATAGAGACCTCCATATATTTTTATAGAATTATCAGTTTTGTCTCCATTTCCGACTAATTTTTCCATCCATTTGTTGTAACTTAACATCATTTTCCGAAAGATCTATCATCATCCTTTCAAATCCGCATAGCTTAATTGCTAACAAGGTCTACCTAAACAACCTGCAAGGCAAGATTTATGACAAACGTAAAATGTTTTTCTACTTAAAGCGTTCGCCACCACATTAGATCATGGGTAGTAATTAACTATGAAATCATAGACTTTGAATAACTTTAGCCATCAACGCTGCCTCAAGTTCAATTCCTTATGAGTTAACAGATACTTAAGACTCTTCTGATATGTAACTATTCTGCATTTTTCACCATATAAATAATGTCGCCATATTTTCAAAGAAACACTACCACATAGCTCCGCATCATGCTGGATAATTTCGTCATGCGCTTCAACCTGCCTCCTAAGGCATATGCCACCACTTTTCCATCTCGCATCACACATCCCAAAAACCAACTCAAAGCATCACTATACATGGTATTATTCTCTTACCCGGGAGTATATCGAGTCAACACTGTTGTTTGAACCAAGATTTTCCTTAAACTGACATTTCATCATCCCATTCAAGTCTCAAATTCCTTTCTGAGTAACTTAGTAGCTTGTAGAGGCTGCTTAATTCGAGAATCCTTTTACGAACCGTCGATAATACCTAGCTAAACCAAGAATCCACAAGACCGCTACATTTCCGAGGCTGTTTTCTAACTCACACTGTTTCCAATCTTCACAGGTCAACTCTAAATACCCTCAGATACAACATGCCTCTAGGAACGACATCTTCCTTAAGCCAAAAAATCACACTTCTACTTAATTCTGCAAATCGCTTTTTCTTAGATTTGCAACACTATCCTCCAAATGTTGTCTATATTCTCAGGCATCCTTAGAATACACCAGGTAGATCATTCATGAATACCACTACAAACCTGTCCAAATAACGGTGGAATACTCCTATTCATCAAGTCCATGAATGCGTCATGCATTAGTAAACCCAAATGGCATTACAAAAAAACTCATAATGACCATATCGAAGTTCTAAAGGCTGTTTTCGACATCAAATATCTTTTACTCAAGTTGATAATATCCCGACGTAGGTTTATTTCTGAAAGACACTCGCTTCCTTCAACCCATTCCAAAGATCTTATATTCCTGCGAATGTATATTTATTTTTCAACGTTAATTGTTTATTTGTCGATAATCGATGCACATCTAGATATCACCTTCTCAAACAACCCGACACCCTGTACAAAACACTGTGCCCGATCAATCCCTTGTCCAATAACCTTGCAATCGAGCCTTCAACCACTAGTTCTAATCGAGCCATACGATATGTGCCTTAGAAATAGGATCTGTTCCATGCAAAACTTTAATGCTCTGATCACTTCTCTTTCTCGAGTGGTAAACCCAATTCCTGAAACACACGTAGTACTCCTTATCACTGAATTTCTTCCAAATTTCTTACCCGTCCCTTCTAAGAGTCACACCAAGGCTATCAACCTCTAAGAAAACACCTGGTTTGGTATAATGAAATTACATTCGACATCGGGTCCATACCTGATACCATGTACAATCACCCCAGCAACATCTCTGGGGCACACTAAGCTTTCATCACAACATCTATAGCCCGATGTTTGATAACCAACTGAATCCCAATATCAAGTCAAACTCAGGAAAAGGCAATGCACCAGATCAACAGAGAACCTATCATGGATCACTAGAGGACAGACTTTATACACTCCTGGGCGACCTCGACACTACGCCCCATGGGATTAGCGACATGCAATTATATGCCAATTCCTCCCATCGATGGCATTTTATCAAACAAGTGCTCGTCAGTATTATTAACAACAGAAAACCGTAATCTATCAAAGCATGCATTTCCTAATGTCAGAAAATATCAACTATAACCCCGGGTGCATCCCGATCTTCACTGTGTTCTCATAAAGATAAAGCCTGTCGAGACCTAGCAGGTTGGGCGATGACGCTTTCTCAATGCAATAATTTATGTCGCTCGAACTACCTTCGCCTCTACCCCTATCGATTTAGCCTGAGGTACATTTGATCCTCCTTTGCTACTTCCTTAAGGATTTCTAAAAATTCCAGATCCTCGTGGACAGTTCACTATAAGATGGTATGTGCTTCCATAGCGGAAACAACCCCCATTTCATTCCATGCAAGTATTTACAATGATATTTATACAATGTTATTCAAGTCTTTCCACTTGTTTGGTCATGTTCTATTTGAATCCTATGACGTCAGAAACTCCCTACCTTTGGGTGAGTGTAATCATGTACCGATTCAACTTAAGACTCTCTAGTTCTTTTTTACCCGAGGAGGAACCACTGAGAACTTTATCTCTATTTTTCTTTCCTCTAACTCATCATTTCCGTATTTCAATTTTCATAGCCGTCAGACCAGGTCGAGTAGAAATTTACCTACTTGTAATGATGTAATGAAATTGAGTTACCTTTTTTATACACTCCCAGTCATCCTCAAACCGTCTACAACCCGAAGGTTTTAGTAAGAACCTGGCCTCCGTGCATACTTACTAAGGTGCCAACCCTTCTCATACTCCGCCACTGCCAAACACCCTATTTTAAATTCAAGAACTTGAGCCCCACTGGTCTCTCATAATCATTAGTGACATACTCTTGTCTCAAGCTCCTGACAAAGAAGTCCTATGAAATTGGTCTCAGCTAATGAAATGTCCCCTAAATAGATGGCTAAATGTGGTCTCACTTCGCAAGGTGCGCTTTATGGCTACGCTAGTGGTAATGAGCTAAGACCTGTTAATATGATTTTCTCTGCATTATTTAACTAGTTTCAAGCATAGATTCATAAGTGACATAAATCATTAAAACCTGACTCGTGAAATTCGACTACAAATCATAACCTTGTAAAACCCCACCATAGTGGTGTTTAAAATGTCCTCGTACATATGCTTAATTCTATAACTACTGTATTCATGTGTTTTACTATAACAAAATGTTACATTTACATTTATTACATAAAATCAAAGCAAAATCAAGGACTTACATAAGGAGGAATCGTACTATGTCATCTTAACGAATTATCCTGTGACTTTCCGTAACCTACATGATGAAACACTGCTAAGTTTCTAGGTTAAAGGGGAAAATAGAATAAACATATAACCACTTACGTGATCTTCTGTTCCTAGTATCATGTATATATATAAATATTTCACATATCATATTATTCATCTTTCCCCAGAGCATAAATGTAAATTTCATAACAAAGGTACCTATAGGTACTCTACAAAGATGTAACTAATATATCTCTAAAGATCCGAACTAATTACATTTGTTTTCATCTTGTTCATTATTCATATACTTTTCATATAAATGTTTGCCTATATAAACTAGTGAAAATGAATAACAGGGACACGGCTATTAACAGGGAACTCAGGGTATATTATAGTATAGAATGTGAAGTGTAAACGAAACCCAATTTACCACACCAATGCAACGTGAGTGCTAAGTAGCAATTTGATACTCAATTAGCACTAAACAATTGCCAGGTGTAACGTAAATAAGGGAACGCTTAATAGCACTAACCTATTTATTCATACTCTATCCGATCTTGCGACATACAATTATATGTGTTTCAAAGCCTTTTATTCAGTCTTATTATCTATGTAATCGTGTGACCCAATTCGTGCACTAACTACACCCAATTCCTAACGATTACACTAATTCCCCCATTTGCTTAGGTTTTTAGAAATAGATAGCAAAGCAAGCAAGAAAGAGGTCAAATAGAGCAAGAAAACAAAGCCTCCTGTAAGCACCTGCCTGTCGAGGCGAACGGTAATAAAAAGATCTGGCCTCGAAGTTCACCTAGGCGAGATGCACCTTCGTCTAGCAAAGTCCCCGCTGAGGCTGCTTGCCTTCGCTTAAGTGAAAAGACAACAACTAGAAGGAAGACACTTGACCTTCGCTAAGGCGAAGCACTCTTCGCCTAGGCGAAGGGCGTCGGACTTGAATAGAAATGTCGCATTTTTAGCTCTTTTCACCAGAAAAATTCAACTCCAAACCAAAACAAACTCAATGAAAACCTCAAAACCCAATTCAAACCAACCAAAAACACATTTACAGGAAGAGTTAGGATTTTTCCAAACCTGAATTATCTTGAAAGCTTCAACCTAGCTTCCCTTTTCTTCTTCTTCTTCCTTCATTTCCTTTCATTTCCTTTGCTTGAACAAGGAGAGCCAAGAAAAATGGATTGAGCAAACCAATTTTGGTCTCCTCCCTACACAATTGGGTTCCCTAGCTCTCAAAGCCCAAAAATGGGGAATTCCCATTCTAGAGACAAGTTTGTTGTCTTATGCTCTTTTTGGCTCAAGTTTTTAGCCCTTTGTTAGTTAGTCCTCCTACTTCATTAAATTTGACAACTAACTTATCAAAATTCTACAATAGCATACTAACTTCTTATCTTATGTCTTTTGAGTCCTTAATTGACACTTACCAATATCTTTTTCACACTTAGTACTTAAATTTCGAAAATACAAATTTGACTTCATTTACACCCTAAACATGTCATAAACTACTAGGGTATAATTAAAAGCTACAATCATCGGGGAGCGAATGGACATGCTTTATCCATATTTCTTATGTTTGTTTTCTTAATATATGCTGGGATTGATGAATCGATACTAGTTGGAAATGCTCAAATTCATTGTGCTGAAGACAAAAAAAAATTTCATTTCAAATTTTTCTTCTTCAATATTTTGCAGCTTCTTAGCGCTCAGGAGTTCCAAGGTTTAAATCATCAACATATACAATAATAATCTCAAATTTAGTTTGTGATTTCTTAATAAAAATGCACGAGCATATAGAATTGTTCACATACCCTTTCTTTAATAAATACGTACTAAGGCAATTGTATCACATGTTGATGGATTGCTTCGGTGCCCATGAAGATCATTATAACTTGATTGAGTACATGTTACGAGGTTTTTTACTATTTACTTCAAGCAATTTAAATCCTTTAATGATTTTCAAGTAATTATCATTATCTATGGATCCATGTAAATATGCTTTGACAACATTTGTGAAACACATATCCAATCCTTCAGAGATTGTCAAGCTTTGTAAACCCAAGAAAATTCAATTTTTTCTCGAAAATGGTAAACTGCACTCCGCTTGAAACCGAAATTTTCTAGGACTAATGATGAAATGCATTTTTCCGTTGAATCGCTCATGGAATCTAGTTACTCTGCCGATCTCGCCGAATTCCTGTGACGTAGGAATTTCACGTTTTTCGAGGCGTCGGGAGTCGAGTGACACATGGCATGATCATGTGGATGCCACATGACACCTTAGGGGAGTGAAACATGGCATGACAACCATGTGGTGCACTTGTGTGAATGGCTCACATGGAGCCAAGTGTCAAGGGGAGGAAATATGAAAAATACAATAAATAAGGAAAAGGAGATGACAAGTGGTATGGAGGAAAAGTGGGGTTTCCACTTTTTGGTCGTGTCTGGATGAGAACCAAAATAGAAGAATAAAAGAAAGAGAAAAAGAAAGAAAATAGAAAATGAAAAGATAAGAGAAAAAGAAAAAGGAAAAGGAAATAAGGATATGAGCAAACAAAAGAAGGGAGTTCGGTGGAAGAACAAAGGAAAAAAGGAGGAAAGAGCCAGAAAGGGAGAAAGGAAGAAAACAGATAGAGAGAGAAAGAAAGGGGGAGAAAAGAAAATGGGGATTTTCCCGGCGTTCTGACGGTTGAAGCTCGACGGTCCGAGAATTAAAGTTGGTCCACGCAAAGAGAGCTATTCGTGGGTACCAAAATCAGGGAGTTTCATCACACTCCAAGAGGTAAGGAATTTTCCTACTTTGATTAATTTTAGCCTAAAAGCCATTTAATGACAAAGGTTTTCTTTTTGGTCGGTGGATTTAGTCCCCAGATTTGGGGCCAATATTGGGAAATTCGACCTGGTCTAAATGTACCAGACTAAGGCCGAGATTTGTTTGATCCCAGATCGACGTTCTTGAGTCACTGCTAGTATCACAAATGATTCACGTACGAATAACAAAATGGTTCATAGCCGTGAAGGGACCAAGAAGTGCTCAGTTTTTATGGGTCCGAGATTAGGGCCATTTTGTGTGTTATTGATTGGTGTTTGAATAACATGCTGTTGTGTGAAAAGTTCATGTTAATATAGGCTTATTTGATGTATTGACATGATGGATATAAATTATATGAAAAAAAATATAATTATCCATGTTTTGGTAATGTTGCATGTAGCCATTATGCATGTAACATAATATAGCATGAAATGACATATTCACATTTCATATGCACGGGACATCGCATCGAATTGGGTGTGTGTGCATGGTATTGGTTATTCACCATTCTTGATGAATATGTGATGAGCTCGTAAATTATGTAAAACCCGAGAAAAATTCAATTTTTTTGAAAAATGGTAAAACGGTAATTTTAGTTGAAAACCGAAAATTTCAGATTCGATGATGAAACTGGACAGTTTAAATTGCTCTCAAGGAATCTAGGTGACCTTAAAAGTTTCATCAATTCTAAGACAATAATATTTACGATTTTCTCTGGTGATAAATCGGTCAATGACTTCAGGACGAAATTTTTACTAAAAATCTCAAAATCGTGAAAGGGGTTTGAAAGTTCATTTAAAATAAAGTGAATCAAAAGAACAAATTGTTTTGATAAAACGAATTTGAATGAAGTAACATGAACCATGTATTCAAAATAATAATAATAATAAAAATAAAATAAAATAAAAAAGATAAAAACATGAAGTAAAAACAAGATAAGAGAGGGAGAGCGTAGTTGCACAGAGAGAGAGTTAGATTTGCTTTTCTTTCGCTTCTTTCTCGCATCTATGAAAATTCCGGATCGTAGGTTTCGTCAGGGCTGAAGGAAGCCGATCCACGCAAATGGTGGCTGCCAGGTACCAAAAATCTTGAGTTTCAAATTCCACGAGGAATTTTCCCATTTGTGTTATTTATAGCATAAATGCCATTTACTTGTTTAACGCTTAGAGTCAAGAGTGCCACAAATTGAGTCTCAAATTTTTCAGACTGAGTGTATGAATTTTGTGGAATTGTTTGACCAAGTTGCACAGCTCGACTAAATTTCGGACTGCTTTTGGACAATTCGGTTAAAATTTCGAGACCGGGGTTTCATACACCAATGTGATTGGATCATGCACAATTCTGACCGTGTCGAGATTTGGTTTTAATCCCAGGACGGATATCCCTAAGTTTTATGCTGCTTTGCATCATAATAATCTAGCGATTTAATCGTAAGGACCAAGAGGTGCCCTGTTTTATATGGGGTTCGAGATTTGGGCCATTTGTGTTATTGTTGAGAAAATAAATAAAATAATATGTCGTGCGTGGAAAATATCATGTTAATATTTGTTTGTTTGATGTATTAACATAGATCAGATGGATGTTAATTATATGTAAAAATTATAATTATCCATGGTGTATTAATGTTTCATGTAGCATTCATATATACATGTAATGATGAAGGAAAATGTATCGGGTATCATGTATTTATATGTACGGCCATATCGCACGAGCCTGTGGTATCGAGCATTCACCCTACAGGAATGGATTTGTGAGCTCTGAAATGAGACAAAGTCCATGCTCGAGACTCACTAAGTAAAGCAATCAGATCAAAATGATAAATTACATGTCAGGGCTGAGCATGTTAGGTAGATCCTGCAGAAAGACCCAAATGTTATTCACAAGTAGACATAACTCCTACGATAAGTTCGCGAAAATGTCGGGAAAGGCGTGTCCTATGGTGAAAACTCAAAAATCGCGGCCCAAAAGAAAAAGAAAATCATGATTTACAAATTAAAGATTGAGAGTCTCATTGTTTGAGTCATCGGGTTAAACACCGATGAGAACGCTTTTCACACTTGCATTCCAGTGTGAGGAGCCTACTGGGACTCGGGACATTGTGAACACGAGGGTCGATCTCACGACATGGAACATTTCATATAATGTCAGATAAATTGTGGCGAAATGTGATTGATGTTTACGATGCCATTGCATGAATTTAGGTGGGGAGTAACCTTGTAGGAGATTATCACTATCGCATTGCTCACTCCCGTCGTGGGACCCCCTCTGTGCAATGGTGTCCAACGCAGTGGCCGACCCACATATGTGTGATGAGAGTCGATATAGTTCATGCATATACTTTTCGTTGTATAAAAGGACCGTAAATGAACCGTTGATTAAATAGTGGCATCATATATTTTTGTATATTTGCAAATTAACATGCAGGAATAGTCTCAATATATATTGAGACAAATGTGAGTGTGATATCGGGACACCCGATATCCACTGTGTTTCTACAGTTGATGGATTGGCTGGCTCAGACCCCGGTGATAGGGTGCCGCTGACGACGTCCAAAATTGAGACTCACGGCTTCATAACATTAAAATAAATAAATATACGTGTTTTTAGGTGAAAAAAGATGGGGAAAATCCCCCCCTCCCCAAGGTGAAAGACCCAAATTTTATTCTTGGTTAGACATATGTATCCAACGATAAAAGTTCGTGAAAGTGTCGAAATGCGTGCGAACCCTGCGATGAGACCCCGGAAATTCGCTACCCATAAAAATACACATGATTTGATAAATTAAAATGAATATTGGAAGGTTGTCTAATGAGTTAAGTCATTGGGTGAAACACCAATGACTAGTTTTCACACTTTGCATCGCAAGTGTGAGGGAGTCGGTCAGGACTCAGGTTATGGGCATGAAGAGTCTCATCTTATTAATGACACGAAACATTCCATGTGGGATTGCATTTCTTTATGGAATGTGGTATGATGTATGTGTGTCATTGCATGTGCATTTAGGTAAGGAGTAGCCCTTGTAGGAGAATTTCTTTACTGGGCATTGCTCACTCCCTGCATGGACCCTCGTACACAGAGTAGATAGTGGTGATTCAGACCCGACTAGGCTCTGATTTTAAAGAGGCCGATGTGTGGCCTTGATATTACCTTTGAAAAGTATTCGTATGTAAAAGAATTGTAATTAAATTCTTGGGACTATCGTTTCCAAATAATGATATGTAATTATGGTAAGAGGGTCGTGATCGACTTCACTGGGACCGTAATTAAGTGTTTTATTTTCATATTTTAGATTTAAATGAAATGAAACGGGTTCCGATAAAGGGATGTATATCTGGGATATGGACATGAACCCCTGTGGTCATTACTACTTCCTCGAGACCCCGACGGGTTATGATTAGCATCGTTATAATGTGTTGTATGTCGTAGAGCTCCCCGAACAAAGAAGACTCCGCTCTAATTTTTTCTCGAAAAATACGATCCTCATAAATGGGACACAACAAATGGTACTCCGTCACCCAAATCCACAAGAATTTACCGCTGATTGGTTGTCACCTGTGACCCGGCTCGGGGCGTCGCAATTTTCATACAAATGTCCAAGTGTTTGGGCTATAGGTCCAAAAACTTCTCGTTTTATTAATAAGTGAAATTCTGCTTGTATACCCTTTTTCTATTTTGGCCAATCATTTATTTTTCAACATTCTTCCACATTTTATGGTTCGGGATCTTCATCATTTTTCATGATGTCTAAGGCCACTCGGAAATTTTTTTTAACAAACAATATTATTTCAATTCCATTTTTCACGTTTAAGCACATAACTTATTGAAATCTCATTATTTTCAAGTAATTGTGCCTTTTTAGGGGCTTTTTTGTGCATTTCATACCTCTTAAAGTGTTCCTTGTTTATCATATATCTCTATAGGGGCTTGTTGCTCATCCTGTGCCTCTATAAGAGTCTTTTGTTTATTATGTACATCTATAGGGGTTTGTTGTTCATCATGTGCCTCTACTAGGGCCTTTTGTTTACTATGTGCCTCTATAAGGGCTTTTTGTTTATTATTTATCTCTATAATAGCTTCTCATTTACTATGTGCCTCTACATAGGCTTATCGTCTACTATGCGCCTCTATAAGGGCTTCTCGTTTACTATGGATCTATACATGGGCTTCTTGTTTACTATGTGCTTCTATAGGAACTTCTTGTTTACTATGCGCCTCTATAGGGACTTCTTGTTTATTGTGTGCCTCTACATGAGCCTTTTGTCTTATTTGTTCTCCTTCAAGAATGTCATGTTTTGTTTGTGTTCTCCTCTTTCGAGGAGCTATATCTTTGAGTCAATAGGTCTCTCACGTTTCAAGCGTGTGTTAAATTCATTTGCTAATTTCCTACAAGGACACCAATTCGTACTAGAATATTTGAAAATCTGGATATATGACATTTTCATGTTCATTGTATCAATGAATGCATTTGGTAGCTGGTTTACAGAGTTTTGTAAATGAATGATCCTTTGAACTTCTAGTTCACATTGGTCTATTTGATGATCAAGATGAGATATCATAGGTGCATTCCAAGTAATTTATTATCATTATTCTAGAATCGAATTTTTCCTTATCGTGAAACACAACTTTATCAAAATAATAATCCATAAAACCAAAGAAGTGTTATATGATTGTTTATCAAGTAAAAGAATCTTTGGTTCTCTAACTGATGCCCATGAAATAAGCTTTACGATTCAATTTATCATCGAGACCTAAATTGACCTAGCTTTACATACCAAAGAATGGAAAATCTTGAAATATTGAACTTTGGTCACTTGCACAACATATGCACCCCAACAGTTTTATAGTTTACAGGATTCAACCAAAAGGAGAAATGAGTTTTTCTCCATGATCCTTTTGTCAAACAAGGCAATATAGAGACATTCCATAATACTCGCTCATACTTAATATGATATCCACTTCTCATGTGGCATTCTTAAATATGAGTAAATTTCTTATGAATTTGCTAGTTTATAAAGCATTATTAATATGGAATCTAATTCCATTTTGTAGCATTATATTAGCTCTTATAGAACATTCAATTAAATCTATAGTACCATATATCATAGTTACATTTTGTTAACACCTTTATTCATTTTGAGATTCAATAACGCATGGATTTTAAATACAACTAAAATGAAAAAAAAAAGAAAAAAATAATATAAATAACAATACAATTGATATAATAACAAGGTTATATATGAATTGAGACTCATAAAAAAAATGAATTGATATAAGAAACATACAAGATATATAATTCAATAGTAATCTTTTCTTCATTTATTGAAGAGTCGGTCTTTTTACTTCCAAAGGAATCATATCATGTTAAGGCAAACCCATCAATATCATTAAAGTTTATTTCAAATGCTTTCCTTTTTTTTTTCTTTTATTAATGTTTGGTAAATGTTGATCAAATGTTTAGGCATACAACATGTATGCAATTGATACCCTTGCATACAACATCTATAGTAATTATTCTCATGATTCTTAGAAAGTTTATCCTATATACACTTTTGATTTTATCTCAATAATAATTCACTTATGGTGGTAAGACTTTTCATTTTCCAAGGATTTGAGGGATTATAATATAATCGGGAATTTTTTCATGATTATAGTCATGACTGATCCATGTCCATGAATTTGGGATGATATTGAATTCATTTCATGGAATCAATTCAAACTAATGTTGTAAAACCCGAAAAAAAAAATTGAAATTTTTTGAAAAAAAGACAAAATAAAGAATTTACCTATGATACAAGTTGAAAACCTGAAGTTTAGATCTCTCGATGATGAAACTGACCTTCATCACAGTTCGTCTCGCCGAATTCACACTGCCTATACATCTCCTTTAGCTTCATTCCTGGGCGTAGGAGAATTTCATGTTTTTCGCATCGAGTGTCGTGACATGGCAAGCCATGTGTCAACATACAGCCCATAAGACACACAGCAAGCCATGTGCAGATACATGGCAACCATGTCAATCCTGCATGGAAATGTAAGTAAATATAATGTGAAGTGTTCAGAGACGAGTGGTGGGAAGGTGAAAGGAAAAGAGAAAGAGAGGAAAGGAGAGAAAGGGAAAGGAGAAAAGAAAGAAAAGAAAGGAAAAGGAAAAGAGCAGAGAAAGATAAGGAGGCCACGGTTTCTTCCTTAGTTCATCAAGGCTCACTTGAAACTGGCTTACACCAAGGAGTAAAGTCCGAAGATTTGACGAGGGGCTACGCTTCAAGAGGTATGGATTCTTCCTACTTTGGTTTATTCATAGCCTTTGGGCTATTGTTTTGAGCTGATTTTGGAACTGTGTTGTGCCATGTTAATGGCAGTGCATGATGTTTGTGTACGGCGAAAAGGCTACCCAGAGGAATTTGGGTTGAAATTGCATTTACTTCGAGTTTTTGAAAATGCTCCCCAGAATCCTCGAAAGCACGCTATCGCGTGGATTGATGCAATAGTATGGCTCCTGGTGTACTCTAAATTCGGACAACCATATCTTTCTCGTTCGAACTCTGATTCGCGCGTTCTTAGACTCTATGAAAAGATTCGAAGTCTGTAATCATCCATATGCCGTTGATAGGCATTCGTGCTCACATCGCTGTCGTAAATTTGATCATAACAATTGCCGCATTTCACTACATGGCATGACATGCTCGCTTGATGAAATGTTGATATGTGTATTAATATATTGACATGTGATGAATATGTGTAAACATAGTCATTACATGACATGTTGTAGTTCATTCTCAGGACATGTTATGTCGAATTTAGCCTAGATAAAAGCGCTTCATTACTGACGTAATGATTGTATGTGATGTTGATATATATGTCATATGATATATCGATGAATGAATTATCGTAGAGAAATTATATGCATGTTTGATATAATTACCCAGATTATCAAGATGCGCATTGCTTGATAAAAGTGTCTATATCATTCATCATATATGCGATGAGGTACGACAGGGCAATGGCGCATACATCGCATACGCATCGACACGATTGTTCAAAAGAGTGCATGGTTGGTAAATCGACACTGCGTTTGGTGTTTGATTGGGTGGACTCGGTTAAATGAGACAATGTCCAACAAAGTGGCACAATAGAATAAAATGGTAAAGAAAATATGTGTTGGGTATCAGCAAGAAGGGATAAATCCTCCCTTGGGTGAAAGACTCGCCAATTATAGTCACATGGGCCCCAACGACATGCCATAAAATGTCTGGGGTTTACTGAGTTCAAGCAGACACCAAAACCGCTTACCCACAAAGCGCATGATTACATAAATGATCATCGATGTACTCATCCAAAGTGCTGGTTTATAAACAAATGAAATTTGTTTTTGAAAAATGATCATGAATGTCATCTAGAATGACGTTTTTATCAAGCCACGGGCTCCTGGCTTATCACAGCGCCAGCGAGGGAGCGCTAGGACCTTGTTTCGCATGGTACATGATGAGTCGCATCTCATTTCATGACATGGCATGTAGGATTCCATACATAATTCACATGTTCTTGTTGGAATATGAATGTGAAAGGTTGAATGAATATCAGATGTACACTTAGCGGGGAGGCCCTCAGAGGGAAGTATTCTTTACTGTGTGCATGGCTCACCCTTGATGCCGGGACAACCCTTTGTGTAAGGTCGACACTGGCGGCGCCAAACGAGGTCATGATTGTGAAGAAGGCCGGCACGTGGTCTCTGATAAATCCTTGTTAAAAGTGAACCGAACAACCAGTTCTAGCACGAATCATTGCATAAAAAGAATTGTAATTAAATTCTTTCCTGGACTATCATGAATATAGTTTGTGCATAATAATGGTGTTAAGGTCGTGGATCGACTCTTACTGATCGTATCTAAGTATATTAGTCTCATATTTTAACTTAAATATGAATGAATGGGTCCTAATGAAGGGACGTATCAAGGTGGTGCCGAGTAACTTAGTGTCCATGAGTAAATGGTACCTATTGCAACACAAGGCTTGCGCACAATGACCTAAGGTAGAAATTCACAGTCGATCTGCTAGTCAACTGAACCCTTGGATTAGCATCACAAATCTTGGTATCAAAGCCTCAATATACGATTACCTAGGAATTGATGTGCATGGGTTTAGACCAATGCATCCATTGTGTATTCATGTTTTGTGCTACGTGATTGTGTGTTACATATTACGTGAATTATATACATGGTAGAATGTATAGGTGAAGATTAAACACCAGGTTAGAGAACATAACCTTAGAGTTCTCGGGAAATGAAATGAACGGAATGGTTTAGGATTTGATGTCTATTAGTAGCTGCCTAGCACCGCGCTAGACATGTTATAATCCATTCTCAAGATGTTAAAAGACTTATCGTTATCCTGACGGCGTAGACGGTAATGGGTAGAGGGAAGAGACGCCTGCATCTGCAAGGCTACCATAATCAACTACTCACTAGCTCAATTCAAAGCAAAGCTTCATGGAAGCCATTGTTATGGCTGGGCCGCCACTTGCATGTGCTAGTGCAACTCGGGAGCCGTGGAGGGTCAAGTAACCCAAAGTTCATGGCACACACTATCCTCCAACCTTTAGGGGGTGAGGGACCGATCAGAAGCCGATCATCGGTTCCGCTGCCCAAAAATTCATGAGTACATGAGGTCACCTCTAATGCCACCCGACAAGACCAGCAACATCCCAGCCTGTGAGGGTGAGTCCTGGCATGGTGGGATCAGGTCGCAGCCTCGAGGGACTTAGAGGTACCATGGGAAGAGTTCCGTGGCTCTTCATGGAAAAGTATTCACCATTGACACAAAGGTGCCAGAGTTCCTGCAGCGAGATAGGGACTAAGGACAATAATTGAGTATCAGAGCTGTCCGCGCAGTTAGCCTGCTTTGCTAATGATTATGTGGCCATAGATATGGCTAAGGTGAGAAAATTTGAGGATGGTCCAAACATCCGGTCCTGTAAATTCATGGGGATCCTCCCCGTAAGACCTAGACTGATGGTCGACTGCTATGGCTATCAAAGAGAGGCGGATGATGCACCCGAATATCTGAGATGCGCATGTTGTTAAAGTTAAGAGGGGGGAGAGTCAACCTTCTTCTTCTAGCTCGAGAAAGAAGTAGAGGACTTCTATTTCACAAGGGTTTCAAGGATAGGGTCGTGGCTATCAGGGCCAAGGCCAAGTTAAGGCTCTTAGCTAGCTAAGGCCGATGACATGTTTCACCGCATCGCCCAGACATATGAAACGGAATCAGCTCTCAAAGGCAAAGGGATCCTGTGGTTATTGCGGGACACCACAGTCCCGGGCCATCGGCAAGATGTGCACAGACGCAGTTAGGTTCTCCTTATCCCGGTATGGGCCAAGGGAACCGGTATCAGTCTCAAGGTGCTGCACGAGCACCTACTACTTCACAAACAGGCCAAAGAGGCTAGAGCATGGGTCGAGGTCTAGGACAGGACTTTAGGGACCCAGGGGCGTGTCTACGCCATTACATCCCAAGCTGAGCTTGCAAATCAATCGATTATTCAGGGTACTTTTCTAATCTCTCGTCTATGGACAAGAGTATTGTTTGATTCTGGTGCATCTCATTCTTTATTATCGTATCGCAGAAAAGATCTGTGGGCTTAGAGGTTGAAACCTTGAAAGCTATTGTATGTGAGTCTCTCAGGAAGACGCAGGGTCGAAGGATATGTCGTGGTTAAGGAGTTAGATCTCGGATTCTTCCGCCACGCGCTGACCTTCTCAGTTATGGACATGTCGAGTTTGATGTCATCCTCGACGGATCACAACCACCCATCGTGTCGCCATCGATCAGATCGTAGGAGAGCTACCGAGACCACACAATGTGTGATGGCATTCGTGCTATGCTCTCGTGGATACATGATCCTTACCCTCGTCGTGTACGACCTTCTAGGTGGTACGAGCAATTGACAGCCTGCTGAAGGTAGTCTTACCTTGGAGGACGAGGTGAGAAGGGATTTGAGTCTACCTCAGGTGGTTTGTGAGTATGAGGATGTTTTTCCGGACGAACTACTAGGATTACCACCTTATAGGGATGTGGACTTCACGTACACCTTAGTACGACGCCTATTTTTATGACTCTGCATAGAATGGCGCCTGCTGAGTTGCAAGAAGTTAAGGTCCAATTACAAGACTTATTGGACAGAGTGCAGATCACGACCGAGCACTTCACCTCGCATCCGATGTTGTTTTCTCAAGAAGTAGACAAGACCTTTCTTGGCCAGACGACATAAGCAAGGTGAAGTGATGAACTGGTTACCATCAAGAATAGGTACTTTCACGAGGATTGACAATTTTTTTTTTATCGCCGAGGGGCGCTGTGTGTATCTCCCAAGATGATCTTCCGCACCAGCTACCATCAATTGAAGGTTAGGAGTGCATATCCCTCATTTACGTCGCTTTCTGACGCTGCATGCATTTCGAAGTTCATAAAGTGATACCTTTCGGATTGATGAATACTCCTACAGCATTCATGGATCTCATGCATAGGGTATTCCAACTCTATCTAGATCAGTTTGTGGTAGTCTTTGTTGACGACATCCTGGTCTACTCCAAGTCTGAGGAAGAGCATGAGGATCAGTCATGATCGCTCTACAGCCCGGTATAATATCAGTCATGCCAAGTTTAGCATGTGTGGAGTTCCGGCCATCAAGTAAGGTTCGGGGCACGTGGATCGCCAAAGGAGGAAGAATCTAGAGAAGGTAGAGGCAAGCATGCAGTTAGAGGCCAAGGTCGGCCGAGACACGCCAGCTGGGATCAGGTATCATACGGAGATCTGATCAGATTTTCATTGATAATTTGCGACGAGGTCGGACCTGAAGAGAGTGCGCCAAAAGTCGGTGAATGATCAGGCAAGAAGTGGGTATTTGAATCAGCTGAGGATTTATTTGGCCCACTGAGAGATTCTGATATGGATGGTGTATACAGTAAATTAGATGGGCTCAAAGACTGAACTGATAAGGTTTAATGCATTCTTAGAGGCTGTAGCAGGTTCTTGCAGAAGAACTGGTAGAATTACTTCACTATGAGGCGGAGTTAACCATTATTTTGGTTTATGATAAAGTGTTTACTTGTAGACAGAGAAGTTCTGAGTGTTTTAATTCCTCACAAAAGCCTCTTAAATACATCTTCACCCAAAGAAGACTTCTGAGAGTTACAACAACTTAGTGATGCGGAGTACTTGAGGATTATGACTTCACTTTGTGTTACCATCCCTATAACCAAATGGTGGTCACGACCATCGCTGTAAGTCACTGTGAGTATCATAGCATAGCTTCCCTATTTACAGATTGTCGCCGAATCAGCAATGGATCAATTATACCACTGGCAGATCTGCCTTGGGTGTTTTAGAAGTTTAGTGGCTACGCCTTCTTAATGCGTGGCGGATTGAGTCCCAGGGGCAGGACACAAAGATAGCATCCATAGTGACCGGGTACGTGTGACGGCTGTTTGGCCATGCAATACAACAAATGGTATTCTTCATATGTGGATCGTCAGGGTTCCTGGTCATATTTGAGATAGAGGTCCTTAGAGTCTCGCATTGCTTCTGCTTATACACCACAAGTGGCGTAGAAAGAGGTATCATGATCTCACGCAGATATCGAGGAAATGAAATAAGTCGGACTTTGTTCATCGATGTGTCATGTGTCAGCTGGTAAAAGTCGAACACTAGAGGTCGGCAGGGCTACTCCATCCGTTAGAGGTAGCAGAGTGGAAGTGGGAGCACATCATGTTGGATTTTGTGACTCACTTACCACAGACATCACGAGGGTATGATGCGGTGTGGGTGATCGTGGACCGACTCACCAACTCAGCACACTTTCTGGCTGTGCAGATGACCTTCACTTTAGAGGCATTCTGTAGATTATATATATGAGATATCGTTCAGTTACATGGAGTACCAATCTCTATCAGATTCGACCAGATCCCGTGCCTACAACTCGCTTTTGTGGAGGTTTCAGCTTCAGCCATGGGGACACATTAAAACAGGAAAGGCACCGCTTTTCATCCCTATACCTACTTCCGCCAATCTAGAGAGGATCATCTAAATATTAGATAGGACATGCTACTGCATGTGTCTCGATCTTAAGGGTAAATTGGAAGAAAGATTACCTTTAGTGGAGAGTTCGCCACACAACAATAGCTACAAGGAAGATGACCGCACCTTATAAGGCATAATGTGGGAGGCCATGTCGATCTCTGGTCTATTGGACGGAGGTGGGAGAGAAACTCTCTACAAGTATGGATTTGGTGAGGGACCCCTGTGAGAAGATGGACTTAATATGGAAGCGTCTTCTCATGGCTGAGCACTACGTAAGAACTACACCGGAAGACCCACAAGGCTCCCAGAGTTCGAGTATGATCATTCTTAAAGGCAGATGCCTAAGAGAGGAGTAGTCAGATTTAGCGTTGAGCGCACGCTTCTAGGTATGTTAATACCGGGCTGTACTGGAGAGGCGGGCACTGGCCGCAAATCGCTGGCGCATCGCTGAGCTTACCAAGTGTTTGCACAGATTCATATCTCCGTTCTAAGTACACTCTAGATCCGACTCATGTAGTGGATTGAGGCCAACTTGTTGATGCAGATGGAACCTTTGAGGAGGGACCAATATGTATCATGGACAAATGGGATCGTGCCTTGCAAATGTTAAAGACCGGTGAGGCTAGTAAAAGTGTCGCGGGCGACCGCGGAATGGAGGAAGTAAATATGAACCCGAGGATACGACATGCTGCACTCACTTATCCTTCTTATTCGAGGATAAAGGTACGTTGTTTAGTAATTTGATAATGAAAATGATTCTTGCATATGCATGATAGTATGTATATGTGTGTGAATTTGACTTAAATTTTTAAGAGGGAAGAATAAACCTAAAAAAAAATTGAAAGTTTTGAAAAAAAGGGAAACAATGGATTTGTCGATACATACGGGTTGAAAACCTGAAAGTTTTCTACATCTCGAATGACAAAACGGACATCATCGTTGGGTTCGTCTTGCGAAATTTAGTTTCCTAGGCGAATTTCGTTGAATTCCGAGATAATCAAAATTTCACATTTTTTGAGGCATCGGGTATTGGGTAACACATGGCAAGCCATCTGTCAATTTGCATGGAATGTGAAAGTAAGTATAAATAGGAAGTGTTCGTGGATGAAGGAGGGGGGAGCAGGAAAGGAAAAGAGAAAGGGAAGAAAGGAGAAAAGAAAAAGAGAAAAGAAAGAAAAGAAAGGAAAAGGAAAAGGAAAAGAGAAATAGGAAAGAGGCGTTCCGACGGTCAAAACTCATTGGACCAAGGAGTAAAGTCCGAAGATTCAACGAGGGGCTATGCTTAAAGAGGTAGGGATTCTTCCTACTTTGGTTTATTCCTAGCCTTTGGGCTATTATTTTGGGTTGATCTTGGAACCGTGTTGTGCCATGTAAATGGCATAGGACGGGTTTGTAGCCGGTTTAAAGGGCTGCTTCCAGAGTGAATTTGGGTTGAAAAATTGCATTTACGGGAGTTTCCAAAATGCTCCTGCAACCCTTGAGCACGCTATTGCGTGGATTGATGCAATAGTATGGCTCCTGGTGTACTCTAAATTCGGACGACCATATCTTTCTCATCTAAACTTTGATTCGCGCGTTCTTAAACTCTATGAAAAGTTCTTTGAGTCTAGAATCTAGCCATATGCCAGTGATAGGCATTTGGTGCTCACATCGATGCCAAAATTTTGATCATAACACCAAGTGTACTAATTGCGTGGCATGACATGCTTGTTTGATGAAATGTTGATATGTGTATTAATATATTGACATGTGATGAATTGTATGTGTAAACATGGACATTACATGGCATGTTGTAGGCTATTTTGTGGATATGTTATGTTGTAATTTTGCCTAGAGGATAAAGTGTTTCATTACTTGACTAAGTAATGATTTGTATGTGATGTTGATATATGCTTGTGTGATATATTGACATGAATAAATTAATGTAGGGAAATTATATGCATGTTTGATATAATTACCCAGGATGCATTGGTGATGTGCATGTTTGATAAAAGTGTCCATATAGTATTCATCATATATGTGACATGGTACAAATAGGCAATGGTGCATATATTGCATATCCACGGGGACATTGCATTAAATGGGTGTGAATGCATGGTTGGAAAATCGACACTGCATTTGGTGTTTGATTGGATGGGCTCGGTTAAATGGGACAATGTCCAACAAAGTGGCACAATAGAATAAAATGGTAAAGAAAATATGTGTTGGGTATCAGCAAGAAGGGATAGATCCTCCCTTGGGTGAAAGACTCGCCAATTATAGTCAGACATAGTCCTCATCGATAAAAGGCCGTAAAAATGTCTAGGTTTACGGAGTCTGCGGTGTGACACCAAAAATCCGCTACTCACAAAAAAGCGCATGATTTTGAATATAAAATGATCATTGTGATGTATCATCCAAAAAACTTTTGGTTTATAAACAAATGAAATTTGTTTTTGAAAAATGATCATTGAATGTCATTTAAAATGATGGTTTATCACACATGGGTTTAGGCGTTGTGTGAGGGAGTCGATGAGAACTCAGGCGCATAGTACATGATGAGTCGCATCTTATTTCAATGCATGGAATGTAGGATTCTATACAGAATTGACATGTTCTTGTTGGAATATGAATGTGAAAGGTTTAGTGAACATTGCATGTGCACTTAGATAGGGAGTAGCCCTTGTAGGAGGTATTCTCTATTGGGCGTAGCTCACCCTTTCAGGTGTAGGGTCGACACCGGTGGATGGCGCTCGAGTGAGGCCATGATTGTGAAGAGGCCCAGACATGTGGTGCCCGAGTAAATCCTTTTGTAAAGTGCGAGAGCAAACTAGTTCTAGCACGTAAATTTTGTATAAAAGAATTGTAATTAAATTCTTTCGGACTATTGCCAATATAGTCGGGTATGTAATAATGGTAAGAGGGTCGTGATCGAACTCTTACGGACTATATCCAAGTGTATTAGTCTTCTATTTTAACTTAAATATGAATTAATGAGTCCCGGTGAAGGGACTTATCGAGGTGGTGCCGAGTAACTTGGTGTCACGATAAATAGGTACCAATCAGGTACGAGCCCAGGTGCATAATGGGCGGCTAGAATTAGACCATCGATTGGAGCAAAACCAGTCCAAATTCACCTAAAAGAATCTGGCGGTTTAACCTTTTTTTTTTTTTTTTTGAAATTTTTTTAAAAGTTAAATGATGTCGTTTGGGGGAAATTTACCCCAAAATTGTGTCGTTTAGAATATGATACAATTTATAGTTCACGCCACTGTTTCCCCGATCTCGGTTCTCGTTCTCTCTCTTTTGATCTCCTCTACGGTTCTCTCTCGGCTCTCAAGGCGAGCTTGACTTCCTCCATATCCACACCTACTCGGGCGATGGCGTGTGGATCTTGATCTTCTCCTCTAATTTCGGCGACAAATCCTCCTCCAACTCTAGCGGCAGATCCTCCTCTAACTCCGGTGATAGCTAAGGTTTGTATTGTTTAAACTATAGCCCTTCCTATTTATCAGTTCACTTTTTCAGTTTTTCTTCAATGCTCTATATGTTGTTATGCGGTGGAAAAAAAATGGATGAAACCTAATTTGGCATTCAATTCGGTTGTATTTTTTTTACCTGATTGATCAAACTAATTTTGAAATAGGAACTAGAAAAGAAAATTTATTGGGCCGTCGAACTTACATAGTCGCAACAATGAGTGCTTTGTAGTGTTGACTACCGCTGCGCGATCTTTAGCAGGGATTGTAGAAGAGTTTCATTGTCGCAACTACGTCGGTGTGAAATTTTGCCGGTCTTGCGGGTTACGAGTCATAGTCGCGACTATGACTTGTTGTAGTCGTGACTATGACAACAATTTGCATATTTTCTTCATTTCTCCTCCAATTTGCTTGATTCTTGTCTCGTTTTCTTTTATTTCTCCCAAGGGATGACCTACACAAAAAGATAAGCATTTAAAATATTAGAACACTTATTTATAACTAAAAACTACAAAAATAACACCAAAACATAAGGATCAAATGAGTTTATTTAATACTCATCAATCTCCTAACTTTATCCTTATATATAATTGCCCTTTGATAACTTTTAAAGTTAGCTAGTTCCCTTGGCTAAAGTTTAGCTTGCTCCATATTTGTATGTATAATGATCATAAGAACGAGATATTGTCATGCTTTGTTTAGAAGATCATCTATTTATAGACAAACCTGTGTTTGGTTCTAGTGAAAATGAGAAGATAGGGTAACTTCTAATTAAAAATAGAAAGAAAAAATAGAAAGAAAATGCCGATAGATATAAATGTTAAATCCATTTTATTTATATTTTATAGGTTTTCAATCAACTTTAACCAAGTGATTCAATGATTTCATTCCAATAACCATTCTAAAAAAATATTTAAAACAAAAATGTCTACAGTTCATAGCAACTGAACAAAATAAATGGGAAGTGTTTTAATGGAGTTTTTTTAGATATAGGCTCCCATGAGATTGATTGAATAAAATGATTTGTGGTGTGCCTATTTTGTTTTTCTCCTTATTAGGTTTTGTTAGAGATTTGATATTCTTGGGACAACTTAAGCTTAGGAATGTGGTTATTTCATATTTGTAGATGAGATAACCATTTCATGCATTATTTTTAGTTTCTTACATAAATGAATTTTCTATGTTGTTGAAATACAATTTGTCACATTAATGATATTGTTTTTTTGTTTTTTACCGATTGATAGGAAAATGGAATGAGCTTGATTCAACCTCGATCGAATTCAACATCAAGTTCATATTCTATTAGAAGCAAGACTAACCTAACATGGGAGCATGTTTTCTAAGAAATTTGTTCAAATGGAAAGAAAGCTTTCATATGCATGTATTGCAAAAAAAAGTTACTAAAGGTGGAGGAATTCATAGAGTGAAACAACACCTTGCTGGAATAAAAGAGGATATTGGACAATGTAGATGGGTTTCTCCCGATGTTAAATATCGAATGGAGAATTCCTTACAAGAGGTTATAAAATTCAAAAAAGCATCTCAAGCAGTTTATGAGTTTGAAAATCCATATGGTCCTAATGTGTCGTAATTTGAAGGGGATGAGCAATAAGGTGAAGAAAGGGTTCAACAAGTGCAAAATCCTACAAGACCATAAATGAGTGGAAAAAGAAAAATGGGGAATTATGCTTTGGGGTGAGATGGAGCCCCTTATTTAATAAAGAGTCCATATAACCACTCCATTTGAGCATAAGACCCATGAATCCAACTAAAATTAACTTTAAGGAAATGAAATTCTCATAATACCAAGTTCTTACGATGAGGTGGAAAAAAGAAGAAAAAATGAATCTATAAAACAAGAAAAGATGAAGTCTCTCCTTGTTTGAAGCCCGACTATTTTTGCTCTACAAGAAAATGAGGCCAACCATCTACAAGAAGAGATTTTAGTCTCTAAAGAGAAGAGAAACCAACCATTTTGAGAGAGAGAGAGAGAGAATATTTCCTCTCACATCACAGAATCGTCGCCCATCATCATTCTGAAGCTAGGGACTCTTCACGTTTGTGTCGCGACATAAGTTGCAATGCCGCGACACAACTTATGACATCTGACCTTCTAATATATCGCGAGATATGTTGAGGTGTCCCATCTTAGACTGTTTTCTCCCTAGTCCTTTCCGCTATTGCAACAGTGATTGTGATGTCGCGACCTTCCTTGCTTCTTGCCTTAGTCAATTAAGCACATTTTCTTGCTCTTTTTGCTTCTTTTGATATTGATTCCTACAAAACAGTCATTTTGATGAAGATTCCATAATTTTGCGTTAAATTAAGCATTAAGGCCTCAAATATGTATGCAAAAATGAAATTAAGGTTATATGAGTTTCATACTCATCAGTAATCACCTTGTACACTATAACAAATTCATGTTTTTTCCTCATCAAATACTAATATATGCATATTTCCATTGTTTTGATGAAATAAATGATAAAAAAAAAAGAAACTAATTACTAGGTTATTCATTATGTAAGCTCTAATTTTGGCTTCTACCAATGCGTATAAAGAATATCCTAGGTTGGTGTATAGGTGTACGACCTTGAAAAGAGATTTCAGATGGAAAAATATTCAAATCCTATGAGAAGTGTAAGCTTGTACACCCCTTGTATGGTTAGTATATTTACCTTGTACATTTAGTGTAATCACTTTATACACTATAACAAATTCATGTTTTTTACTAATATATGCATCTTTCCATTGTTTTGATGAAATAAATGATAAAAAAAGAAACTAATTACTAGTTTACATATTTTTTTAATTAGGGAAGTTTACAACATAAACATGCACTAGGTTATTCATTATGTAAACGCGAATTTTGGTATAAAGAATATCCAAGATTGGTGTATACGTGTACGACCTTTAAAAAAGATTTCAGATGACAAAAATATTCAAATCCTATGAGAAGTGTAAGCTTGTACACTCCTTGAACAGTTAGTACATTTGTCTTGTACATTTAGTGTAATCATCTTGTACACTATAGCAAATTCATGTTTTTTTCTTTATTAAATACTAATATGTGCATCTTTCCATTGTTTTGATGAAATAAATGATAAAAAAAACTAATTATTAGTTTACATATTTTTTTAATTGGGGAAGTTTACAACATAAACATATACTAGGTTATTCATTATGTAAGCGTTAAATTTGGCTTCCACCAATATGTATAAAAAATATCCTAGGTTGGTGTATAAGTGCACGACCATGGAAAGAGATTTCATATAGAAAAATATTCAAATATTATAAGAAATGTAAGCTTGTACACCCCTTGTACAATTAGTACATTTGTCTTATACATTTAATGTAATCACCTTGTACATTATAACAAATTCATATTTTTTCCTTATTAAATACTAATATATGCATCTTTCCATTGTTTTGATGAAATAAATGATAAAAAAAATTAATTACTAGTTTATCACATCTTTCCATTGTTTCCATTCTCCCCTTATCACATCTTTCTTGAGTCTATCTACAATTAGCACCAAACCAAAACTAAGGAAACGAGTCATTGCTACTTTAAAACTAGTTTAAGACTTGTGGATGCGAAAACGGAAGCAAGCAAAGATGTAAACCATGACAAGAACTGACTTGATTCTTGATGCTTCTTTATGAGTTTTTATATTTATTTTTATAATATTTTCTTTTCTTCTTAAATTGCTCTTGATTTGGAACAAAGTACTTCCTCTCCCGAGTCCCCATCCCGAAATCTTCCTTGCTAGCCATGTTTCAAAAGGGTTACTTGTATATCTTCATGCTAAAATCGGTTTAAGCTAAACCCGACCGCCAGTACAAAAGCATGCATTTAAGGAAGACAATCCACAAAAACAATAGATTATTGTGAATGGGAAAAATCATTTTCTAGTTTCTACCGGGCTTTACTTTTCACATAAATCTAAACCAGGTGGTTACTGATTCTCGCTACTTTCTGTGCGAGTAGAAACTCTAAATGGATGTGACACCCCCGATTCAGGGTCATTTTCTTTTCTTTTTCTTTTTCTTTTTACTCTTGGACAAGTCTGCTTATGCGAATGCCCCCTTGGCAGTCGTGCTTAACGCCTGGCCTATCACATGCGGGTTTCCACGCTCGCTGTGCGCCTATCGTGCGCGCTAGCATTCGCAGGACTTCCTGTTGTGGCCAGCTCTGTAGCGACCGAAAATCCTTTGTGCGGCGAAATCTCGCGGCGACTGCAGCGCGGCATAGACTAGCCGTGGCGTGACATACTCCGCGTCTTGCGACTTTGTCGGCGACATCAAAATATTACATGCGTGAAAAATCTGGCGCCGGCGGCTACGTGCAGCGATATGAAATGTTACGTCGCGACTGAAGGCTTCTACGCTTAGCGAGAACTTTCTGTCGTGACATCAAAGCTGTCGCGATAAAGCCACGATGGCGATGCAATCATGACGGAAATTCCTATATCATGATAGGCCTCTATCGCGCGCCTTGTTGTTGCGTGCGCTATGCGCGAGTCGTGCACACCTCGCTGACCAGGCCAAGGTGTGCGACCTTTTAAAACCCGGCTGTCGCGATGTCGGGCCTAAGAACTCTATCAGCGACCACGAATTCTACGTACGACTGGCAAAAATTGGTAGTAGCCTCTCTAGGCCATTCTGCACCTCCAGTTTTCTTTTCCTTTCTTTCTAAACAACCTAAACTCAACATACAACAACCTTTTTCTTTCAAAGGCAATCAAGAAGCCTGAAAAAAACTTGTCGAACTATATAAATCATACAAAAATGAGTTTTAACTATAACTTTAACTCATTACATATAATAAAGAATCGATTTCACTGTAATTTACAAAACACAAGTAAAGCCAAATCTGGCCTTCTTCCCAACTAAATCTCAGATGTGTCCACCTCCGGGTGTACTTCCAGTACCTAAAAATATTTTCCCTTGACGGGGTGAGCAATGCCTAGTAGAGAAATGCTCCTATAAGGGATACTCCCCACTTAAGTGCACATGCAATGCCATGTATGAAAACTGTTTCAAAACAAAATATTTTTGCTTTATAAATCATTCCATTGGACAACCCTCCGAGAAGTTCACTAAACAACCCTCCGATCAAGTTCATGGGACAACCCTCCGATATCAAAATATGTTAAACAACCCCGAGACAAAAACATACTGACAACCCTCCGAGACAAACATATTAGACACAACCCGAGACACCATTTATTTGACAACCCTCTTATATGATCCATTCAAACCCATGTTAATATATTAAGCACGCATATATCAAACACTGGCTTCACACAACCGCATGTTATTCAATCCGGCAATCAACATGCAAACCGGATTTCGCCCAACCAAACAAACATGTCACACAATGAAGACTTCATGTTCGTGATCCTACATAAGAGTCAACCGCTCCAGAATCAGCCCTTGCAGAATCGTGTACAAACCTGTAACCCATCGCGCTTAATCCAAATCATGAACCACTTACCAACAAGGTCAATCCATAGTCATTGAATGGCCCTTAGACAAGAATAACTGCAGGAGAAAACTCCTACCATGAGCCAACTCACCGCTAAATCTTGCGCCATAATGAACCAGTTGCTGGTTCTTCCTCCTTTCTTTCTTCTTTCTTCTTTCTTCTTCTGCTCTCTTTTTTTGCTCTGGCTTTCCCCCTTTCTCCCTTTTGGACTTTCATGCACCAAATCTCCCACCCTTTATCTTTGGCTTTTCTTTTGTTTTCTTCCTCTTAATTCCCTTCTCTTGTACACTGTCTCTGCTTGATCTGGGGGTGAGTCACCACACACCGCTTTTCTTATAGTGCGCCAAAGAAGGTCGCTTCATGCACCGCCAAATGTTCCTTCAAGGCAAATAGCCACGTGGTAGGCCAAAGTGCTCTACCACCCAGTGCCACGTGGACACTCATCCCGACACAGTCGTGCTTTTTTTTTTAAATGTGAATCATGTAAATGTTGGAACTCAACGAAATTCAACTAGGGTGCTAGATTTTTCAAGACGATTCCAACGGTGAAATCCGTTTCATCATTCGAGATCTAGAAAAATCTCAGTTTTTCCTTCAGAATTATTCCGATAAATTACTGTTTTGCCCTTTCTCTAAAAAATTTAGATTTAAATTTTTCATGGGTTTTACAATGGATTAATCCTATCCAAATCCTATCACTCTGAAAGCAATTACTAAATGAGTTGATCAGCAAATTAACCTGCTCTAGATAATCTACCTCTAGGATAAATTAACAGATGACGATCCCTATTTGCAATCTAAAACTTCTTGCTCTTGATACAAAGGTTCTTGATCTTCTTCTTATCGAGATCCTTCAATTTGTAAATTCCCAATCTTCCGCGAATTTCCTATGTAACCATCATATTCAGGCAACACCGCAACCTCCCAGAAGAATTTCATCTTTGTGAAGTAGAAAATCTCCTTAATCATATGAAAGGAAGCACTAAACACAACGGCTCCATCCACAAAGAACCCATTATCATACTCCTGAAATTGAGATATTTTCATATAGTCTACCCACCCAAGACTACAACATCCCCACCATTAGTATTAGGATCAAACCTTCCATAAGATTTCTTATAAAATTGGTTAAGATGCGGTTTCTGATTCAACACATATACTTTGAACAAACACCAACAATTCTGCTCCGCTATAAACTCATTACCCTCCAAACACATGGACAAGTACTCAACACTATTAACATAGCTCCTGTAAATAAAAATCTGAACACTACAATCCCCAACTTGAAAATAAGGGCTGACTAATTTCTGGGTCTTAAATATATCCTTCAACACAAGAAAATTATTCAGTCTCTAGGTAATCCTCCCATCCAAAATATTCGCACTCGACCCAGAAATAGTTGTCAATTGAGACTTTGTTTCATTGTTATCTTACAAAACCATGGAGCTTTCATCCAAGACACGGATATCGGCCAGAATGGTCATAGTATCATTCACTAGGAACCCAAATTTGGTGTCAAGGACAATCGAAGACTAATTAATGTCACTCCAACCATGTGATTTCTGTAGAAATCCATACCATGATTCTCTAGCTACGTATTACGGTATCCTCCATATGATTGACAAATTTCATAGTATAGCTTACAAAACAATCGAATTTCACACTTGGCGGATCCATGACTTGAAGATAGAGTAAGTTGTGGCCTGGCAGTCAGTAAACAAGATCAATTCTCAGTGGGTAAACCATCAATCAATGTTCAAACCTCCGAGTGAAGTATATTAGTGGACCTTCCCACTCGAGAAGTCCAAAAGCTCATTCCACGCACAATAGCCCATTGATTCCTGAGTACCACCACAATCAAAAGCCCGCTATGCTTTGAAATCACGATTTGGGGCACCATCGCCCTCCCTCTAGTGAAGTCATTGAAGTAGGGGACAAACAACAACAGCAACATGAAGCAAAAGAAGAACAAGAAGAAGAAGAAAAAAAGCCCCTTTTAAAGGCACTAGACAAGAATAAAATCCCTAGTTTTCCATTGCATGAAAAAATAGCAGTAGAGTGCAGGATTACTTGGGCTCTTCGTTGGAAAATAGAAAAATTAGGGGATTAGGGTTTTCATTCAATCCTTGGCTCTTTCCCCGTCAGCTCCAACTCAAATGATGATGTAGACTCATTAAGGGTATTTTTGTCCTACCAAATTATATGTCCTCAACCTCAATTAGAGTGGTTATATGGACTCTTTATTAAATAAGGGGCTCCATCTCACCCTAAAGCATAATTCCCCCAAATAAAAAAAAAATCAACAATGGATAAGTATTTTACACCAACTACTAAAGGGGCTCAACCTTCCATTAAGAGTGCATTAGCTAGGAAAGAAGCTATTTAGAGAGCATATATGACTATTGGGAGATTTTTTTATGATACGCATCCTTACTAATTTGTGAATTCTTCATTTCAAAACCAATAAGTAGATGCCAGCCTACAATTGGTCCCGATATATGTCCAAACTATTATCAACAAATAGCACCTCTTCTCCAAGGATGCCAAGAAGGTGTCTCCACACCGGATTCTTATCAAAGGGAAAACTGGGAAAGTCAGGTACAATAATCAAGGTGATGGTTGGACAAATAATAGACAAAGAACAATCATCAACTTCATGGTTTATTGTCCCCAAGGAATATCATTTATGAAGTCTGTTGATGTTTTAGATATTGTGAAAGATGCGAACAATCTATTTCTACTATTTGATGAAATCATTACCTGGGTTAGCCCAAGCAAAGTGGTTCAAATGGTGACTGATAATGCAACAAATTATGTGGTTATAGGAAGATTGATTTATCATAAATATAAACACATTAATTGGTCACCTTGTGCAGCTCATTGCCCAATTTAATCTTCAAAGATATTTTTCGTGTTGACTGCTATTGTTGAGCTCTTGCAAGACGGCATCAAATGTGACAATTTTTGTGTATAATCATGTTGCTTGTTAAGTCAAGCCAAGAAAAGATAATGATGGATATAGATTCCAACCAGTGCAACTCGCTTTGCCACAGACCACAGAATGGAAGAGTCATGATCACAAACATAATTTGCAAGCTTTTAAGTGACTAGCAAATGCCTCCCGGCAAGACTTATGATGCCCCAAACTTAAGGGTTTTTTTTTTTCATCACCCCAAGTATGTCGCGATTAAAATCCTGCAACGCCGCTTGTCATGCACGCATCCTGGGCCAAGGCATGCCTGGCTGTGCACGCCCCACCGCCGTACATGAGAAAGGCCTCTCATAGCGCAGAGCGCTCCGCCATGTGCATTGTGCCTTATCGCGGACAAGCTCGTCGCGACAAGGTCAAGCTCCGTCAGCAACACAAACTCCGTCGCGACATGGGATCTTCTTACCATGACTAAACTCTGTCGCGACCTAAAATTTTCATGTCACGACCTAGTTTCAACAGCAAACACATCTCTCTGTCGCAACCAAGGATGGAAATATCGGTTTCAATGGATATATCGATACTTGGATTTTACAGATATATCGGTATTTGGATTTTACGAATATATCGGAGATATATCGATGGATATTTTTACATGAATATCGATATATCGAAAATTAACAAAAATACTTTGAAATTCATGGAAATACTTTCTAAAAGTGTAAAAATGACATTAATAATCAAATATATACATTGAAAATTAATACAATAAAACTTTTAAAATCAAAATGAAGATTGATGTGGGCTCCATCAGAAAAGTTGATAGAAATCCCATCTGATAAAGACAATACTCATACCGAGACATCGGTTCGAAGCAATAGTTGATTATAGAACAAACATGTCATGAATAAATGTTCTGACTTCAGATCCACAACTTTCATTGATAGGAAATTTGGCGTTCATCAACATGCTCAAGCTTCAACATTAACTAACATTTATTAATGAAATGTTAATTTATTAATATATTATTACTAAATTAACTGATTTAAAATATGAAAGTATCATATAAACTATCACAAAGAAAAAAAAAATTGAGTGAAATGAATATTGGATATGGATAGAGAGAATGTGTGATAAATGGAATTATTTTAGAGGTATTTATAGATTTTTTTTTTTTTGGTCAATGGGCGGGAAGCCGCGGATGGTCAAAAATCTTTGTAATTTAATTATAGCCGTTGGATTTCATTTTTGTGCAAATCTAACCGTTAGATCTTCTTTAAACTGTTAGGATCAATCCATAACCGTTTGATCAAGTCAGGATTTCAAATCTGGCTATTTGGATATATCTCCAATATATCCCGATATATCGTCGATATATCCTCGATATATCCCGATATATCCTGATATAACTCTTATATATCCCGATATATCTCCTATATATCCGGAGCATTCTGGAGATGATGTAAAATTTAACCACGCTGTATGCAGGTTACATAATTGATATATCGCTATATCGGTCCAAAACCAATATATCAGCAATATATCGTCAATAATACCAAATTTTTGTCGATTTTTCCCTCAAACAATTATCGATTGTCGATATCGAGTTTAACATTACCAATATCCGATATATCAAATATTTTTAACCTTGGTCACGACACAAAACTCGCCGCGACATGGGATTTCTTTCGCGCTTCGCTTTCCGTCTAAGTTTGTCGCTGGTAGTATTCCCTTTAGGCTATACCAAGGGGTCCGCTGCGACGCGGTTGGTCTGGTCTATCGTGACGCACATGGCCTCCTATCGGGCAGACAATATGAGCGCCACACTCTTTGCGCGCCAACCTTTGCACGTCTGTACTGCCGTGCGGCGCAGTCGTCGTGGTCGCTGGCTGCGAGAAGGTAAATCTCTCGGTCACGATAGAAATTCTCCCTACTGCCGAATCCTATCGCTGACATAGAATCGCCGATCACAACATAATTCTCCTTGCTCGTCAACTCCGCCGAGACATAAAAACACTCGCCGCTGATGATAAAATTCTACTACCACAATTGGCGTTAAGTGACATAGACTCATTTCCCCATCGCAACACAAAACTCCTCCATTTGGCCACACTCAAACATGACATAAAATGTTCCGTCATGGATAAAGCCTCTCTACCATTGTTAACCTTGGCGACAAATAAACATTCTCATCATGATAGAACTAGATGTCACGACTCGAACATGACAAAATATCACCATGAAATCTTAACAATCGACATAGATATCGCACCCATGAAACCCATCATCTAACCCACGATCACCAATATGGCTGGTAATCTCACATATTGATGACAGAGAATGACCACATCTAGAATCTGACAACCCATTCAACCTGAGACAATCAGAAATACTTGTCGCAGAAATTTAACGGATCCACACATGCGGCACTTTCCGTCTTTTCGCACCTCCAACTCTCACCCAATGCAATAAAT